>CM053787.1:1039881501-1040481501 GCA_028749045.1 Cupressus sempervirens
TATAGTTTTAGCTCACACAACTCCTGAGTAGTCATGTGGTAAGGAGCTCGTGAAATCAGCTCTGCTCCTAGTATAAGATCGATCCTAAAATCAATATCACATTGCGGTGGCATACCTGGAATCTCATCAAGAAATACATTAGCATTCTCTCGAAGGAGTGGGTGATCATCAAGAGTCACTGTATGGCTCTCGACTTCCTCAAGATCACTAAGAGACACACGAAATAATTGGCAACCCTTTCACACACTTTTCTTTAGCTGATTAGCTAAAATCATATGAAGTGTGGCTAGTCTCTAGACTCCCAAAAGTTCCACCTATCCACCTGTGTCATCAACACATTGTACCACCTTACGAGGCAATCAATATTTGCTTGATGGGTGGCTAACCAATCCATGCCCAACACAATGTCATATGATCCCAAAGGTAGAATGCATAGATCCACTATGGTGGTGAAGGTTCCCAAATTCAAAACACAACTCCTGAGCAACAAGTTTACAACCATTTTGGAACTCATGGCTAACTCAACTTGCCACCTATCAACCTGACACATTGCCACTAGCCCACATCACTGAACCAAAGATGGTGATACAAAAGAATCTGAAGCACCAGAGTCAAAAAAAATTGAAGTTGAAATACCATGTAATGTACCTATAGCCTTAACTACCATACCTTGATGCTTAGCTTGACAGTTGTCAACTACCGCAAAGACTCTCTGATTTCGACCCAGATCTCCTATAATAGGCTCAATTCTTGCTATGCCCTTGCCAAGTCCTATAGATGGTTTGATTGAACAATAATAAGATTTATGGTTAGGCTAGCCACAAGAGTAGGAATTTCCCCCAAAGCTAGCACCTATTCCCTGGCCACCCTGAGTAGCATTAGAAAATGATGCACTACCCCTACTAGAATTTTGCTAACTGAACTAAGGAGGATGATCCTACTGAGATTTCTAACCTCATTTCTAATTATCTACTTTCTTTCTTGAGGTACCAGAATCTTGTCCACCCTTGCCCCAAAAATTCTTCTTATTCCTATAGTAGGGACCATCCTAAGAGGGTTCAAATTGGGCTTGTCCCTTTCCAGAATACTAAGTGGACTATGCATCTTGTCCTAAATTCCTAGCACCTTGATTTTGACAACCTGACTTGCTACTAAAACCTCTAGCCAAATTTTCCTTTGCAATTCATGCCTTCTTTACAACAAGAATAAGAGTCTTAGGTTGATGCATATGAACTTCTCCAATGAGGGAGTCCTTAAGGGTTCAGATGAAATGATGAGATAAGAGAAAGTCATCATTATTGTAGCATGAATACTGCCTAAGTTCAAAGAATCAGATTTCATACTAATTCACAGTCATGTTCCCTTGCCAGATTGCATGGAACTCATTAGCACAAGCCTCTCTAGACTAAGGAGATAAGAATCTCTCTTGGAACCTCTCCTCAAAGATCTCCTAGGTGAGATTTTCACCACTAACCTAAAGATTTTGACTCTGAATATTCCACCAAATGGATGCGTGGTCCCTCAAGTGTATAATTGCACAATGGGCTCTCATGTTGGTTGAGTATGGAGACATGGTGAAGCAGTGCTCCATTTCCAACAACCAAGTCTAAGATTTGAGGCCACTTCCCTTGCCATCATATGGTGTTCATCTAGAACTCTAAAGGGACTTCATGATATCTAACCTAATGGAATCCTCATTGTATCAATCCCTTCCTCCCCAATGGTGCCTTCTATACCCTAGTGGAGTAAGAGAATGCTCACACTCATGTTCTTTCTCTTTATGCTCAAAGTGATGGGAAGCCCATCATGAGATCCCTTTTCCTGATTATGATCCTATTGGTACTCCTCAACATGAGGGCCTAATTGAGCAAGAATCTCTAGGACTATTGGCAACAATACCCCCATGCCATCTTGATTAGTGTTATTACCTCATTCTCCCTCTCCATCCTAACGTTCCTCTTGATGGTGTTCTTCCTCTTGAACAACCCATCGGTTACCAACTCGACTAGATCTATGTGTAGGAGGCATCACTATGGAAGCAACAAGATAATGTCAAAATAATTAGATCATAAGCATAAGAGTCAAAAAACCATGGACGAACAAAATAACAAATGATAAAACATGACATAGCAATACACAATAGAAATCAAAACCAAAGTGGAAGCATAATACAGAGATCCCAATGTTGCAACATGGGCTCTGATACTAGATGTAATACTCCACCTGGAGATCCTTGGAAACAAGGATGAAATACAAGAAAGATAAAAAAAAACATTATTTTAAATTTTAAAATTAAGTGTAAGTGCACATAATAACAACCTACACAGATCATAAAGATCACAATGAGAGATTGAAAAACAACCAACACCAAGAGATCTCCAAATGCCACTACTAACCAAAACATAAATAAGAAGACATACAAGATCAACCAAGCTGATAGACAAATGCTGACTCTTGAAAATTGGCTAAGTTTGAAATCCTAAAGCCCTAAAATTTGGCTAAGTCTAGATTTTTTAAGCCCTGAAATTTCCTAGAATCTTTATCTTAGCCCATAGAGGTTTGAAACCTATCTCAAATGAATCATCGCATATATTAAAATATATCTTAAGTATAAGGAATTAAATATATGTCAACTTAAAATATATCTTAAGTAAAAGGAATTAAATATATATCAACTTAAGTATAAGGAATTAAATATACATCAACTTATAAATGATATATTTTAAACCCCAAGAGACTAACTAAGGAAACACACACAAATAGAATCAAAATGCAACACCATAGGGTTGAAGAACATTGAAGAGGGTATCCAAATCAACTCTCAAAAAGTTTAAACTAGACTAAAAAGTGCCCACTACCCACTCACACAGGTTTTTACAAAAACTAGCTGATACTTTAATACAACATAGAAAAGTATTGTGCGGCATTTCTAAAGGAGGGAAACATTTTTAGGGACTGGGTGATACTTCTCCTAAAGGCATGTGACACTTTAAGGCTATCATATGACATTTCTGATAAGGAGGTGCAATACTTTCCAGTATTGTGTGACATTTCTCCAAAAGGTGTGCAATAGAATTAAGGGACACACGATATAGTTTCAATGGGTGTGTGATACATTTTTTTGTTGCACCATGTTGATAAAAGGTCACCCAGAAAACTAAAGAAAAACACTTAAGGATAAACAAAAGAAAAAAAGTCAGTTTACAACCTCCACACCGGAGAGTACCAGATCCACATTTTGAGGCAGGAACTCTCAAATCGAATAATGAAATATAGAAAGAATAAAATCTAACCATCTAATAGATAAGAGTAAAAATATAGAAGGAACATTGTAGTGAACTAACGCAACATTGTAATGTACAAAACAAACAAAGGATGTGGTTCCTCCCAACCATCAATGGCATCATAAGGCCATCATGGGCCCTAGCCATCCCCTCTGTGTAACATCCCAAGCCACTGATCAAATTGTTGATATTGTCGTGATAGAGATGTCACTACTAAACATGTTAATAACCAAAAGCATAAGAAAATATAACATGCTAGTAGTACAATAAAAGATAAACCTACAAGTAGATAACATCACCTATCACATGCTAATCATCATAATAAGGAATGCGTCAAAACTAAGATCATCTAAACATGATAAACAACATCCCAATGAAAGTATAAATCACAAGAAGCATACTCTGTAAACCAAAGTACCAAGTGAACACATCCAACAACAATCACACTAGGATATAAGATCGTCTCTATACATTAGTCCCTAGTAGTGGTGAAGGTAGCTATGCCTCCCAACCACATGGTACCTGTAGGTTCACACCCACCATGCTGATGGAGATAATGATCCAACCACAAATATACGCAAAATAGCATCCATGGCTAACACACATGCCACACAGTATGATGACTAAACCCAAGATAGAGACAATACATAAACTATAGGTCCCAGTCAGACAACTCAATGGGTTGCTATGTAGGGATTAACATCATGGAGAGTTGCTTGGCATCAAAAAGCCCAAGCTAGGACTTGTCTAGATTCTGTATATGAGGATTAGTAATGCAAAGAACACTAAATATCAAATCAAAAATATTCACAAAACTAAATAAACATAACTTCAAGATAGACTAAGATGAGCTCTCAATTGAGAATATGAGTCATTAATGGGCTCTCTCAATAACAAGCTCTCTTGTTGAGTAGCTTTGTCTAATTAGAGAGGATGTATGCTCGATTCTCCAAAGGCTTCAATGGTGTTCTTGATGAATTTTGGCTTGGGTGAATGGATTTGATGTAAAATGGCTTCTCAAAAATGGCATTATGGCTTTACTTCATGATCAAAATGGCATTACTTTGTTACTATGGGTGATTGTGTTAAAATGGCTTGGGAGAGGATTCCTTAAATAGGCAAAGGGCTTGAGGGATCAAGGGCTAGGATTCAAGGATGGGAGAAAGCTTATGGAAGGCTTAGTTGAATGAGAGGAGAGCACATGGATTGTGCTTCCTTACAGCCAATCAAGGAGTGACACATGTCACAGGGTCATTGGTTAGAGCAAGAGGGGTTGAGGGGTCAACAAATGAGGCTCAAAGCTCATAAAGACCCTCATAATGGCTTGTAAGAGCAATGAATGGGCTTGTAAGAGTCATTTATGACTTTGTGGGCTTCATAAAGTTTTATGGTCGAGATATTTGTGAGAGAGTTGAGATATTTTGACTTGGGTTGGATTAAGAAAGTCTTAAGCTTGACTTAGGAATGTGCAAATGATTAAGGCTTGGATTAGGCTTGGGTTAAGATTAGATTAGGCTTGTTAGAGATGGGCAAGTGGATGGCATTTAATGAGGGTGGGTCAAGGAGGAGATATTTGTTGGCTTTGGCTTGGGTTAGAAAGTCTTAACCCATGTTTAGGAAATGTGACAAGGTTAGAGGGGGGATTAGGATTAGGGTCAAAGAAAAGGATTGACATCTTCTAGAAGAGTCTAGGCTTTGGATGAAGATGAAGACTTTCTAGAAGAGTCTAGAACTTCCTAGGATGAGGATAAATAAGCTTTTTAGGAAATAAATAAAGTTTTATTTATTTTAAGGGTTTGGGTTGAGGAGATTTTTATTAAAATATTTTTAATAAACATGAGGATTAATATTTAATCTTAATTAAATATTCTGAGTTGGGATTAGGGGTAGGAAATGATGGGATTAGCATTTAATCAAAATTAAAGAAGAATTAGAAGATTTTGGAAGAGGTTAGTGGTCTTAAGGAAATTGGCCAAGTTTGGGCTAAAAATAAATTAATTATTTATTTTGGGATTTTTGGTTAATTTATTAATTAAATAATTAATAAATAAGGAAATAAGATTTAAACATTTTTGGGAGGGATTCTTTAATTAAATATTTTTAATTAAGATAAAGGGATTTAATGGCATAAAAATAAATTAATTAATTAATAAATGATGATGTCATCAAGGACTTTTTCAAACAATAAAAATACTTTATTTTCTAGAGAATTTTTTAGGTGTCTACGTTTTGCCCCTCTTTGACATAGTGTTGAAGCAACACTATTTCAAAGAACTTCAGATATAAATGACATGGAAATGACTTTATGGAGCAACACAGTTGCCCCAATATCAAGTAGAAGAGAGAGAATGGACTGCATGATGCCCCCTCAAGAAGGCGGTGGGGAGAGAAAATGAGGCTCGATGATTTCTTGAAAAATACAAGAATTCGAGATGAGCAAGGAGACTCATATTGGAAAAGAGAAGAGGCTAAATTAGCTCAAACTCTCACTACAGGAGAAAGATAAAGGGAGAATTAGAGGCACAAGATTAAATAAGCTTAAGACTTCAGGGGAGATGGAGGATGAAGGAGCAAAGCACTATAAAAAGAAATATAAGATAGGGAGAAGGATGAGGGGATTATAAAGCTGATGCAATAGGATTTCAAAGAGTCAGATTGGCAAAAGATGGGTTTCAAAGATCCCTAGGACTAGGATTATGGATCTCAAAAGATGAGGCTTGGTGGATTGATTGTATTGGTGGATCACTAAGACTAGGATTGTGGATCCCTAAAGCTAAAAGTGAAGATTGATTCAAAGAGATATTGATACATAAGCTAGGGTAGGAGAGACAGATGTTGGATATGGATGGGGGATAATGGAGATGAAGGGATTCCATTGAAGCTTTTTGAGTAGGGGGATACTTCAAAGAGAAGTACCAGCATGTAGTTGAGCACTAGATTTGCTATAGGACTATTGGTTAATTGTCAAGGTTACTAAGAACATCAAGGCTATGTCACCAACTGTTCAAAGGACTAACAGACTAACTCAAAATAAACACACAAGGATTTCCCCAGCATCACACATGAAACCCAGAGGAAACATCATGGAGCTGACACTAAGTAACACAAAAGCAAAAAAGAAACAAACGAAAGACTTGATCAAAATTGTATTCTTAGAGTGCCCCATTTGCAACATACCATGATATGGAAGATTGTGGCAACCTTGAGGAGGAAACAAAAAGATTGCTTGGAAAATATACTTCAAGACCCAAAAGGGAAGATTCCAAATCAAAAGAAAGCAAAAATCCAAAAGAGAACTGTTTGCCAATGAGATGGGTAGGACAAGGTACTAACGGACCAAGATCAGACATGAGGAAAGCTATAACCTACAAGGATCTATCAAACAACACCTAAGCTAGTGGATTTGGATGAGTGATGCACTTGGCAAGCTAGACTGAGAAGGATAACACTTTGGTGATAGGAGATCTAGATAAAGGATGCATTGGAATAGCTAACCAAGATTTGTGTGATGTGTGCAAGATGCTGATCAAGGATGAACTAACATGAAAGCTAGATAGATACAATGGTACTAAGCTAAAGAGGATGTACAAGATGACAGACCAAGATATGGTACAAATGTACAAGTTGTTTTGGACAAGATCGGATATACAAGCTATGATACAAGGTATGATAGAAGCATTGGATACAAGATTATTTACAAGCTGCACATGAGCTCTAGATGATAAGATAGTGGGATGGCTCAAGTTGGTGCAAAATGCAGAAGCTAAGGATGAGGTGATAGCAGAAGATATGGATTTGGCAGGATGTATCCAATGATGATGATAGATGTGCGAGCAAGGATGGGGACAATGCTAAGGTTGGTGGTAGCTAAGCTGATAGATGGTGCTAGAGTGAATGGATAATGAGAGGATGACATTGGATTTGCATGAGGATAACCTAGAGCAAGATACCAATGACAAGGGCGGATGGACAAGACAAGATCTCCAAGAAATACAATGCCCCCAGTTAGAAGATGACATGTGGAAGGAGGTCTTACGATGGATGTGATAGGATTGAAGCTAGGATGGAAAAGTTGAAGGTGCTAGGGAGATGGATGATAGCTGGTCTGATGGGGTGAGGTTGCAGAAGATAAGTGGATAGTGAAAAATAAAAGTTGGAGGATGAAAGATAGGTGGATAAATTCAAAGATGGAGCTAGATGGCAAGATGTGACCAAAAGCATGAGGATGATAGGCTAAGCTGGGGATGGCTGGATTATGCATGACACTTGTTTGCCAAGTTTTCATCATGGTACTTGTCCAAGGCGCTTGAATTGCCAAGTTTTCACCAGTGGACACTTTATTTTTCTTTATTTTTTTGACTTTTTGAATTTGGACTTAGCTGGAATGATATTAGCTTTCTTCAGCTATTTTTGGCTTTTTTGAGATTTTTTATTGGTTGTTGGAATGTTCAATTTTGTTGCTAGCTGTTGGTACACTGGATGTGTGATTTATGCAATAGATCAGAGTAGATGGGATTGATGGTAGGAGATGGAGGGATGAAAAGGCTAAAAAGGAGCATGAGATGGGGCTGCTTGTAGGATCAACATTGGCACATGTTGGGTCAAGTCCAAAAAGAGCATATGGGGGATAGATGGTAGATGCAGGCTTGATGGAGGATTTGTGGAAGCATGCTTAGGGATATAGGCACCCAAGATGGAGTTAGGAGATGGGGGACACAAATCACTAGATGGGGGATTAGCAATGGTGGATGCCATTATGCATTGGGTTTCAACTTTTTTCTTTGGGATCCACATGGTTTTGGATTTTCTTTTCATAGGCTTTTGCATTGCTTTGCATTCTTTGATTGGATTTTTCCTTTTTGGAGTATGTCTTTTAGAATAGACATATGATTGCCTAGGATGTGGATTTTTAGGTTTATGCATTTTCTAGTTGGCATTCACATTGCTATGGTAAGCTTTGGGAAGATGGTTAGAAGAAGCTTTGTGAGATGGAGAAGATATAGAAGAGCGTGTAGGGGGATGATGATGGATGATGTGCCCTGATATGTGTCTTTGTTGATCTTGTGTAGGAATGGAGGGAATAGGATTTTTATGATGGCTGATAGGAGGATGAAGGATGGTAGATTTTGGGACATGGGGACCCAAAATGGATTTAGCGGATGAAGGGGGGATATGGTAGGTTGTTTTGGGTTGCAAAGATGGTGGAGGGGGGATGACATAAGATTTTTTGAAGGAGTGATGGGAGGCTGGCATGGTGGGCTTGGAGAGAGGCTTGGTTTGGGGATGGCGTCTACCAACACTTTTAGATGGTGATCCTTTGGATACATATCCAAGACGATGAAATCCTAGATTCTTTTTTGCAATAATAGGCTTTTTGATTCCTTGCTCTTGTGGTGCTAAACCTTGACCTTGATAATGCCATCGATTGAGCATTTGAATGAGATGAGGAAACTTTTTTCTTGTAGAAAATGGTAGAAGTGCTTTATTAGGTGTACTACAACAGGGAGATATTGTTCTTAATTCTTTTGCTGAGAGGGGGCCACCATGGATGAATGTAAGTGAACCAAGAGGGTAGATTATAGATGGTGGAATAGCTTGGATAGGTGGTAAGATGGAAACATGGAGTGGAGGAGATGGTAGGATAGGATCTTTATTTAGCTGATGGGATGAAAAGATATCCTGTAGTAGAGGAGTTATGGCTTGAGGTTTTGGAGATGGAGGGGATGGTGACTGCACTATGGATGGAAGACATCGTATGATGATATCTTTGTTTATGCTTTGGGGGATGTCAACATGCTTTTGGGTAGGATCTTGATAGGATTGGATTGGAGTGGATGGTACAATAGGAGGTGAAGGGATGGATTCTTCAAAGGCAGCAGATGGATAGATGGAAGATTCGGTAGTGGAGATGGGTGAGTAGAAGATGGATGCATAAGGGTCATTATGAGAGATTTTGGAAATGCTTGGAGGTGATGTGGATAGGATTTGGTGGGATTTGACAGGTGGTGGGATTTTGATCCTTGCGGGAAGTGGAAGGATTTTAAGTAATTTGATGGATGGTATGGGATGATAGCTATGGGAGATGGAGGTGATATTATAGATGGGGAAGCTTCATCACTGACTACTTCACATGGTTGGATTAGATGACATGGCTTATCGACTATTGGAGGTAGCTTTTCTTGTATTTCCTCTAGGATATTCTTGGGAGACTCTTGTGCTAGCGGTGGAGGCGGTTGATTGATAAGAATAGCTAGTGTGATGGGGGTAGAAGATTGGAAGCTTGGTTGATTGGGTGATGGAGGAGAAGCTTGCATATGAGATGGCATGACTAGATAGTTTGGAGAAATGCTTGGATTTTGGGGGATGGTTGGTGGAAGGCATCTAAGGCTCTCAAGATACCCATCATAGTCAACAAGATTTTCATCATCATTGGAATAGGATGTAGCAGGAGAAAGGACAATGTGACCAAACTTATCATGATAGGATTGGGATTTCATTTTTTGATGATGAGTTGGATGGGGATGGGGTCTTGCATATGGATGAACATGAAAGCTCATAGTTTGATTTGGATTATGCGCAAATTTTGGATTGGCTGATGAAAGATTTCCTAGGGAGTGTCAAAATTGCATGATAGACCTAAGGAGGATTGGTTGGAGATTTTTGGCTTTCCTGTGGATGGAAGACTTCAAGGGTATGCTCTCAAAAAGTGAGAGTTTTTCTTTCCTATGTGCAAGATTCGTGGCTTTTGGTGTCAACTTAAGGATAGACAAATTATCCTATGGGCATGACACGAGATTGACCACTTGTGGATCCCAACCTTTAGCTTAATGTGATGAGGGATGACAAGTGACAAGGCTAGATTACCCTAGACAAAGCTCTGTTAGAGGGATAACCTTGGAGAGATGGGTTGATTGGTAGGATTGATTGGATAACAAAGTCTGATGGAGTGACAATAATTCCTTAAAGGATTGGGTGGTTTTGGATTGGGTTGCTAGCTAGCTAGGGGGATCATTTGGATGGACTTTGGATTTGGGATTGTTCTAAAGCAAAGAACTAGATAGATTCGATTGCGGCAGGGGAGCTTGGATGATTTTCTGATGAGGCAGTGACTATGCTAAGTATGCCTTGAGCTGGGAGATTTTTTCTTTTCTAGGATTTTGACCAAAGTTGGCAAACATTCATTCAAAAGCTATGAACAAACAAGCAAACAAATTTTTTTGAGCAAGCACGTCAAACACACCAACATCCTAGGAAGCTTTCTACAAGGATGAAATTTGGTTTAGCTAGGAAGTCCTTGATATATGCAAGGTACATGAGGCCCAAATCTATAGATGAAACCAAAAAGATGTCACACAGTCGAGAGGAGCGGTAACACACTTCTCCTCTTTCACTTCTCAAGGGTATAAAGTTCCTTGAGGCTTAGCCCGAGTGACAGAATTTTGATCCCAAGAGAGGTGTCTTTGGATTCACCTCCTGATCTTTATACTCTGCCGAAATGTTGGAGTTGAGGTCATCCCTCAAGGTGATGAAACCCCCGAGTAGGCCTCCTAAAAAAAGAAACAAGGTTTTGGATCCTAGTCTTATGCACCCAAGATAGCCTCGAAAGATGACAAGTGGAGAGAAGATTTGGATCACCTTGGGCTAAAAAACACATTTGTTCTTTTACCATCTGATTATTATGTGTACTGATCTAGACTTTGCAATTACTCATGTTTAAGATACAATTTTTATTCCAATTTTGAAGTGTCAACAAAAGTAAAATCGATTGAATAATTCAAGCAAGAAGAAGAGTTAGGGTCAACAAGAAAATAAACCTGCATGCTCAGAGGCCCTTCACATCAAGTATCAATTGATTTTCTTTAATGCATTCAAGATTGAGTGTGATTTTGTTTTAAGCCCAAAACAAAGATGTGTGTAAAGCTTGATTTCAAGTGCACACCCAGAGGCCCTCCATGTCAAGATTTGTTCAATTTTTATGCCTAAATGAAGTGTTAGCAAGACTAATGTGCATTCAAGAAATTTTCAATTTTAGAAAAACCAATAAAAACTCAAGTGAGTGGAGTTTGATTTTTTTTGGAGCACTTAACACCTTCTTAGGTAGACCCATCCCCATATACGGCACTAATATTGCAACCAATGGTTAGAATGATGGGTGATTAAAGAGGGTGAGTCCAACAATAAACTCACTCAAAGTGTCTTTATTTTTTTTTATAACTTAGAAAGTTTCTAAAATGTGGATTCTTTTTATGCCCCAAAAGATGAATTGTGATGTATGATAATGATTATTTGATCTGTAGCATTCAAGATTGGATTTGTTATGCATTCCAATGAAAAAAAACAAACTTGATTTTAATCCAGGGCACTCAAGAGTGATTTTAGCAACATGCATTCAAAGACAAGTGTTTAAACATTCAAGTTCTTTCCTTCAAGAATTCAAGATTGAGATTTTGCGTGTTATTTTAAGAACTTTGAAGTGCTTTGTTTTAACCTTAGATCATTCAAGATTGAGTTTGTTTGAACTAAAATTCAAAGAGGAAGGAATAGGGATGCTTTTCTTTCCAATTTAGATCATTCAAGATTGTTTTTGACTCAAAAAAAATGACTCTTTGGACTTTGGTTTTCATTCAAGATTTTGTGTTCTAGTTTTCGTGTTTTAAGCCCAAAAATGATATTCTTAGATTGTTTTGATGCATAAAAAACCTAGGAAACATTCAAGATTTTGCAACAAGACATTTGTTTGGAACAAATAATAAAGCTTTTAGGACAATTTTGGCAACCATTTAGGACTCTTAGTTTTCATGAGATTTTAAAATAACTTTAAAATATTTGCAAATGAAGTTCATTTTATCCCTGATTGATGCTTTGAATTTGATTTAGAATTTTGTGTGCACTTAGTGTTGATTTTGAACCTTTTGAAATGGAAACTTGAAGTTCTTTTTAAGTTTTCAAAAATGAAGTGTTCCTAACTTTGCATGAATGCATCAAAAATACTTTATGTTGCAAGGATGCAAATGATAGGATTGATTTAGTTTCACTTAAATTTTTTATTTTATTTTCGCAAATTTTTAGTTTTTAATGGATTTAAGTATGATTTGGGGGTTCATTTTAAGCACTAAAACAAGTTGTGTATGATTTTGCTTCCTTAAAAAAATGGCCAAGATCCCACAAGAAGAAGAAGAAGTAGACGAAATAGAAGAAGAATATAGACAAGAAGAGGAAGAAGAATTCCAAGTGCTCCATCCACCTATAAGCTTGAAAATTTTGAAAACACTATGAGATAGACTATGAGTTCCTTTGTCTTCTACATGTTTATGTGGACCTGCAAAACCAATTTATACAATCCTACCAATCACCAAATATAAGACATTAGCCAAAGTTAGATTGAATGAGAGGAGAGCACATGGATTGTGCTTCCTTATAGCCAATCAGGGAGTGACACATGTCACAGGGTCATTGGTTAGAGCAAGAGGGGTTGAGGGGTCAACAAATGAGGCTCAAAGCTCATAAAGACCCTCATAATGGCTTGTAAGAGCAATGAATGGGCTTTTAAGAGTCATTTATGGCTTTGTGGGCTTCATAAAGTTTTATGGTTGGGTTATTTATGAGAGAGTTGAGATATTTTGACTTGGGTTAGATTAAGAAAGTCTTAAGCTTGACTTAAGAATTTGCAAATGATTAAGGCTTGGATTAGGCTTGGGTTAAGATTAGATTAGGCTTATTAGAGATGGGCAAGTGGATGGCATTTAATGAGTGTGGGTCAAGGAGGAGATATTTGTTGGCTTTGGCTTGGGTTAGCAAGTCTTAACCCATGTTTAGGAAATGTGACAAGGTTAGGGAGGGATTAGGATTAGGGTCAAAGATAAGGATTGACATCTTCTAGAAGAGTCTAGGCTTTGGATGAGGATGAAGACTTTCTAGAAGAGTCTAGAACTTCATAGTATGAGGATAAATAAGGTTTTTAGGAAATAAATAAAATTTTATTTAGTTCAAGGGTTTGGGTTGAGGAGATATTTATTAAAATATTTTTAATAAATATGAGGATTAATATTTAATCTTAATTAAATATTCTGAGTTGGGATTAGGAGTAAGAAATGATGGGATTAGCCTTTAATCAAAATTAAAGAAGGATTAGAAGATTTTGGAAGAGGTTATTGGTCTTAAGGAAATTGGCCAAGTTTGGGCAAAAAATAAATAAATTATTTATTTTGGGATTTTTGGTTAATTTATTAATTAAATAATTAATAAATAAGGAAATAAGATTTAAATAAGATTTAAACATTTTTGGGAGGGATTCCTTAATTAAATATTTTAAATTAAGATAAAGGGATTTAATGGCATAAAAATAAATGAATTAATTAAATAAATAAATAATTAATAAATGATGATGTCATCAGGGACTTTTCTAGAAAATGAAAATACTTTATTTTCTAAAGGATTTTTTAGGTGTTTATAGATTCAACATCCCTCAATAGAAAGGCTCTAGCACCCCAAATCTTTTATTATCTTAAATTTATTACCACCCAATATTTTATTTAATTATCACTTAATTAAAGCTTCCTTCGCCAACCCTCTGGGTACAATGATCACCAAGTTGCGAGGTAGAAGCCCCCTCCACATGCTACCCTACCCTACCCATGCTTATTCAATGATGAGTACCCATAGGCATGCAAATTCCCAACACATTCCAAATAATCACAACTTCTAGAAGTACCATGCAAGATTAGGCCCCGCAAGTCACCTGATAGATGTACTCATGTGTAGTGCACCACCATCATGAAGATCATACCAAAGGGACTAGATGAGAACACAACCAAAAAGTCAATCAACTGAAAACATAATTGAGATGATGAATGTTACATGCATCCCAATACAACATAAAGTGCAAAAGTGTTCTGACAGATATCCAAATAGATCATCCAAGTCCACGAACCACATTGTGCCGAGAAAACATGAGAAAATAGGGCACCATGAAAAATGAGGCAAAAATCCAAATTTTGAAAAAATTTCAAAATCAAAACCCATTTGGCCTTTGGGTGCAAAAACCCCAAAAATCCAAAAATAATTGAAATCAAACATCGTATGCAAAAAGGGCCAGCATAACAGCACAAAAACCCTAACTCTCATTTCAAAAATAGGGAAAACATTCATACCTGACCAACTAGGCATAACTAGTAACCAGAAATGAAGGGGAACACTATTTTGCTGCCTCATAACATACTGCTACAAGAAACAGAAGCTGAAATAGAGTGAAAACAACAAAATGAGAAAGTCCTACTTGACCAAAAAAGGGGTAAAAATAGTAACTCACCCAATAAAATAAATCACTTGCCAAATCTGCTTAAAATGATGACAAAGCATAAATTCCCTGAGCCAAATCTAATGGGACCAACCTCACATAGATCCCATGCTCACAGCTCGTAAAATGAACAAAACAAGAATCCTTTAGAAGAGGATTTACAAATTTGGTCTCAAATTGTATTTCTAAAAAGTGAGAAGTCCATAATGAATTCACTTTTTCAATATTTATTCACTTTTTGAGTGAATAGTCAATTCTGAAAATTAGCCAGCTAGAGTAGCTAAACTCTGAATCAACCCCAATGAAAATAGGTTATCCATAATGAAAATTCACCTAAGGAAAAGCTACCAAAAATTAAATCCTAAAAGATTTAAAACTCAAAAAAACCCAAAATCGCAGAAAATTACTTAATACTTTTGCAACAAATGCGAACTTCTAAATACAAACACATGCTCACTAGTCTAATCACATAATACAGATGAGTTTGGATTTACTAATCACCGAAAGCTTTAGACTTAAATAACTAAATAAGGGTATGTCGACCATACAAGGATGACATTGGAAAAATATGAATAGCTAAATCTCTAACTCCATGTGCCACTGTCATGGATATAATTCGTGCACACTAAAACACACAATCAAGTGCAATTGCATATAATATCATAGCCAACGCAACGTGTATTAAAATACCTATTTAGTCCATTTACATCACTCACGTTGGAAAAATGTGTAAAGATACAAGAATGAAGTAAATAACCATAGCCAACAAATATCTCCAATAAACCATAAAACCAGATAATATTATAGATCTATTGTCATCTCAAAATAGCATCAACATGCAAAATGATAAATTGAACACAATAGTAGTATAGCATCTATGGTATTGAGTCAAAGTATAACATTTGACCCTCGGGTCATCATAAGGTACAAAAATAAGAGTATCAAGAATCTCTCGAATCAAAATAGACAAGGTACAAACTATAAACACGAGAGGCACTACAATTTTGTAGGTAGTAACTATTATCCAAGGAGGATGCTGACAAGGTTGCAATCATGGATGCTCAGTGCAAGGTGTAAGGATTGGACTAGTGACAAAGTGGAAAAATGATAAGAAGTGTTTGGTCCATGTAACGATACTCGATGATTAAGGCTAAGTTGATAAAGAATCATGGACATCTTGGAGGTTAGTGGCTATTAAAATAGTTCTTTGAATGACAAATTTGATCTTTTGATCTCCCACAACTACTATCATCGATCCCTAGGCTTGATAAATACAAAAGGGGGTACTCCACCACTGTTAGTTGATCTATTTATTCAGTTAGAGATTAAGTAACTCTCACTCCTAACCTCTCAGAGATTTTTTTGTTGGAGAAGTGATCCTCTCATGTATGGATTTACTCAATAATTAGATTTTCCTAGTTTTGTAGTAATTATTCTCTAAAGATTTGATTGTAGTGGCTGATTTGCTTATCTTATGAGGGAAGTCATCCAAGACATACTAGCACTATAAAGGTAGAAATTGTACTCTTTTTGAGGGTCAGATCTTCTCTATTTTTGTCTATTATTTCCTAGCACTATATCATCCAAGACATAGTGGCACTATAAAGAAAGACATAGTAGCACTATAAAGATAGACATCGTACTCTTTCTGAGGCTCAAATCTTCTCTATTTTTCTCTAGTATTCCTTAGCATACTACTGCAAATTCCCTCTTTACCTTTTAATTATATGACTATCTACCTTATCTCTTTCAACTATCATCATACTATGCAAGCTTGCATGCCTCTCTCGATGTACTATGGATATCTATAGTCTACATTTTTTGTATCTCTTTGGCCCATGAATAATAAGAAGTGAAGCATTTTTCCTCAAGTCACTCATGTGGTTGTCTAATATTTATGCAATTTATAGATTAAAGAAAGTTTGAATCTATATATCTTTAGGCTACCATAATGATAGTACTATGCATGTATGGGAAGAGATTAGTTTGAACACCCTATTTTTGTGCATCACCTTGTTAGAATAGATTTGGCAGTTGTTTCCATGTATTCTTTGTCCCTTTTCTCTTCAAGAATAGTTTGAGTGCATGTTAATAATAGAGGAAGCCAACCTTCTTTAGAGACTCAGCCTCATAGTTCAAGTCCCATAGCTTGGAGGTTGTTTTCATGTTTTACAAGGCTATCCTTAGGTAAAATTTTGGACAAGGGTGCAAGCTTTTTTGACAAATTTTTTTGGCATGCTAGGTGGGGCATTATATTTTAAATATTCAAAGTTTACTGGCATCAAGAAAGGATTCCTTGTTTATGCTAAGGAGATATTATTACATTTAGTATAAATCCTTCAAGAGGATCATTATTCAGAAGTACTTGGTGACTCTAAGCTTCAAAAACATCCAGTTTCTAGACCAAAGTTGTTGTGATTCATGCCCAAGAGACAAACAAGGTCATCTTCCAAAGGTAAGTTCCAATATCAAGAGTTTTCTTTCTCTAATTCAAGAAGAATAGTTAGAGTATCCTTATCACTAGTGAGGAGTGTGGTAGTAACCAATACCCCTACAAGATATATCTCCACTCCAGTTGTTGTTAGGTCTTAGCCTAGAATACCATTAGCTCATATCAATAGAACCCTTGTTTACATGGCTAGAGCTCACACTTTCACCAGCTTTAATGGTGGGAGCCCCCTCCTATCAACCCAAAGTCATGATATGCTAGTATTATCTCTTAAAAATGTACCTAAGTTTACTAGTGAGGCCTCCACATTTCCCATTGAACATATTCAAGAGGTGTCTAATGTCTGTAATATTCATGGTATCATTAATGATGATGTAGCAATTAAACTTCTAGTCTCATCCTTAAAAGGAAAGGCATTAAAATAGTATAGAGTTTTGCCTCATAACTCCATTACTAACTAGGATGGCTTAGGGGCAGCCCTATGCAAACATTTTGAGGACAAAAGTGACCACTTGTCACTTTTGGAACAATTGACAACTATCAAGAGGGCCCCCTAGGAATGTACAATTAATTTCAATTACAAACTTCAGAAGATGTGGGATAGAATACCTATTGTGGTGAAACCTTATCCTGGTAATGCTTTCTTGTATTACCTCAGAGCCTTCAATAGTAATATAGCTACCATTCTGTAATCTATTTATGGGGGGCGGGGACACTTTCCCAAATGCTTATGAGATTGCCATAAGTGTTAAAAATATCTTGATATAGGGAGGGAAGTTAGCTCCAAGGCCTTCAATGCCTTTTTTCCCTAACACCCCTAATCATCAACCTACTTTGGCCCCTATTCATGTCCCTTCTATAAGTTAGCCACTGGTTATGGTTCCAATAGCCTCTACATCCTCTAATGGAGTTGATAGGATTGAGGCTATGATGTAGACCTTGATGCAAAATGTAGATAGAAGGATGCTAGATCAAGAAAAGAAGATGGAGGAAAATATTATAGTAGTGCAGAAATGGGAAATGATTTGGTAGCCTTGGAGAGGAAACAAGCTCAGAATAATAAGCCTCTCCAACTCCACAATCAAGGTCCTATTCATGGTAGACCTTCAAACTATAGTCATGCTTGCCACAGTTAGAATAGACCTATTGACCATCCTCACAATCATAATAGACCTATTGACCACCCCCAGTCTTCAAACACCAACCTAGATAGGGCCTTAGTCCCTCTGAACAACCTTACCCAAGATCAAGATTTAAGCCCTTCTTGTAACTACTATGGATATTGCATGTGTCAGAAGGAAAAATCTTACTTGGATTTAACTATGCTAGAGTGAATAGTTATCTAGCAATGCAATGATAATCAACTTGTTGATACCTTTCAGTAGGATGATTGTTCTTTTATGAACCACCTAGTGGAAGAACATGGTAATGTAAACCAAGACACATGTGCTTACAATACCAAGAGAAAGAAAAGAGCTATGGAAGAGATGGCTCCTCAACCACCTAATCATCCTTCCACATCAAGTGTAGTGCCCCATGTACAAGTATTAACCTAGAAACACAATGTAAATAAGCCTTCTAATTCTCCTCAATGACAAAAGGTAGGCTAAAAGAAGAGATAACATAAACAACCCACAAACTATCCTACCCCAAGTTTTTTCTTCCAAGGCTCCTAGCAAAACATCTAATACTCCTTTTAGTGTGGTAGAGTGGATGAGGAAGACCAATATGAACATTCCTATGTGGGATGCTATAACTACTATGTCATCACAAAGGAGATTGCCACAGTAGGAGTTGGAAAGCATTGAACTCAAAGGCTAGCCACCTACCATTGAGAATGTTGTAAGCTTGGTACAACCATCTAAGGAAGTGGAGATACACAAAAAGGTTAGACATCCTCAATTTTATGTTTCTTTGATTATAGGAGATAAACTAGTCCATGATTGTATGATCGATTCAGGGGCCAGTAGTTTAGTAATGCCTAAGTGTGTTGTTGATACCTTAGAAATGAAATATGAATCCATTGTTAAAGAATTGTTTCAATTAGATGGTAGTACCATCAAGAAAATGGGAATCCATAGGAATATTGAAGTGGCCTTACATGCATGTCCAATTTTCACTATAGTTTAGGATATATCGATTGCTAAGGTCAAGTTGCATTTTGCTATTTGTCTATCAAGAGACTTCACTACACAAATAGGTGGTTACTTATCTTCTGATTGGTCATATATGTTTTTCAGAACTAGATATGGAACCAAGGCTTCAATCAAAGTAGAACCGTTAGCCCTCCACCACATTGAGTCCTACAATCCTAATTGTTGGAAATATTCAAGATATGACAAGTTACTGAGAGGGGAGGGGTGAATCAGTAACTTCTAAAATTTCAAACAATAAAACTGTATACTGATATA
The DNA here is from genome assembly GCA_028749045.1 of Cupressus sempervirens. Lineage (NCBI taxonomy): Eukaryota > Viridiplantae > Streptophyta > Pinopsida > Cupressales > Cupressaceae > Cupressus > Cupressus sempervirens. The sequence goes on from CM053787.1 coordinate 1,039,900,942, forward strand.
TTCATCATTCATCCAAGTAACCTATTGTAAGCATGAAACAAAATCATTGGCAACACTTGAACACACAGATTTGGTGACCCAGAAACCTTCCAACTAGAAAGTAAAACTGGGGTGGGGATGAAACCCACAAGCTTCGTTACTGTAGTATGAAGTTGGCCGGTTAAGGCTTACAATGACCACTTCTGGTGATCTGCCCTGTTAGGAGCACAAAGGATTGCTAGATCCACCTTGTTAGAGGATTTCCAAACATACAATAAAGTATGCACTCTGTTAGGAGATTTACAAAAGACTATTAAGTCTACCTTGTTAAAGGATTTGCAAAAACTAATTCACCTGTTAGAATGAAACAGTGGATCTGATTACAACTTATTGCTAATAAGATCCGCTATGCTCTGATTCACCTTGATGTGATAGATAAAACTTTTCTGCTTCAAAACTAGACCTGCTGAATATCTTCACAATTCAGCCCACATACTTTCGCACGCATGTATTTCTTTCGCACTTTCACACATTCACACTTTCACATTTCCACTCATTACCATTGCCATAACTATTGTTTGAATGATACAATACATTGCATATATATACTATCCATATAAATAATACATGCAAGGTCGGCTAAACAATACATGCAAGGTCGGCTAAAACAACAAGTGCAAATCTCTATACAAAGTCGGCCCAAGGTAAAAACTCGGGTTCACTGAACTGACTCGGTGTCCTTCTGATACTCGGCGTCCACTGCGTTACTCGGCATTGTCATGCACTCGGTAGAAGTGAAGGCACGGTTCATACTAAACACTTCAAATAGTTCTGAACTCGGTAACCACTGGAGACTCGATAGAAAAGATGTCACTTGGTGAATACTTCTATCTGAACTGTTGCTCGGTGATCAAAGGAAATACTTGATAGAACCTTGTGACTCGGTGATAGTTAGTTTCCTTGATATCCATCTGAGCTCGGTAAAAAATTAATTTCCTTGATAACCTCAGGAGCTCAGTTATCATGAAGTTCTCGGTTACATCTTAGTACATCTTTACTTGGTCAAAACTGATTCCTTTCTTTATCTTGAACGCTCGGTAAACACTGATTGCTTTGTTCACCTTGATCACTCGGTAAACACTGATTGCTTTGTTCACCTTGATCACTCAATAAATACTAACTTCTTTGTTCACCCTGATTACTCAGTAAACACTGACTTCTTTGTTCACCTTGATTACTCGGTAAACACTGACTTCTTTGTTCACCTTGATTACTCGGTAAACATAGAGAACTAGGTAAAGCTTGGTTTTCGGTGTGAGCTCGGTAAGCATTCAGAATCCAATAAGTGTTGTAACTAATGACAAAAATGTATCATAATGCCAACAATCTCCCCCTTTGGCATTAGTGACAAAAACACTTATGAGACAAAATTTATTTGACATGCTGATGACTAATTCTGAATATACATAGCTTCGTTATATACAACTCCCCCATAGAATAGCTTTGTTATATACAACTCCCCCATAGAATGTACATACATTATTTACATGAGCTGTATATCTCTTCCTTTGTAAAAATTTTGAAAACACTTATTCACCCATAGTATACATATCCAACAATAATCTCCCCCTTTTTGACAATAATGCCAAAGAATAAAGAATATATATACTTATATGGAAACACCAAAATGAGAGATGAACTCTGAATGTACCTGGAGAATAAGCTGGAGAGTCTTATCCCAATTCTCTTGCAAAATTTTGCAGGTAGAAAGAGCTATTTAAATTTCGGCCGAAAGTTCAATCACATGATCTGCAATGGAGAAGTTATTATCATGGATTAATGTCTTTGAATGTGCAATATGCTTCTGCATTGAATCCATGATGGGAAGGATCATGTTTTGGATATCTATCAATGTAGATCGGATCCTTGCCTCTTCCCTCAACAGCTCTGCTTGCTTCTCTGACAAAAATTTGATTTTGAGGTGATGAGATGAGCTTGAACGTCGGTGCCTTCCATTCCGTTCCCTTCACAAGCATTTCGGATCCTTTCTTCGCCTTGCTGCTGCTGGTGCTTGCGGAAGCCATTGCTGCTCGGTGAGTAAGAAGATTTTGTAAGAATACTTCGCTGGAAAATTTCTTCAACTTACTTGAATTTTCTTGAAAGCCCTCTTTTGTAAATCTCGAATTCGCGGTGAAAAAATGAGGTTGAAATTTGCCCTTTTGATGAAAAATTCGTCATTAATGTTCAGCACGGAGGTAGCTGCGATTGATAGGCTGTCATCCACTAGCTTGGCTTAAACTTCGCAACTCGGTGACCAAAAGAAAATAGGTTAATCCGCCCTTAACTCGGTAAGTGCAACTTGGTGAAAGAAGCCTTATTGCACCCAACTGAGCTTGGTAAGGTCATGTACCGACCATGATCCTGATGTATCTGAAATACTGATTTGATCATATTTTCATTCTAGGACTGCTTAGGATATTGCTTATGGATACAGTCCTGGTCTTATCCTGATGAGTCTTAATTAGAAATGGAAGACTCACTCACCTCTTGAGTGATCATTCCATTACTTGAATTATCTGGCTCGGTAGACTTTGGAATCCATTGCTGCTTCATTTGTTTCCGAATATTGTCTACTTTGATTTTCTTCTCATCCTTGACTTTCTTTATGTTCATGCAGTTTTTAGATATATGACCAAGTTCTGTACATGTATAACATCTTACAGTGGTATCCCTTTTTCTTAGGTGATGCCTTGCACATTTTATGCCAGTATGACCATATTCTCCACAATAATGACATCTGCACCAAGTGTTGTAGTCCCAACCAAATATTACTTTGACAAGTTGTTCAGCTGGATTAAAAGATTTGAATTTGCATTGTGATGCCTTATGACCTTGCTTTTGGCATTTGTGACATTTACCTTCAAATTTCGGTTTCCTTTTGCATTCATTGGCTTTGTGTCCATGCTGATTGCAATTGTAGCATTTTCCATTAAATTTGCCTTTTCCATTGCTCCAACATCTGTTAGATGTATGACCTAACTTACCACAGTGGCTGCAAGTAGGTTTTTGATTCTTTTGAGTACCCTATTTGGAGGATTCACCTTCTTCCTTGTATCCAAGGCCTACTTTACCATTTTGTTTATGAAAGTTTTCTTCATTTTGCAGATTCAATTGATCCATGTCTTTTTGAGATTTTACCATTCTCTCATTGACTTGTTTTTCAGAGATTAGATCACTTTGTAAGCTTGCATTGATTTGTCTTTCAGTAATTAAGTCATTTCTCAAAATCTCATTCTCAGATCTTAGATTCATAATTTCTTCATTTGCATTAGATAACTGAGTTACAAGATTTTCAAGCTGAGAGGATTGATTATTCCTTACCTCTAAGTCTTCAGCTGCCTTGTTCCTTTGCTCCAAGATTTCGCATAGCCTGATGGACTGGATTCCTTGTTCCCTTTTGAGCTTTCTTACTTCTTCCTGCAGAGATCCATTCTTTTCTAAGAGTTCTTTGATTGCTTTGTCAGCTTCATCTGAACTATTTGATGGTGAGAGATCTTTAATCTTTTCTTCAACATACTGATGGTCATTCATTTGCTTTGCAAGTTCTTTCCTTCTTTTCAAGGATTGTAAAAGATGCTCTTTTGCTTCATTGAGTTGAGCCATGGCCATTTTCAGATCTAGCTTTTCATTCTCAATAGTTTTGTCAAGTTTGAATATCTCCATTGTCCTTGATCTTTGCTCAAGCTGTGAAGCTTTTATCTTGAGAACCTTATAGCTCTGATACCAATTGTTGGAAATATTCAAGATATGACAAGTTACTGAGAGGGGAGGGGTGAATCAGTAACTTCTAAAATTTCAAACAATAAAACTGTATACTGATATATTCATCATTCATCCAAGTAACCTATTGTAAGCATGAAACAAAATCATTTGCAACACTTGAACACACAGATTTGGTGACCCAGAAACCTTCCAAATAGAAAGTAAAATTGGGGTGGGGATGAAACCCACAAGCTTCATTACTGCAATATGAAGTTGGCCGGTTAAGGCTTACAATGACCACTTCTGGTGATCTGCCCTGTTAGGAGCACAAAGGATTGCTAGATCCACCTTGTTAGAGGATTTCCAAACATACAATAAAGTATGCACTCTGTTAGGAGATTTACAAAAGACTGTTAAGTCTACCTTGTTAAAGGATTTGCAAAAACTGATTCACCTGTTAGAATGAAACAGTGGATCTGATTACAACTGATTGCTGATAAGATCCGCTATGCTCTGATTCACCTTGATGTGATAGATAAAACTTTTCTGCTTCAAAACTAGACCTACTGAATATCTTCACAATTCAGCCCACATACTTTCGCACGCATGTATTTCTTTTGCACTTTCACACATTCACACTTTCACATTTCCACTCATTACCATTGCCATAACTATTGTTTGAATGATACACTACATTGCATATATATACTATCCATATAAATAATACATGCAAGGTCGGCTAAACAATACATGCAAGGTCGGCTAAAACAACAAGTGCAAATCTCTATACAAAGTCGGCCCAAGGTAAAAACTCAGGTTCACTGAACTGACTCGGTGTCCTTCTGATACTTGGCGTCCACTACGTTACTCGACATCGTCATGCACTCGGTAGAAGTGAAGGCACGGTTCATACTAAACACTTCGAATAGTTCTGAACTCGATAACCACTGGAGACTCGGTAGAAGAGATGTCACTCGGTGAATACTTCTATCTAAACTGTTGCTCGGTGATCAAAGGAAATACTTGATAGAACCTTGTGACTCGGTGATAGTTAGTTTCCTTGATATCTGCCTGAGCTCGGTAAAAAATTAATTTCCTTGATAACCTCAGGAGCTCGGTTATCATGAAGTTCTCGGTTACATCTTAGTACATCTTTACTTGGTCAAAACTAATTCCTTTCTTTATCTTGAACACTCGGTAAACACTAATTGCTTTGTTCACCTTGATCACTCGGTAAACACTGATTGCTTTGTTCACCTTGATCACTCGGTAAATACTGACTTCTTTGTTCACCTTGATTACTCGGTAAACACTGACTTCTTTGTTCACCTTGATTACTCGGTAAACACTGACTTCTTTGTTCACCTTGATTACTCGGTAAACACTGAGAACTAGGTAAAGCTTGGTTTCCGGTGTGAGCTTGGTAAGCATTCAGAATCCAATAAGTGTTGTAACTAATGACAAAAATGTATCATAATGCCAACACTAATCTCATCAATATGAATTGTACCATCCTAGAAATAGATGAAAATGATATAGCAAATGAGCCTACCACTACTTTTACTACCAAATGGGGTACCTATGCCTAAAGAAAGATGCCTTTCGGACTAACAAATTTAGGTACCACATTTCAAAAACAAATGTAGATGGACTAAAAAAATATGATTGAGAGGTTTGTGTTAGTCTACCTTGATGATACCACGATATATTCTAAAATTGCAGCAGAACATTTTGATCATCTTAGACAAGTGTTTACAAGATGTAGAGAGTACAAAGTATCCTTGAATACAAGCAAGTGTGTCTTCGCCACTAATCAAGGGAAATTATTAGGACACATTATATCTAAAGATGTTCCGACTATCAATCTAAAGAGGAAAAATGCAGTACTTGCCCTTTCTCTTACTAGTCATAAGAAAGGTCTGCAAAGTTTTCTAGGCAGAATAAATTTTGTGGGAAGGTTTATTCCTAACCTAGCTATTATGGTGAAACCTCTTACAACTATGCTAAAAAATAATATGGCCTTTGTATGTACCAATGAAGAGAAAGAAAGTTTTGAATAGATTAAAGTAGCCATAGTTTCAGCTCCTACTCACATTAATCCAAATTTTGATAAGGATGTCATTCTATATACCTTAGGAGGTGAGTTGAGTATTTCTACTATTTTGACTCAGCTATTAAATTAAAAAAAATGAAGAGTAGCCTGCTACTTTCTTTAGTGAAGGACTCAAGGAATATTGAAATAAATATAGCTATGTAGAAAAGAAGGTCCTTGTGGTCATAAAAGCCTTGAAGAAATTTAGACACTTGCCATCTCATAACAAAATCCATTTGTTGGTTCCTCATGCTAGTGTAAAGGATTTCTTGTTAAGAAAAGATAAATTAGTGAGAAAAGAGTTGGTTGGATCATCGAAGTAATGGAATATGATGTGGATATTTAGATCACCAAATTGATTAGGGGAAAAGGGTTGTGCAAATAGATGATCTTATTTCATGAGACTGATGAGGAGGTTGTCCTAGTATTGGTAGAACAACAAGAGGCAAGAATTGGTGAGCCAAGAAGTTGGATAGATGGTGTAATAACCCTTTTTAGGGGTCATTCATTTGGGACTTTTCTTTAATTTTTATCCCCTTTGTCCATATCTTTTCTCTAATTGCTGACCTGTTCGCTGGACCATGGACTTCAACATTTATCCTTATTTCATTTTAATGTTTATCCTTGTTTAGAATGTTTCATTTTTTTATTACATCAGGTCATTATCAAGGATATCACCTTAGGACATATATCAATTGCTTCTCCTCATTATAATATTAATATTGATTATTGATGCCTTCACTTGACTTTGTGTGATGGTTTTTCAAAAAGCTCCCCACAATATTGCCTTCGATGTTGAATTTCTTAAAGTAGGACTTCAATGCTAAGACTTGACAATATATAGCTACCATCAATACTTTTCGAGGAATGATTTGACTTTGTATGCTAACCATATATGCATCTCACATACCATACTTTGTTGGACTTGTATTGAGTAGTTTCCTTCCTATTTTTATTCTACATTTTCCTCCAAAATGATGGTACCTTCCATTTGACATTATATGTGTTCACAATTCTCTCTTGCATATATTTCACTCAATGTGTGTAATGCATCCTTTGTCTTATGTGTCTCAAGTGCTGCCTGCAAATTCAGGATGACAATGCATAATAATTTTAATTATTTAATTGTAAGTAAGTCTACTCTTGATGCTATGGATTATTTTGGACATAAATATCTTCAGTCTGCTCAATACATGTATTCTCATGCTTCTATTGTGTTTTATTTTGAAGAAGAGCTAAATATCTCCATTGCTTTCCTATATATATCATGGTTCACTCTTTATCGGGACTCATCATTGTTTGTTCATTGCAATATGTATCACAGGTATGTGCTTCTTGGAATGATGCATTTGACTCCTCTATTTTCATCACTACTATGTATATTGTTTTCTATACTCCATCTTATCTCTATCTAATCAATTACATGCTCCGACTCATTTGTCTATATCTATTCTAGAACATCATTGTTTCCTTGTTCTCTTCTGCTCCCTAATCTATCTGCAATAGATGATATTATTTACTTTTCTACCTTTCTTTTTGTCTTCCCAGTCCCTAATGTTTTTCCGTAGATGTCCCCCTAACCCATTTCTATTTTATTTATTTATATCTCTTTAATGATCCTCTCTCGAACAGTCACATCTTTAGGATTTAAGAGAGATGTCTTAATCAAATAAATTTATATCTTAAACTTATTTAATTGTAATATATATCAAATTTATTTATCATTTATCTACTTTCATATTTGTTAATAAAATCTATTTTCATAGATGGGATATTACATTGTATTATATATAATATTAATAAGAGTATTTTCTTTCATCATAATAATAATTTTCATGATTATATTGTAGGGTATTATTTCATGAACAATTAATAATAAATATTCTCATTATTATTATTATTTCATTTATTTATTTACTATTATCTTTAATATTATTTCTTTAGGAATAGTATATGAATTATTATTATATTTTATCCCATATTTATAGGATTCTCTTTAAGAGTATGATATAAGAATAGGGTAATATATATGTATTAAGATACATATATACAAAGGTATGATATTAATACATTTGATATAATTACGTAGTATTGAGAAATCATTCTAATCAATGAAATGTCAACTTGTTTGATTTTTAATATCAACTCATTTAAAATTAGAATGGAGGTTGATGAATAATAATCTACAAATGATGTGATAGATATCCTTTCTCTTGGAAACAAGGACATATTAATATGTTAACTTAATGACAATTTATATCATTATTATTAATAATTAATTTATCATTAAATCTTATAAATATGGGGACATGACAAATGGTATGAAGACCTTCTTAGCTAGGAATGGGTATCCTCAAGGGTTGGACAAAGCTAAAAGGAGATAGTATAGGCTACAATTTGTTCCTTATGCTACAATTGATGGTGTTCTATTTAGGAGAGACTTCAATACAACACTGCTAAGATGTATTGATGCTGATCAAGAAAAAAGGGTAGTTAAAGAGCTTCATGATGGTCTTGGTGGTAGTCACTTTTCAACAAAAACTACTACAATAAAAATTATGATAACTAGTTACTACTGTCCATCCTTATTCCATGGCCATCACATGCATAAAAGGAAGTGTGGGAAGTGTGCCTTCTTCTCAGGTAAACAAAAGCTTGTGAGTCTCACTTCACCGCATCTATGTTGATCAACCTTTTGCTCAATAAAGATTGGATTTTATTGGTCCTATTAACCCACCTCCTAGCTATGGTCATAAGTAGATTCTAACTACCACAAATTATTTTACAAGATGGATAGAGGCAATAGCCTTGAAAGACTCTACAAAAGCTTTAGTTGTAGAATTCCTTAATGGAATGGTCACAAGGTCTAGTTCCCCTTCGACTATCATTTCAAATAAAGCTAAAACATTCATAAGAGCTCAGATCTGTACATGGGCACTTGATCATGGTATTTACTTGAGCACATCTTCCAATTATTATTCTCAAGGTAATGTTTTAGCTAAATTGTCCAATAAAAATTTGATAAGAACCATCAAGAGGACTATTGAAGACAACCAAAGGTGCTGGCACCAGAATTAGAAGACTGCCCTATGGGTTGAGAGAATAACATAGGAAATTCTCTCCTCATGTTGGTCTATGATAGGGAAGCTAGGCTTCCTATCTCACTAGAGTTTCCTAATCTTGAGCTAGCTCATCAGTTGGAATTGATTGAAAATGATGCTATGTCTATGAGAATGGTAGATCTGATGGAGCTAGAGGAGAAAAGAAATCAAGCAATCCAAACCTTAGAGACACATCAACAATAGATGAAGAGGAGTTTTGATAAGAAAGCTAAGGCTAATTTTTTTAGGGAAGGTAACCTTGTGCTTAAGTGGGATGCAGATAGAGAAAAAGTAGGGAGGCACTCAAAGTTTGATGTCTTATGGAGTGGCCGCTATGTAATCATTAGTTGCAAACAATCTAATACTTTCTAGTTGGATAGACCTAATGGTGAACTCTTGCCTATTCTAGTTAATGGAATATATCTCAATCCTTTTTTTGATGGAGTTTAATATTTTATGTATGTAGTTAGAGTATTTTTTCTTTCTTGTTCTTTCCTATTTGTCAAGAAGTATACGAGCACATGTTTTGTTTTGAGGGTGTTTTTTTAGTTTTGCAAGATGTAGAGGAAAAGGGCATGTTATGGACCAAAATACCATAGAGGTGGTAAATTGATGAACTTCATAGTTTTAGAGACTCCATAGCCCAATGGATCTTTTGATGGTCACTACTCATATGCTAAGCAGGCTTGCATCCCCTCTAAGTTTCTAGAAATGTTAACTAAAACACCCTCCCACCAAAAATTAAATTTAAATGATAATTCCCCCAACAATCACCTAGGGTTTCTTATGAAATGATTTAACATTGGCCATATTGTTATTTCATATTAAACCTTAAGATAGTTTTGAGTTGTGATCATGTGATTCACATGGTTGCAGTCAGTTAAGTGCTACCTAAGGTCAAGATGGTGAATATGTACTTTTCTTTGTATTCAATTCATCATATGATTACATTAGCATACTATGGTTTAAGTTGTTAAGTTGTGATGGTGTGGAAAAAGAAGATCAAAGGATAGCCAAGTTTTGAGTCACAATCAAGTAGTTTCCTTATTTCACTTGATCACAGGGGCTCAACAATAACATCAACTTAGGGTGGTGACAAAGTGAATGTGTTTAGATCTTAGCTTTTGAAAGGTCACTGTGGTTAGTAAGGAATGCTAAAGGAAAGTTACAAATTAGTGATGAACTATTATGTCATGGTTTCATAGGTAGTAATTGTTATCCAAGGAGGATGTTGGTGAGGTTGTGGTTGTGGATGGTCAATGCAAGGCATAAGGATTGAACCGGTGATAGAGTGGCACAATGATATGAAGTATTTGGTTTGCATAGTGAGACTCAATGATTAAGGCATAGTCAGTCAAGAATCATGGTTGAGTTCAAGGTTAGTGGTTGTAGAAATAGTTCTTTAAATGATGAATCTGATCTTTCAATCTCTCACAACTCCTCTCATCAATCCCTGGGTTTGATAAATGTAAATGGGGTACACCATCACTTTTAGTCAATCTATTCATTCAATCAGAGATTAAGTAACTATCACTCTTGACCTCTCAAATATTTTTTTGGTGGAGAAGTGATCCTCTCATGTATGGATTTACTCAATAATCAAATCTTCCCAATTTTCCAATAATTATTCTCTAAAGATTTGATTGTAGTGGTTGATTTCCTTATCTTGTGAGGGAACTCATCCAAGACATAGTGGCACTATAAAGATAGACATTGTACTCTTTCTAAGGCTCAGATCTTCTCTATTTTCCTCTAGTATTTCCTTAGCATACTACTATAAATTCCTTCTTTTCCTTTGAATTATATGACTGTCTACCTTATCTCTTTCAACTGTCATTGTACTACACAAGCTTACTTGCCTCTCTCAATGTACTATGGCTATATGTAGTTTGCATTTTCTTTATCTCTTTGGCCTATGAATGATAATAAGTGAAGCATTTTTCCTCGAGTCACTCATGGTTATCTGATCTTTATTCAATTTATAGATTAAAGCAAGTTTGAATTTGTATCTCTTTAGGCTGCCATAATGATAGTACTGTGCATGTATGGGAAAATACTAGTCTGAACGCCCTATTTTGGTGCATCACCTCATTAGAATAGATTAGGTAGTTGTTTCCATGTATTCCTTCTCTATTTTCTCTTCAAGAATAGTTTAAGTTCATCCTAATAGTAGAAGAAGTTGACCTTCTTTGGAGACTCAACCTTATAGTTCAACTCCCATAGCTTGGAGGTTGTTTCCATGTTTCATGAGGCTATCCTTAGGTAAAATTTTGGACAAGGGTGCAAGCTTTTATGAAAATATTAACCAAGTTTTATAGTGTTGACCAAACTAGCAGTGTTAACAAAGTGAATCCAGTGTTGATTGAGTCATGCAGTGTCAACCGAGTGATTTAGTTCCTACCAAGTTTCTCAATGTTCACTGATTCACATAGTGTTGACCAAGTTCAAGCTACTTGAAAGTGATTAGTATGGACTAAGCTTCAACTTCAATCAAGTGTCAGAGTTTTCTAAGCATTGACAATGTTTGTTGACTATTAGAACATCATTGAGTTTGTCTTTAGAACTCGAGTTACAATAGTTGGGGCAACTTTTTGAATTATGATGAAACTGGTATTGTAGGTGACTCCAATAAGTAGTTATTTGGATTGATATATATAAATCATTGTATCATATCTGAGTATTTAATTGAGAAGGAATAAAAATAGTATGAGTGTGAATTGAAGAAGGTCACAAGTAGTATAAGGGACAATAGAGATTTATCTATCATAGGTAGGTGATCATTGCGATTAAAGGAATCTCATTCAGTGAATCAAAGTTATAGATCAAAGATCAAAAACTAATTCAATCTAACACATGCATCAATCAAATTCTTTGACTATTTGGACTTAACACTCTTTTTCTTAATCTCCTAATAGAGTGCATACTTCATTGTATGTTTGTAAATCCTTTGACAAGGTAGGCCTTATAGTCCTTATTGCTCCTAACAAGGTAGATTACTAGAAGTGGTCAATTGTAAGCCTTAACATGTTAACTTTATACTATAGTACTAAATCTTTTCAGTATAATCCCCACCCCAATTTTACTTTCTAATTGGAAGGTTTATGGGTCACCATATCTTATGTCAAAGTGTTATGAATGTTTTATTACTTTCATTCTTTCATGCATACAATTAGACCAAATAATATATGAAGGATTAAATAGTGAAGGAAGTCAAAGTTTTATTGGTTCTTGATTCACCTCTCCCCTCTTAGTAACCTATCCTCTCTTATATTTCCAACATTATCAACTTTTCTTTGGAACAGAGACCACAATCTAGCAATTGTCTCATTATTTTATTCTGGGTTCATATTGCTAGGCATGGTGTTTCTTCATAAGAAAATATTTAGGCTATAAATATAAAAAATGTAAACATACAAGAATTAATAATATCTTGTATATAATAAAATATTACAAGATTATACAATATTTACAAGTATAGACACAAATCATGCTCATAAGATTAGGCTAACTAATTTGCAGATTCCTTCTCAAATCATCTTTCCTAATGTTTTTCCTCCACCATAATTTGGACATAGTATTTTAATTTGATTAAGGTTTTTAAGTTCATAATTAGGTAGAATGAAAAGTTGCAAAATTTTTATCAAGCAACTTTGTAGTTTGCAAAAGTTGCATTTGACAACTTTGACAACTTTTTGCAAAATTGAACCACCTTACATTTTTTGGGGGTTGGGTTTGAATTATTTTTGGGTTTCTCCATACAAGAACATATAAATTTAAAATATGTATATATATATCTGTGTGTGTGTGTGTGTGTGTGTGTGTGTGTGTGTGTGTGTGTGTGTGTGTGTGTGTGTGTGTGTGTGTGTGTGTGTGTGTGTGTGTGTGTGTGTGTGTGTGTGTGTGTGTGTGTGTGTAATAGATGTAGAAACAAATAAGCTCAAACATCACTATGTTAAGATCAAGGTAACATAGTAAAATATACCACCACATCAATGTTTTAGTTCAAAAACAATAATGCCAACATTAATAATCAACCATCATTGGTCAAGTATAATGCCACTATTATACTTGACAAGTCAATTACCTCATAGTCATAATAGGAGAACTCTAAGAGGGAAGCTAATAAATTTTCATTTAAGTAAATTCCATTTAGGTAGATGTTAGATAGGGTTATGGATTTTGATTTGTCATCAAAGGAGGAATATTCTCATGGGTTCACACATATATTAGCAAAGAAGGCACATCATCAAAGACTCAACAAAAATAGCTCTTAGTCATATTTGTCATCCTACCAAAATTAGGTTTTACTGTCAACCATGCCCAATGGTTACATTTATTTGAATATTCAAATGGTGCAATGTCATGAAAAATAAAATTTATACCTTAGGTTATATTTATTTCCTAAGTATCCAAGTGATCATGCATTGTTAAGATTTTGGTAGGCCCACATCCTTTCCTTTATCTAATCTTCCAAGAACTTGCTTTGTCATTGTCAGAAACTACATGTACCAAAGTCTTAATGACAAAGCAAAAGCATGCCAAGTATCCAAGGTGGGTTTTCCTTCCCCACAAATTATGGAGTTGTCAAAAAGAGTACAATTAGCAAGTTTTTATTAGTGCTTCACAAAAGTGGACCACTTTATTAATGTACTTTTGTCCACCATCAAATCTAGGGTGATCAATGGTTGTTGCTATATCACTATGCAAAAATGTATGTTCATTTTCATTAGCAAGATAATGATGTTTTAATGCATGGACATTTGGGTCCATTTTCCATTTTGGGCCATAGGGAAGGTGGAAAGGATATTAGATGAATTGGCATAAGGAAGACTTTTCATTGGTCAAAGTACTAACAGGAATCAATGCATCTTTGGGACTGTCAGATTGATGTGGTCAAGCATCATCATTATGTTGCTAGAAAAAGATGCAAGGTCATTATCCCTGGTGACATAATGATGGGTGGACATGTATCAATGGGACTAGTTAGAAATTAAATAGTCCTAGTTGAGTTCGTGATTTCACCAGGATGACAACATTTAATTTTAAAAGGTGGCAAGTCAAAAGGATAGGGTGGTCAACTCATGAAGACTTTGTAAGATGGAAAAAAAGAATAATATCATTGGTCCATGTGGTTCATCCTGGTTGCTTGACCTAGTTAACTGCTAATTCTTGATGATTTTTCAAGCTAGGGATGGAAGAAAGTAGTTTTTCCTACATGATTTGATCTCCATGATTGATCCCAACCACTCCCAAGTGAATGTTGTGCTAGAAAGACATGAAAGATATGTTTCCTATCAACTAGTTGTCTATTCAAAAATTTTAAGCATTAATGGAACCATTTCATGTCACCTTCAATGTTTCTTCCGGTTAGGGTTTGATGATTTTCATGCCTCTAAAGGTGTGCTTGATCAAACCTATCATCCAAATTGCATCCAATCAACCTCTAACAATCTTAAATGTATTATTAAAGTTGAAAATCAATCTCGAGGTTATGCTTGAACTACAAAGGCACATTTCCAAACCATTGTCAGGGTCAACTCTTCTCTATTTTCTTTGGTATTGCTTTGGTATGCACTGTGTTAGATTTATTTACAATTGATGTACTGTGTGAGATTTATTTGCCTCTCATTAATGTATTGTGGTTGTCTATCATTTCCATTAATGTATCTCTTTTTACCTATGAATGATATATAGTGAAACTCTTCTTCCTTGTGTCATTCATTAGGTTATCTAATATGCATGTGATTTTTTGATTAAACAAGCTTGAATTTGTATATTTTGATTTCATTGTAGTCAATTATGCATGTATGGATAGAGACAAGGTTGAACACTCTATTTTGGTGCATCACTCCTTTAGGATAGATTAGGTAAGAGTTTCATGCATATTTTGTTCCCTTTTCCTCTCCAAGTGTAGTTTAGGTGCACTTTGATAGCAAAGGAAGTCAACCTTCTTTGGAGACTAAATATCATTGTTCAAGTTTGAAAACTTTGAGGTTGTTTATATAAAAACTCTAGGCAAGGGTGAAAACTTTTGTGATAGCAACTTTTGGTACACCTAGTGGGACATTCATGTTAGAAGATATCATGTTCACTAGTGTCAAAGAAAAATGTCAAGTTGATGTTGAGAAGATAGTGCTTCTCTCAGTGTTTCAAGCCTTTAAGAGGCTCATTTTCAAGTACTTGGAGACTCTACCATAATAATACATCTAGTTTTAGACTAAAGTTGGTGTTTCATGCCCAAAGCTCATACAAGGGCATCTTATAGAGGTAATTTCCAATATACTAAATTTTCATTTTCAAACCCTAGAAGGAAGAGAAAAAAATTTTCCTTATCACTAGTTAGGAGTGTTGTAATAAATCATTCACCTTTAAGATCTCTTTCCACTCATCCTATTGATAGGATTCAACCTAGAATACCCTCTAATCATATCAATAGGCCACTTGTTTATATGACTAGAGCACATGCATTTGTTACCTTCAATGGTGGAAGTCCTATTCTACTAGCCCAAAGACATGATATACAAGTGGCAGCCCTTAAAAGTGTACCTGACTTTACTAGTGAAACTTCCACCTCTCTAAAAGAACAAATTAAAGAAATATCTAATGTCTATAATATTCATGGAATAACTGAAGATGATGTAGTAGTTAGGATTATAGCCTCATACTTGAAAGGAAAAGGACTTCAATGGTATAAAGGATTACCTCATAACTTTATAATAGATTGGGATGGGTTAGGAGCAACCCTATGCAAACATTTTGAAGATAAAAGTGACTATCTTTCACTCCCAAAGTAGTTGACTACTATAAAGAGGGCACTCCATGAATACATGACTAACTTTAACTAAAGATTCCAAAAAACATGGGATAGAATACCAACCCTATTGAAGCCTACCCTTAGTAATGCCTTCTTGCATTATCAAAGAGCCTTATATAGTGATATTGCCACTACAATCCAAACCATGGGAGGGGATACATTACCTAATGCTTATGAGATAGTAATAAGGGTAGAGAACATTTTGATCATATAAGGAGGTAAGCTAGCTCCAAGACCTCCTATTCACTTCTTCCCTAATATGCCAAATCACCAACCAACAATAGCCCCTATTACCACATCTTCCACATCACAACCCCTTGATCTAGCTCGTTAGGCTTCCATATCATCTAGTGATCTAGGAGATTTAAAGGCCCTAATGCAAGATATTGGAAACAAGTTTCAAATTTAAGATAAGAAATTGGAGGATAGCTTCTCTATGATTCAAAAGGTGAGCAACAAAGTGGTAACTTTAGAGAGGTAGCAAGCTCAAGGTAATAAGGCTCCTCAACTCCAATATCAACATCCTTTGAATGATAGGCCTTCAAATCAAAATCAAGGGAATACTTATTTTGATCAGAATAAGTAGAATGGCCATGCCTTTACTTTAAATATAAATCAAAGTAGGTCCTTAGTCCCTCAAAACAATATGGCTCAAGTTCATGATTTTTATCCCTTCTGCACTTACTCCTATGCCTATTGTATGTGTCAAAAGGATAAATACTATTTATCCTTGACCACTTAAGAACCCACAACAAGGAAATCATACAATGTGATCCAACCTAATGATGCCTCACATTTGTGACAATCGGGTGATTATTCCTTCATGAATCATCAAGTAGAAGAACATTGTCATGTTAATCAAGATCACATTTCTTACAAGACTAAGAGCAAGAGAAGAGCCATCAAAGATGGTACCCCTCCTCCTCCTAATTATGATTCAAAATGAAATGAAATACCTCATGTACAAGTAGTAAATGATAAATCAAATGATCCTCAACTAAAAAGGCAAAATAATAGGAGAAAATATGTGAATGTTCCTCAGGTTATTCCATCTCAACCTCCTACACATGCAACTCCCAAGGTTCCTAACAAAGCATCTAACACATCATTCAATGTGGCAGATGAAGAAAAAATGTGAACATTTCCATGTAAGATGTTGTTGCTACTATACCCGTGCAAAAGAAGTTGTTGTAGCAAGAATTGGAGAGCATTGAACCAAAGGATCTACCAATTTGCATGGAGAGTACCAAGAGTCTTGTACAATCATCAAAAGAGGTAGAATCAAGTAAAAATATTAGACCCTCTCCATTTTTATATTTCTTTGATTATAGGGGACAAACTAGTCCATAATTTCATGATTGATTCAAGGGCTAGTAGTTCAATGATGCCTAAGAGTGTTGTTGATGTAGTAGGAATGAAATATGAGCCCACTATTATGGATGTATTGTAGTTGGATGGTAGTACTATATTTCCTAAGTTTAAGTCCTTATGTTTTTTCTTTAGGTTTTGAAGTCAAGTCAAAGGTTAAGGTATTGAGTCTGAGTCTAGATTACCCTTGGGATGGTCTTTCTTCTTAGCCTCCCTTTAAGATAACCTAGTGTGAAAATCATATGAGATATATATTAATTCTTGGCTAGGTGATTAGGTTTTTGAAGGATTTGTTAGGTATTTTCTTGATGAGAAGAATGTGTGAATGTTTCTAATGATTCATAGTTCCTTGTTCCTAATCATGTCTAAAACAAAGATTCATGTTGAGAAGTAGTCCTTCATCTTTGAAAGTTTCTAATTCCATGGTCAAAGATCTATATCTAGAGAAAAATACATTATCATAGGCATATAAGAGAAAATTTGGTAGAGGACATCGAAGAATGAGGCTAAAGATTGATATATAGATCACAACCATGGTTCAAAACAAAGCTCAGTTGAATTCAATATAGAATGAATGCTTAAAAATGCAAAAATGGAAGAAAAAAAAAAGAGTCAAAGGTGTTATGACTCTTTTTGAAGCAAAATAGATAGTTAAAATTATATATATATATATATATATGTTATAGAGTTGAAAATTCAATTGAATGAAAGAACACTTGTTATTGGCCTATTGTGCCTACCTATCAAATCGGGTCCCATTTTAATATTAAAAGAAAGTTGGATGCCTTTAGCTATTAGATCAAAGAAGATCTAGGGAGGTCATAATTTTACTATGTAAAGATGCTTGTTTTAAAAAATGGTGTGATAACACATGTTTGGATGGGCCCAAAATTGTTATGAGGTACCATGAAAGCCTATGTAAGATCTTCCAACCAATAAAGTATTTCCATCTATATACCATAATGTGCTTAGTTGGAAAGAGGGACATGCACCACAAAACATAGAGACTTAACATCATTTTATTATCATTGTTGGATTAAAGGAAGATCTACGTTCGTCGCCATCTTGCTATAAAAACTTGTAAGGAGAATTGTCATAGCAAGAAAGTGATAGAAAGACATGTGTACTCAGTGGACCCATGGTGTAAACTATAAAGGAAAGTCTCAATGTTTAAATTATGATCATTGATTTACCATCGATGGTCAGAATTTGAAAATGCAATGACCGTTGGAATATGAAATAAGTAATTTGGTGTGAAACAATAGAAAATAAAGAGATAGTGATTTTCCACAAAATTTCCAGAAGATTATAGGAAGCCAAATGGTCATTGTGTTCTAGAAGAACCCTTGATTTAGAATCAGCAAGGGAGAAAATGACACGTGTTCACATGATTGGAAAATTTCATATTTTTTTTCCTTTTTATTCTGTGATTGTTGATCTACTAGAATTAAGAGATAATGAAGAACTATAAATGTAACTTAATTGGACATAAAAAGGGTTGGCAAAAATGAGAATGAATGGTTCTATAATTCCATTTACAATATTTTCTTTTCATGTTTTGTGGCCCATGCATTAGATAGTTTTGCACTTAGAGCTGAAAGACAATTGTGTATGATCCTATAAATAATCAGATGGATTCCACTTTGTTTTGATATTTGCAGCTCAGTAATTCTAGTTGTTGTTTCATATATATATATATATATATATATATATATATTCTCTTGATAGTTTCATACATGTTAGATAATCCTTTAGAAATTGAAGGATAATGTATGTGAATCTATTAGATACTTGTTGAATTGCATTTCATTCAAGGCTAATAGATAAAGCAATTCCACTTGCCTTCATATGTATAATTCTTTTCTTTCCAAATTCTGCATATAGATGGGTAAATGAATTTAGAATAGAATTAGAAGTTGGAGGATATCAAGATAATATACTACAATCATTCCATTGATTATGATAGTTTATTCATATACTTCTTTCTTGAATTGTTTGTGCCTTCAAACAATTTGGTTCTCCTTTATTACTCTTTGGTTAAGAGCTTATAATATCAAGAATTTTTTATCACATAAAGACATGTTCATTACATATTATTGCAAGAATCATAGGGAGATGTACCTAATCAATTTAGAGGGTAGTGATAGGAAGCATATACTGACCCATTTTTTGGTAAACATCCTTTTGTTTGTCCAAATATTGGGTATCAAAGAGTCAAGATTATCAAATCTAATAGGAAAACAAACTATTAACCAATAGTTTTTGGTGACTCTACTAGAGAAATTTTAGATGAAAGTTCTAAAGAATTTTTCCTTCAATTTAATTTTTAATATATATTTGAGTTGCAAGAAATGACTTGTGTTATTTGGGTGTTTTCCAAAAGAACTTAATACCCATTTATAGCCTGAACCTACTAGAGAAAGAAGAAAATCCAAACTTAAAGACTAGTAAGATAAATTTGAAAAAAACTATTTATCTAAACATTTGATACACTCTAGATTCCAAATATACCAAAAGTGCCAAGGAGAAAGGAAATATTGGCCCAATATACGAAGAGCTCAAGAAGGCTAACTTTTCTATCCTAGAAGACCTTTGCAGAAGAGGAAGAACACATGAAAGGGAATCTGTAATGCAACAACTTCAAGATACTTTTCTGTATGCATTTGTTCCTCCAAATAGAACACAAATAATTCAATCTTCTACTCCTCCTATTGTCATATTAAATTTTATTCCTTCTATTTTTGATGCTTTTTTGTTGATTGGTACTACTCTTCCTATTTCTATTACTTTTTAAACAAATCAAATCACTATAATAGTAGTTATAGCACAACCATGGGGAAGTGTTATTGATCGTCTTGCCATTGGAGCTAATAATGATCTACGAAGAGTATCAATGAAGAACTTCGCAAGATTTAATGGTGATGGTATCACCTCTATAGAGTAACACTTAAGTTATTTCTATAAGGCTTTTGGCATAGTAAATCCTCAACATGAGGATGTAGCTATCAAAATGTTTGTTGATACACTTGTAGACAATACTGCTAGTTGGTTTCAAGACCTACCTATAAGATGCATTACAAATTGGGACACTATGAAATAAAGGTTTGAGGAACATTATAAAAGTATAGAGGATGCACAAGTATTTTTGTCACAATTGGTACAAATAAAGAAAGAACCCTCAGTTTCCACGAGAGATTATAATGCAAGATTCAATAAACTCATCAAAAGAATACTTATTGCAAGTGTACCTACAAATGAGAATAAGAAGACTTTCTACATTATTTCTATGCCACTTGATCTAGGATACTAGATTAGAAGAGGCAAAGTAGAATACTTGCAAGCTTCTCAGACACTAGCTATGGAGATGGAAGATGATATGATTGCTTTTGGTAAATAGAAGAGGGAATTTCAATCTAGAACTATGAACAATACAACTAGTACTTCAAATAATACAGAGGCTATGCTTCACAAATTGTCTAATGAACTCATTTCATTGATGAAACATATGAATAGGCCTGCTAAGTCTTTTCATCAACCTTATCAAGAAGGTTATAGAAATCCAAATGAAGGTAAAGTATTACAAATACCACCTATTCAATAAAGATTAGCAATTGAAGGTGCTCCCAAAAGACAAAATATGTGTGTTTTTAACTTAAGGGAAGACCATGATGGAGATACATGTGCTGATATGATCAGATATAGGTAGATGGTGGATAATAAAGAAAAAACAATTGAATATCCTAAAAGTGAGGATGATCATGCTCCTTGTGGCAACATTAAAAATTATTTCTTGGAGTATTAATCAGATTCAGAGACATGAGGTGATTTCCTTGCAACTTTAGAAGGACCTTAGTTAATATTTATGACCAGAGGTCAAAAGAATAGAAATAAGATCAAAAATTTAATCCTTATCAAAATTCATGCACCATCAAATAAAACTAATAAAAATAAAGGCATGTTAATTTCAGCTTCATAGAAGGAATACAAAGGTAAATCATCTGATTCTTTTGACATAATA
Organism: Cupressus sempervirens; assembly: GCA_028749045.1. Classification (NCBI taxonomy): domain Eukaryota; kingdom Viridiplantae; phylum Streptophyta; class Pinopsida; order Cupressales; family Cupressaceae; genus Cupressus; species Cupressus sempervirens. Next base: position 1,039,922,076 of record CM053787.1, read on the forward strand.
CAATACTATGAAGAGACAAAAATCCAGATATCTCCATTGGATTATTTGAAATTTAATACTAATCAATTAAAAAGATTAGTTGATCACTGCAATAGTAAAGAGACAGATCATGCTAATATTAATGACAATGTTGAACATCATAATAGGCTAACACTAGTGGAGATTCTTTTGATAATGAATTTTTTGCAATTCCTAGATTAATTCAAGAAGAAGAATCTACTATTTTAGCTACCTACCCAAATCAAAAGCTAGATCCTTTTTATATTTCTTTGTTCATCAATGGAAATAGATTGCTTAATTGCATCATAGATTTAGGAGCCTTTGATAATGCGATGCTTGCTTATGTTGCAAAATATTTAGGACTCCCATTGAATAAAATTTTTGGTAGATGCTACACAATGGATGCTAAACAAGTGGGATTGCTAGGATAGATTAAAGTGTTGGAATTAAAATAGGAAAGGTGAACTCTAAGAGAGGGGGGGTGTGAATTAGTGCTTTGAAATTCAACCCATAAAAATATTCACCAAAATCCATCTCACATATTCAATAAGTATTTTAAAATACCATGTAAAGCATATACATCTAAAGTATGTAATCAAGTAAAGAATTCATACATATATGACACAAGATATGATTACCCAGAAACCCTCCAATGAGAAGATAAAACTAGGGTGGGGATGACACCCACAAATCTTCACTACTGCAGTAATAAAGTGTATCCAATGAAGGTTACAATGTTTGATCATGAAACATGATCTACCCTATTAAAGGTCTACCCTATTAAAAGATTACAAATACTATTAAGTCTTACCATGTTAAAGGATAATAAAACTATTTTAGAAGTGTGCCTAGTTAAAGGACTTCAAGTCACAATTAAGTAAGAACCTTGTTAGAGGATTTCAATATAGCCTGTTAGGACTCCTTTGTTAAGAGATTTAACTAATTCACCTATTATAATGTCTTAGAAATGATTCTGTGATTAGCATTCTATTGCTTGATGTCAGATCACCTCTATACTGATGTGTACTTGATTCTTCTTGATTAGATGTCTCTCTACTATCCATTGTTTCCTTCTTTTGTTCTCCTTTAACTAATTCTACAATGCAATTAAGATCATAATACCTTGGTCACCATGAATGTCCTATTTGCACATGAAAATTCTCCTTCCCTCTCTTTGATCATCTAGTAATTCCTACTTAAAAGTTTAGGGTTTTTCCTCCTTAAGAAGACCTAGGTGACTTAGGGTTAGGTATGGATCAATGGTTATGATTCATCCATAATTTATCTTAAACCTTCCCTTTACCTGATTGGATGCATGTCATAGATAGGGCTTCCAATTTAAGATTCATCCTTATCAATAAAATATCATAATTCTATGTTTAAGTCAGCCCAAAAATGGTTTCCATAGTAGTTTGTGCCAATACAAACAACTATGACAGAACTATGTTACTCAGCATCTAAAGTCCCTGGTGCTTGGCACTAACTATGACTTTGATACTATCACTCAACATCTAAATGACTCAACATATACTACTTGCTCGAATCTTGTATCACTCAGCACATATTTTCTTCTTGGCACTTGAGTGGCTTGACATATGAGTGACTTAGCACTCACTATTTACTTAGCATGCTCTAACTTATATGTTGTGCTCAACATATGTTACTTGTTTGGCATGAACTAATTAAATGACTTAAGTGTATAGACACTAACTTTTCAAAACCAATATGAGATTAACAATCTCCCCCTTTAACATGAGTGTCTAAAACACTTGATCATACATTAATAATCTTATTCTTACAAGCGTAACATAGATGTCTATTTGGCTTATATAAAAAATTTCAAAATGTCAAAATTTTGCAACATGACTTATACCTCAAAATATTATAACTCCCCCTAAGTTGTTTAATCTGTTATGTATTATACTCTATATCAAAATATTTCTCCTACTAAGTAGATTTGCATCAACTAATACACTTTCTCTATTTTCTATCTAAACTCATTTTTGCATTTTGATGTTCTTATTATTTTTCTTGCTTGCTTGCTCTCCCACTTGATCTTACTCCCCCATTCTCTTACTCCCATTCTCTCACTCCCACTTTTTAACATAGATGTCAATGGGTTATACACTAATAGTGTATTTATCAAAACAAGATTTATGGACCTCAAGTAAAATCTTAAGAGTTGCATCACAATTATCACAAGCTACCTCTAAAGACTTAAATATGGATGGCCATCTAGACAAAAAGGTGTACTAAACCATCTAATGTACAAATATTGAGGTGTTTCTTCATAAGTGTTTCTACATAGACTAGCTCCTTGCATAAAATCTCCATATAAGGAGTCAATGTAGAGTGGATGTTGATTAGTTTACCCCTCATATTTGCTTCATCTACTTGTAATGTTGCTAACTAACTTTGGGATTGCAAAAGGGTCCTGAAGTGTTTCTCACTTTGAGTTGGAGACATAGGTAATTTTGCACCTAATGACTATATTTGACTCTTCAAACTCAAGATGTGATTCCTTATCTCTTATGTGAAGAGTGTAGGATTACATAGTTTGGTGTACAAAGAGTGTTCTCTATTACCTTCTTCACACTATCTATCTTAGTTTCCAATGCAACTTGTGTTAGTTCAATATCACTAGATATCTTCTCATTCACTTTTTTTTGAAACTTCTTTTCAAATCATTCTAATAGTTTTACATTAGTATGAAAGTATATGTCACTAACTCTTTCCACTATATTGGTCAATTTTTCAATGATTGGCTTTGTTATCTGGAGTAGGAAGACTAAATGTATCTAAGAAAATATCTTTGATATCAATCAAAGCTTGCTTCTACCTATGCTCCCTTCTGAGTAGTTCTTGATGTTTCTTCCTTTCTAGGGCCTCTTGTAGTATACCCATCTGCTCAATTGTTATTGCTGCATAATCAAATTTAGTCAATACAATCTCTTAATCTAGGCTAACATCTCCATATGTAATTACATCTTCTACATTAGATAAGCTAGAGAATTGGAAAGGTGTTGTGTCTATGCTCAGCTTCTAAAGAGTTTGACTAGAAGGCTTTATAGATTCCGGTAATGTCACTAGTGCTTGAATTGCTACTAGCTCCTTTTGCTTGGGTGTCAAACTTGTCTCTTTAGACTTGTCCTTTTCTAAGTCTTTGATTTTATTTACATCTTGATCTTATGCTAGAGGTATAGGTGTATCTACCTAACCTATTTGACTTTGTGTCCCATCATTTACTGGTCTTTCCACCTTATCTTCTCCAACTATCTCAACCTTGTCTTTTTTAGGTTCTTGTAATTTTTTTGAGACTAGAGTGCCTTTCATGATTGTACTAATAGTGTGACCTATTGTCTCCTTCCTTTTATATACAACAATAGATTGTAAATGTTGTACACTTGTGACTTTAGGAGTGATTATAAGTGTTTCTTGTGTTGTCACTTCCTCCCCTATAGTTATAGTCTCTCACTTATGAATTTCATCTATGCTCACTAGTATAAGGTTGTCACATAATTTAGCCTAGAGAGTAGATTGGATAAGTATCCTTTTCAAATATTCCTATATTAGGGGATTGATGTTCTAAGTACTAGTATTAGAAATATCCTTAACTTTAATAGTTTTAGTGTTTGCGCTTATCGCTTGTGGAGGACTGGTACTCAGCATTTGTGTATCATGTACACTCTATTCTAGTTGCTACTCTTCCTCAACTATTGCCTAATTATCAATATTTATATCAGTGCCTCCCTCTATTGTGCTTTATTCATTTTTATTTTCTTCATCTTCTCCTACCTCAATAGGTATTTGGTCAGCTTCTTTGGTTGTTAACAATCCATATGTGATCTTCAACATTTGTTTAGATTTATGTAAAACATCCTCTATGTTGTTCTATAATATGCTAAATTCCCTATACTTGGGTACAAATCTCATAGCATATTTCTTAATGGCTTTTGACATTTCAGCCTTACTAAGTTCTGGCATAACTTGAGCAAGGGGTGTCTCCCTAATTTGTCTTTCTATATTCAAAAAATAATGTTATTTTTTCTCACCTCTATCATATGGACTCTTAGGTATGGAGTTGGCAATTTCTAGAGGATTATTCTTAAATATAGCCATCATGTCATATACTACCTCCTCTACTTGATTCTTCTTAATGTTTCCAAGATTATCAAACTTAATGTGAGAGAAACCTGATAAATTAGCATTGTTTCTAACATTCTCACATAAATTGTCTAGATTTGAGGATGATTGTGACTCACCACTTGGAATTGGTTGTTGTCATCTAATTCATTCATCTCCTCATTAGTTTCATCTTGGGCAACATACTTTCTCCTCAATCTCTTATGTGCTCCAGCTTCCTTCTCTTTTGACATAGCTACCTCTTTAGCCTTTTGTAGAGTGACTCTTTTACTAGCCCCTGTGGTAGGCGTTGTTGGTTTGGGCTGACTAGGCTTTGCAACCTTCTTTGGTTTTGTCATTGCTTATGTCTTTGCCTTTATTTTCTTCTTTTTTGTAGTTATAGGTGCTTCACTAGCTTCTTCTTACTCAACACCTTTTTTAATTTTTACTTCTTCATCTTGTTAATCTTCTCCTTGACCTTGTATCAGTGCCAATGGTGCTTGCACTTGTGTGTCCTCTTCTTCTTCATCGTCATCATCTTCTTCTTCTTCCTCTGTTCCTTCACCTAATTTTTCTTTCAATTTCTTCACCAATTTATTCTTCTTTCTCATCACTAAATTGGTCTTCAACTCTATAGTGATCTTTGATTTGGCCAATTCATAATTACCAAATTCTTTGACTTCTTTATCCACTTATTTTGCAAGTAATGCTTTGATTTTTGTAGATGTCGCATTAACATTGATCTCATAATCTAATGGCCTTAGCTATCTCACTCTAGGAATTTTTGCTTGTACATATGTGTGATCAATATAAACTAGGAAGAAAACATCATCATAATGTTTCTCCATTAGTGAGACTAGTATCCTTAGTCTTTTCTTCATGGTTTACTTAAAATCTTCAAAATAACTAGTCATCGCTGACTCAAAGTTATAACCTAATTAAACAATAAATTCTTCTATTTGAACTGCAATTGATCTATTCATCATCCATGCAACCTTACCAAATGTATTAAATACATTCAACACATAGAAGAAAATACATTCTAGAATATATCCAAATTTACATTGAGTGCTCTTGGTTTTCCTCATAGCTCCTAGATTTTCAATCAATTGTTGCAACTGCAACTCGGCAAGATCATAGGTATGATCCTTCTTCACAATTTTATATCCCATGTCCATATTTAATTTTCTTGATTGATAAAAATTGTGTGCTATCATCCTTACTAGAAAATCTATCATAGGATCTATGATAGTGTCAATGGTTATTCCCCTTTTATTCCATGCAATCCCTATGTTCTTTTCAATGACTTCCTTTAACTCACTTCTCATGGTCTTTGTCCAATCTACGGTTGGATACCCTATTACTCTACAAAAAAATTTCTTTGTGATTTTAATTGGCCCATTTTCTAACCATATGGAACTATCATGTATTATGCTTAAGACATTCTTAATCCACTTTGTTTTGAAGACATGGGGAAATTTAGGGTACAAGTTAACCCTTTTTTCTCAAAAACCTTGTATTCTTCCTTCAACACTCCATTTTTACATATTCTCCCATACTCTTCTCTAATTTCCATGTCTCCTATGCTTCCAATCTTGCAAGTTTAACAATTCTTAACATCTTGAATCATCAAGACACATGGTGGTATCATAGACAATGTACTAGAGGGATCTTTTTTGTAAGCTATTTCTAGAATAGCCTTGAAAATAAGTTGTTTGATTTCATTTCTAATTAACTAAGCATTCAAAACCTCTTTTCCCTCTACATATTTCACTTTAGAAGAACTAGACACCATTACATATATTTAGGGTTTGCAAAATTTGAAACAAAATAGCTTGGTACATAGTAAATACCTTATAAATCTTGCTAAAATGGTGCCAAACAACTATTGCAATCTCTTGAAAAAACTCAGAATAAATTCTCTAGATTTGATCAAGTAGCCCTTAAAACATTACAATCAATGCTAAGTCCTTACACAACTATAACCTCAACATCAATTGATTTATGGCTCACTCGACACCCACATGTCTTTCCATATGCTTGGAAACCACTACAAGCTCAGCCTCAACTAACCAATTTTATTAGCTCGACATCCACTAGCATTTCACTTGAAAACCATAAGAAACTTTTCATGCTTGGTAGTAACATGAAAAATTAACATAATTTAAAGATTTATCCTTGATTTCTAATAACACTTTTTTTCTTTATTCATGCATACATAATCTTTTCAAAACTAAATCCTTGAAATTGATGTATGGTATATCTTTTAAATATCAGTTCCACATACCTCTTAATTGTTTAGTTTGATGAGGTGTGATCACTTGACCCATTTGGTGAAGTGATCCCATTTGCACTTGATGTGATGCATTCCTCCTTTCTCTTCCATGTCTTATTCATCTCATCTCTAACATTTTCAATATATTTCTTGTCTTTTCATTTTTTTAACTCACAACTTGGTGCCTTTGACCTTGTTGGACAATATCTACTATTGTGACTAGTCTTCAAATAGCTAAAACATGTGGTTTGACTCAACCACCTTTTGTAATCACTTTTGAAGTGTGTTCTAATACAATTCTTAAGAATACGTCCATACTCTTGACCATAGTGAAAACTATACCTTGTATTATAATCCCAATTATAAGAGTTTCCATTGTTCTTTACCTTTGTTTGTTTGTTTGATGACCACTTGGGTTTGGATCTACACTCAAATGCTCTATGTCCATACTTCTAATAGTTATAATAGTATAATTCAAATCTTTGAGTGTGCATGGTCTTGGTTCTACATTCATGTGCCTGATGACATTATTTTTTACACTTATGGTAGTGACTCATGCTCTTTTGCGTAACATTTTGATTTACAGTCTTTCTCCTGCACACATTAGTAGTATGTGTTATCTTACCACAATTATGACAAGTAGGTTTGGAGTTCTTACTTTTTTTACTTCTTTTTTTAGCACTTTTGGATTATTCTCCTTCTTTTGTATTGGTGTATCCCAATCTAGATGTATCATTTTTATATCTAGGAGATCTCATCAATTGTTAAAAGTACTTGATGAATTCATTTGGTTTATTGAAACTTTCAAAAAACTCCTTTTTCCCTTTTTAGATCATTGCTCAAGTGTTCATTCTATAACTTTAGTGTTGTTATCTCAATGTCTTTACTATTCATTTCATGATTAGCAATCATGACTTGATTCATTGTTTTTTATTGCATGTGAGAAATCCTATTTACTTCTAATGATTTCTCTTCTAGTCTACTAGTAAAAACTCATTTTTCATCTTCAATCATGGCTTTGTCTTCTATAGCTTTCTTTTTCTATTCAATCACCTCACATAGTAATATGGCATGTGATTCTTTCTCTATCTTAAGATTTCTGATCTCTTTAGCTAGGTTTCTATTCTTTTCCATTAGATATGTAACTACTACATCAAATTCATTGGATTTTCAATTTGCAAATAGCTTAGTAGTGTCTATCTCTTGGTATTATGTGTCATTCTCCTCAATATCAATTTCTTTCCTTCTTCTCAATGACTTCTTTAGATCTTCTCTTGCTTCATTCAATTGATGTAGAATGAGTTGTATTCTAATTTCTTAGTTATCAATAACTTTTCCCAACTTATAGACTTCACTTTTAGAGAACAAGGCTCTGATACCAATTGTTGGAATTACAATAGAAACGTAAACTCTAAGAAGGGGGTTGAATCTGCTTTAAACTTTAACCCATAAAAATATTCACCACACATCCATCTCACATAATCAATAAGTAAACTAAAATACCATGTAAAATACATACATCTAAAATATGTAATCAAGTAAGCATTCACACGTATATGACACAAGATACGATTAACTAGACACCCTCTAATGAGAAGGTAAAACTAGAGTGGGGATGATACTTGCAAGTCTTCACTACTACAGTAATAAAGTGTATCTAGTAAAGGTTACAATGCTTGATCATAAAACATGATCTACCCTATGAAAGGTTTTCCCTATTAAAGCCTTATAAAGGCTGTTAAGTCTCACACTATTAAAGGACCTCAACACCCTATTAGAAGTGTGCTTGGTTAAAGGACTTCAACTCATAATTAAGTAATCATCTTTTTAGAGGATTTCAATACACCTTGTTAGGACTACTTTATTAAGAGATTTAATTGATTCACCTATTAGAATGTCTTAGCAATGATCTTGCAATTAAAACTCTATTGCTTTATGCTAGATCACCTCTATACTGATGTGTATTGATCCTTCTTGATTAGATGTCTCTCTACTATCCACTGTTTCCTTCCTCTATTCTCCTTTAATTGATTCTACAATGCAATTCAGATCATAATACCTTGGTCACCATTATGTCATGTTTGCACATGCAAACTCTCCTTCTCTCTCTTTTATTATCCATTCATTCCCACTTAAATGTTTAGGGTTTGTCCTCCTTAAGAAGACCTAGGTGACTTAGGGTTAGGTATGAATTAATGGCTATGATTCATCCATATTGGCACTTAAAGCTTCCATTTACCTAATTGGATGCATGTAATACATAAGTATTCCCACTTAAGATTTATCCTTATCAAAAAAATATCGTAATTCAATTCAATCCTTAAGTCATCCCAAAAATGATTTACATAGTAATTTGTGTCAATATAAACAACTATGACAAAACTATGTTACTTGACATCTGAAGTACTTGGTGCTTGACACTAACTATGACTTCAATACTATTACTTGACATCTAAATGACTCAATGTGCATTGCTTTCTCAGCTCTTGTATCACTTAACACATACTATGTGCTCGGCACTTGAGTGACTTAACATATGAGTGACTCAGCACTTGCTATTTACTCAACATGCTCTAACTTATATGTTGTTCTCACATATGTCACTTGTTCGGCATGAACTAAGTAAATGACTTAAGTGTATAAACACTTGTCAAAACCAATCTAAGATTAACATAAATATGCTCAAGTTTCCCTTGCTACTTACCCCTCTAAGAGATTGAAACTTACCATTCTAGTAGCAAAAATCCCTACAAGTTATGGAATTCTATTGAGTAGAAGTTTCTACAAAGACATTAGGGGAGAAATAAAATTAGATTGGTGTAGTGCTACTATCCAAGTTGGAGATAAAAATGTAAAGCTAGAACTAGAGGAAAAGGAAAAGCTCATTGTTCTAAAGTCAGATGATCCTAGATCTCAAATATTGTATCATGAAATGCAATTTGGTAATTACATACATTCTTCTCTAACATTTTTTATATTTTAAAAGAATTAGGGAAAACTAAGGGTGATTAGGTGTGGACTCTAGAGTTTAATGGTAGTTGCACTAATGCTAGTTTAGGTGAAGGGGTAGTGTTGACATCACCTAGTGAGGAAATGACTTTCTTAGCTTATAAGTTAGATTTTAATAATACTAAAAATAATGTAGAGTATGAAGCCCTTCTACTTGGTATAATGACAACAAAACAAAAAGGGGTCAAGTTACTCAAAACTTAAGGAGATTTAGAATTGGTAGTAAGACAAGTCAAAAAATAATATGCAGTCAAGAACTCAAGATTGAAAAGCTACTGTAATAAGGTGTGGGATGAAATTGAAATTTTTGATGCCTTCTCAATTACATTAGTACTTAGAGAATTCAATTCAAGAGATGATTCTTTGGCATCTTCTATATCATGTCTCTTACCACAATCAGCCATTCAGGCCTAATGTCCCTAATAGTGAAGATTCATGGAAGGTGTTTGAAGATGATAAACACATATTAAAATTCATTTAAGAGAAAGATCCCTTTGAATGCTTGTATTTTGAAGGAAGAACTAATGCAAATGGTGATGATTTAGCAACATGTGATAAGGAGAAAATTGAGCTTGATATGATTCAATTGAAAAGTAATAAGATTCCATCCCATCTAATCTCTTTAGAAAAGCCTTTTGATAGGCATGATGCATACATAATGAAGGAAAGACATAAGAAAAGAGAAAATTGTGGTGAATATGATGGAATCAACATGGGGACAGAAGTAAGCCCAAAGATGATAAACATAGGAAAATGTTGCACACCACAAGATAGGGTAGAGATCAAGAAATTACTCATTAAATTTCAAGATGGTTTTTCTTGGAGTTATGAAGACCTAAAGAACTTCATGGGTGGGAAGTTTAAACATGAAATCCCTATTAAACTAGATGAAACTATTGGATAATGTTGTCCTTGATGTCATATCAGTCATTAGTCTCAAGTTCACCAAGCTTAGACAGTCTGCAATGCAATCTACAGTGCCAACCAAGCTCACTCGGTCATCGAAGGAAATGTGGAAGATAGTGTTAACTAAGCTAACTCAGTCAACAAAGGAAAGGTGAAAGACAGTGTTCACCAAGCTCACTCAGTCAATGAAGGAAATGTGGAAGTCAATGTTAATCGAGCTTCACTCAATCTCCAAAGGGTAGTTTCCATCGATCTCACTCGGTTATCAAAGAAATCATGGAGAAGTCAGTGTTAACTGAGCTTCACTCAATCTCCAAAGGGTAGTTTCCACCGAGCTCACTCGATTATCTCAAGAAACTCAGTACTTACCGAGTTCTCCCAGCAATTGAAGGATTGTCACAAAGTTCATTGTATTAACCGAGCTCAGTCGGTTAACACATGAATTATTTTCTGAACAAAGTTCACCATGCAAGGTCGGCCAGTATAGGGATTTTCTAATTAATTACTTCTAGCCGACTATTGTAATTGTTTTTTTAGTCAGTGATTTGAGCTGACTAAGATAATCTGAAAGGTATATATGGTCATTCAAGTTATGAATTAAAAGTTGTGTGTGATTTTGAAAAAGAAGCTATGAATGTGAATTATAGTATGAAATGAAAAGGTGAATGTTGAGCAAAGTCTGATGAAGGATCAGATGTGTTGAAGGAGCTGTAAAGTTGTATTTGATCAGTAAGGATCTAGTCAAGCATAACAGAGATCTGTAATTAGCAAAGATAAGTTGCATATTATATCAGGTCACTTCATTATTATTTTCTAACCATTGTAACAGTGAATTCAAAATCTCTTAACAGAGTTGGTTTAACGCCATTCAATAAATCCTCTAACAAGGTGACAGTTTAGTTGAATTTTTCTAAAGACCTCTAGCAAGGCCACTCCTAACAGGGTGATTAAATCCTTTAACAGGGTTGGCTCCTAACAGGGCTCACTTCAGAAGAGTGAAAAATAGTATCTAGTTACATTGGTGGTTTTTCCCATATTAGGTTTCCATGTTAAAATTGGTGTCTCTTGTGTTCTTAATTGTTGAATTGCTTTGTGCATGATAACATATCAGTTCTTAATATTTATCATTTGCTGCATTATCAAGTTTCAGCATTTTACATTAATCAGATCAAGGGTATAATTAGACATCTTAGGGATTGTGGAAAGTTTTGTAGTAACTGATTCACCCCCTCCCCCTCTCAGTTACTCTATTCTCATTTGCAACAATTGGTATCAGAGCTTTTGGTGCTTGCAAGAAAAGATTTCAAGGATCTAAGCCAAAGATCAAGACGTCTTACAAAAGAGAAATTCCAAAACTTGACAAAGATAACTTCTCCGCATGCCAAGGATTCATGAGACTTCATCTGGCTACTGTTGGTGATACTAGACTGAAATAACTTGAATAAAAATATAAAGAACCTTCTAGCACATTGTCTATCAATGACATTGCTGAAAAGAAGACTCACAACAATATGATGATAGACATAGCATCCACTCTCAGTTATGAAGAATTTGATGACATTAAGGACTGCAAAACTGCCTTTGAGATGTGGAACAAGCTAAAAGAGATCTATGGAGGAGATGATAATGTGAGAAGAGAAAAAGTAGAAAGTCTAAGAGGACAATTTGATCAAATGAGGATGAGAGAGGATGAAAACATTGCAAAGTATGTTGAAAGAGTTAAAGCATGTGTGAGTGCAATCAGAGCATCTAGAGGTGATATCAAAGGAGAAACAGTTATAAGAAAAGTTCTTATAACCTTGCTTCCCATTTATGCAATCAAAGTTTCTACAATTGAGGAAAGAAGGTGTGAAGCAAATCATCAGATAAATCTTGAGGCCATAGTTGGAAGACTAACTACATTTGAACTAGATAACTTTGACAACTATGTTCCAACCTCCAAGAACATTAAATCAGCATTTCAAGCCAAGCTCTCACTCAAGGAGAAAAACAAAAAGGAGAAGGAATCTCAATCAGAAAGTCAAAATGAATCAAGCCAAAGTTTAGACAGTGACCTCAAAGTGATTGAAGCTCTACTAGCAAGGAAATATTCTAGAGGCAGAGGAAAATACAAAGGTAAAGTTCCTCTAATATGTTTTTCTTGTGAAGAAATTGGTCATATTGCAGCAAGGTGTCCAAGCAAGCAAAACAATGATGAAAAGAAAGATTAAAAATGGAATAGAAAGAAAGACTTCAAATCATCCAAGAAAAAGGGTAAGAAATCATGCTTCATGGCTAAAAGTTCTAAAGATTCTGACAATAGTGAGGATGAAATTGTTTATATTGCCATTAAAGATGATTCTGACAGTGATGAGCAAGATAAAATGGCACTTGTTTCTCATATAACTAAGAATGATACATGGATTATAGATAGTGGTTCCTCACATCATATGACTGGTGATAAAACGAAGTTTGATCAGTTTGAAGACTATGATGGTGGTAGTGTAAGGTTTGGTAATAATGAACCTCATTTCATAAAAGGAAGAGGAAGAATCTATCTAACCAAAGAACTTGTATGTAATAATGCCTATTGGGTTGAAGGTCTTAAACATAATTTGCTAAGTGTGGCATAGTTACTCAATACTGGATTCAAGGTGGAATTCATGCATGGGAAGGAAAGATTGTTGAATGAGCAAGGAAAGCTGATAGAATCTAGCACCCAAACTAATGGTAACTTGTTCTATCTAGAACTTCGTGAATGCTCATGTTTTATTGCTCAAATTGAAGAAAGTTGGTTATGGCATAAAAGGTTGTGTCATGTCAATTTTGATAATCTAGTAAAAATAAGCAAATTCAAGAAAGTAAGAGGCATTCCTAACATTAAGAAACCTGAGGTTGGTCTATGCAAGAATTGTCAGATTGATAAAATGGGAAAGACTAGTTTTAAAGGTAAGAACTATCAGTCTGAAGATATATTAGAAATTGTGCATGCTGATTTATGTGGACCCATTGGAATAGAAAGCTATACTGGAGAAAAAAAATTCATTCTTTTTGTTGATGACTACTCAAGAATGATGATTGTCATGTATCTAAGGAATAAATTAGAAGCATTTGAGAAATTCAAATGGTATTTGGAAAGAGTAGAAAAAAAAATAGGAAAAAGACTAAAATGCTTAAGGTTAGATAGAGGTGGTGAATTCATCTCACATGAATTCAACAACTTCTGCATTGAAAAAGGTATTAAAAGATAGGTCTCGGCACTAGGAACTCCTGAACAAAATGGAATAGCTAAAAGAAGAAATAGATCCATCATGGATTGTGCAAGAACCCTAATGATAGAAAAGAACATTTCTATCAAATATTGGAAGGAAGCCATCAGCACTACAGTTCATACCTTAAATCGAGTACAGTTGAAGAAGGACTCATTCAAAACTCCCTATGAATTATGGTATGGCTACAAACCCAATGTAAGTTATCTGAAAGTATTTCGAAGAAAATGTTATATTTTGAAAGAATCTAGAAAAGGAAAATTTGATGTAAAAGGTGATGAAGGAATATTTTTATGATATTCTTGCAAAAGCAAAGCATATAGATGTTTAAATCTATCCACTCACAAAGTTATAGAAAGTGCACATGTGAAAGTTGATGAGTTTGCAGACAAATCTGAAGAAGAAAGCAAAAAGGTACCTAAAGATTATAGAAGATTTGTTTACATTGAACCAGATACTATACCAAGCATATCGTTCACTCAAGAATCTTCAACTCCCGAGTCATCAGTAAGCAAGTTGCAAAAAGTTCAAACCGAGCCACAGCAACATTCAGACATTACCGAGCAAGTGCCTACCGAGTCTAAAGTGCCCGAGCCAATTCTTACAGAGCCAGAATAGCGTAAACATGAAATTAAAGCACAAAGAGATAGCAATGAAACTCATTCAAGAGGCAAAGAACCTGTATTAGCTAAATATGTTAGAAGACATCATGCATCAGATCAGATCATTGGAGACAAATCTGAAGGAACCTTGACAAGAAGCAAGCTGAAAAATACTTGTTTACTTGCTGATTTTGAACCTAGAAGCATTAAAGATGCATTGGCAAATGATAGTTGGATTGAGGCAATCAACGAGGAAATAGAACAGATAGAGAAGAACAAGACATGGACTCTTGTACCCAGGCCTGAAAATAAGAATGTAATTGGAACCAAGTGGGTATTTAGAAATAAGTTGACTGAAGATGGTAAGGTATCCAGAAATAAAGCCAGATTGGTATGCAAAGGATACTCTCAAGAAGAAGGCATAGATTATGGAGAAACCTTTCCTCCTATTGCAAGATTGGAAGGTGTCAGAACCTTACTTGCATATGCTACTCACAAAGGATTCAAGGTTTATCAGATGGATGTAAAGTCAACATTCCTCAATGGAATACTAGATGAAGAGGTTTACATTGAACAACCTGAAGGTTTTGTTGATCCAGATAAAAAGAACATGGTCTGCAAATTGCACAAGGCACTGTATGGTCTGAAACAAGCCCCTAGAGCATGGTATGAAAGATTGCATAACTATCTTATTCAGATTGATTTTCAAAGAACTAATGATAATAGTAGCTTGTATATAAAGGAAGGACCAGATAGTAAGATTGTCTTGGCAAAAATATTTGTAGATGATACTATTTTCACAGGGCATGATGATCTTTGCAAAGAATTTTCAGAACAAATGAACAAGGAATTTGGAATGTCTATGTTTGGTGAAATAAAATTGTTTGTTGGTCTTCAAATTCAACAAAATAAGAATGGCATCTACATCACTCAATCAAAATACATCAAGGAGATATTGAAAAAGTTTGGTATGGAGGACTGTAAACCTATTAGAACTCCTACATGTACTGGATTGAAACTTACCAAAGATGATGAATCCAAAGAGGTAGATCAAACATTGTATAGATCTATGATTAGAAAGTTGCAATACGTAGTTCATACCAGGCCAGATATTGCCCTTGCAGTTGGTATTGTTGCAAGATTTTCAGCAAAGCCAAGAGAAACTCACCTAATGGCAATCTAAAGAATAATGAGATATTTGAAAGGAACTGAAGATTATGGTGTTAGATTGTGGTGACTGATATTATGGCCGACATATGGCCGACATGTTATAACCCTAAAGTGGTTTAATACTTGTATAAAAAGGGCTTAGGGTTGGGTATTTTTTATGTGTGGTGATACGAAATTGGTTCTTGCGACGGTATTGAGCAGTAAGGGATTACGGATTGTAATCAGGTTGTAATCACTGGATTGTAATAAGATCGGACTTGTTGTTTGGTGGACGTAGCCCAGGGATTGGGTGAACCACGTTAAATCTTGGTGCCTTGTGTTCATTTCTATGTGTTCTATTATTTTCTGTTATTGGTTATATTTGCATGTAATTTTTTTTTCTGTCTGTGGTTTATCCTAACAAGTGGTATCAAAGCAAGGTTGTCTTTCAGTTATCCTCTGCAGGAAAGTCTCATGGTTAAGTGAGAGTCTCACAATTGAGTGGGAGCAATGGCAGATGAGGGTAAGTTGAGGGTTGATAGGTTTAATGGGCAGAACTTCCAGTTATGGAAGATGCAAATGGAAGACTATTTATATCAGAAGGATTTATGGAAGCCGTTGGAAGGAAAAACCAAGAATCAGAGAACTATGTCAGAGGCTGAATGGGATCTTTTGGACAGAAAGGCACTCGGAAGCATTCAGTTATGCTTGGCACCATCGGTGGCATTTAATATTACAAAAGCAAAGACGACAAAAGATTTGATGAAAACCCTAGCGACACTGTATGAAAAGCCCTCCGCTTCAAATAAGGTATTTCTCATGAAGCGTTTATTTAATATGAAAATGAAGAAGGTGGATCTATTGCAGATCATTTAAATGAGTTTAATACTATTACTAGTCAATTATCTTCTGTGGGTATCAATTTTGATGAAGAAATTAGGGCTCTCTTGATTTTGTGTTCTTTGCCTAAAAGTTGGAATGGCTTGGTAATGGCGGTGAGTAATTCTGTTCCTGGATCTAGTACCCTAAAATATGATGATGTGATCGGTGTTATTTTAAGTGAGGAAACTCGTAGAAAATCCTCAGGTGGATCTACATCAGGAAGTGTTTTAAATGCACAAAGCAGAGGCAGAACGACTGAAAGAGGAAGTAACTTTGGAAATCATGGGAAATCAAGAGGAAAGTCAAAGGGGAGGAGGTCTCAATTGAGAGGACCAAATGATTGCTGGTACTATGGGAAACCAGGGCACAAAAAGAAAGATTGTTGGACTTGAAAGAAAAATGAAGGAGATAAATCAGATGGAGACAAAGAGGCAAATGTGGTAAGTAACAAATCTGAAGAGGATGCTTTGCTTCTGTCTTTAGAGAGTGTTGATGATTCATGGGTTTTAGATTCTGGTGCTTCTTTTCATGCTACACCTCATAGAGGTTATTTCATTGATTATGTCCAAGGGGATTTTGGGCTTGTTTATTTGGGGGATAATGAACCCTGTCAGATTGTTGGAAAGGGAAAAATTAAGATTAAATTGCAGAATGGGAATCATTGGCTACTACATGAGGTAAGACATGTTCCAAAGCTGAGTAGGAATTTAATTTCAGCAGGGCAACTCGGTGATGAGGGTTGTGTAGTTACTTTTAATGATAAAAATTGGAAGGTTTCAAAAGGTTCCCTTGTAGTAGCAAAAGGTGTGAAAGTAGGCACCTTATATCTTTGTACAGGTCATATTGTTCCTTCTACTTTGATTGTTTCAGAGAAAAATGAATATTCAGGAACAATTACTGCAGTTGAGCAGGGAGAATAAATATCTGCTGTAGATTCTGATACAGCGCTGTGGCACAATAGACTTGAGCACATGAGTGAGAAAGGTATGAAAGTAATTCATTCAAGGAAATTTTTACCAGGTCTAAAATGTGTGAATATGGATTTCTGTGAAAGTTGTGTGTATGGAAAACAAAAGAGAGTGAGTTTTATAAAGACTGGGAAGGAAAACAAAAAGGAGAAATTAGAGCTTGTGCATACAGATGTATGGGGACCGGCTTAGGTATCTTCCCTTGGTGGCTCTCATTATTATGTTACATTTATTGATGATGAAACTAGAAAAGTATGGGTTTATTTCCTTAGACAGAAATTTGATGTATTTCAAACTTTTAAGAAATGGAAATGCTTGGTTGAAAATGAGAGTGGTAAGAAATTAAAATGTCTCAGATCTGATAATGGTGGTGAGTATTGCAGTCATGAATTTGAAGATTATTGCTCCACTAATGGTATTCATAGACAAAAAAACTGTTCCAAGGACTCCACAGGAAAATGGAGTGGCTGAACACATGAACAGGACTATAATGGAGCGCGCAAGGAGCATGAGGTTGCATGCTGGGTTGCCCTTACACATGTGGGCGGAGGTTGTCAATACTGCAGTATATTTGATTAATAGAGGTCCCTCTACTCCTTTGGGCTGTGGTATTCCAGAGGAAGCATGGACATGTAAGAAGGTGAGTTATTCTTTTCTCAAGACCTTCGGTTGTGAAGCTTTTGCTCATATAGACTCTGAAAATAGAACCAAGCTAGAAGCTAAATCAAAGAAATGTGTCTTTGTTGGATATGGCATTAATGAATTTGGCTATAGGCTTTGGGATTTTGAAAATCATAAAATTATAAGAAGCCGAGATGTCATATTCAATGAAAAAGTGTTGTACAAAGATCTGTTGCAGCAACATTAGAAGAAAGAAGATGATTATGTAGTGCTGGATGATACTCCAAAAGCTGATGTTCCAGCCATTCCTCATGATGTGCAACAACTGCAAAAACAAATACCACACACACCAGTGAATGTTAGACGGTCAACAAGGCCAATTAGACCTCCACAAAGGTTTTCTCCCTCTTTGTATTCTATTTTACTTACTGATGCTGGTGAACCTGAAAGTTATGATGAAGCTGTGCAGGTGGATACTAAGATTCAGTGGGAGTCTACAATGAAAGATCAAATGGACTCTTTGCTGAAAAATAAGACATGGGATTTGTGCAAGTTGCCTGCAGGTAAAAAGGCTTTACAGAACAAATGGGTTTACAGGTTGAAAGAAGAGGAAGGAGGTAAGAAAAGATTTAAGGCCAGGTTAGTTGTCAAAGGATTTTCACAGAAAAAGGGAATTGATTTTGATGAGATATTTTCTCCTGTTGTTAAAATGACTTCTATTCGTACTATTTTAAGTCTTGTGGCTACTGAAGATTTGCATTTAGAGCAGATGGATGTTAAAATAGCCTTTCTTCATGGTGATTTGGATGAAGAAATATATATGGCTCAGCCACAGGGTTTTGAGGTCAAAGGTAAGGAGAACTTAGTGTGCAAATTGAAGAAAAGTTTATATGGCTTGAAGCAAGCACCTCGGCAATGGTATCTGAAATTTGACAGTTTTATGCATGAGCATGGATATAATAGGTGTCATTCAGATTACTGTGTTTATTTTAAGAGGTTGGATGATGATAACTACATTATTTTATATTTATATGTTGATGATATGCTTATAGATGGGTCTAACATGGATCATATTAAGGGGCTGAAACGCCAATTAGCACATGCATTTGCTATGAAGGATTTGGGGGTAGCAAAACAAATCATTGGTATGAAGATTTGTAGAGATAGGAAGAACAGAACATTGACACTATCTCAAGCTAATTATGTTGAGAAGGTGTTGCAACGTTTCTCTATGGAGAATGCTAAAGCTGTCAGCACACCTTTACCTAGTCATTTGAAATTGACTAAGGAGATTTGTCCCAAGACCCAGGAAGAGGAGGATAAGATGTCCAAGGTACTCTATGCTTCAGCTGTAGGAAGTTTGATGTATGCTATGGTATGCACTAGGCCAGATATTGCACGTGCAGTGGGAGTCGTTAGCAGGTATATGAGTCATCCAGGATTTGAGCATTGGAATGTTGTCAAGTGGATTCTCAGATATTTGAGAGGAACATCCAATAAGTGTTTACACTTTGGGGGCTCTACTACTGATTTACAGGGCTATGTTGACTCAAATTTGGCTGGGGATATTGATACCAGGCGGAGTACTACAGGTTATGTCTTTAGTGTTGGTGGGGCAGCCGTGAGCTGGGTTTCTAGGCTACAGAAGATTAATGCTCTCTCCACTACAGAGGCAGAGTATGTTGCTGCTATAGAGGCAGCCAAAGAGATGATATGGCTTCAGTTCTTCTTGGAAGAATTGGGACATCCTTAGAAGGATAATTATTTGTTCACAGATAGTCAAAGTGCCATTCATCTTGCTAAGAATTCAGCTCTGCATTCTAAGACCAAACACATACAGTTGTGGTACCATTTCATTCGGTCCGTTTTGGAGGATGGATAGTTAAAGCTGGAGAAGATACATACCAATGAAAATCCAGCAGATATGTTGACAAAGGTTGTAACAAGGGAGAAGCTGAACTCCTCTTCAGCTTCAGTTGGTCTTTTAGACTAAATGTGAATAAAAGAATAGCAGAGTCCAGGGTGGTTTGATCCAGTGGGAGCCCCATGCAGTAGTTGTATTGCTACAAGATCAGTCTCCAAGTGGGAGATTGTTGTTTAGTGTGGAGCCTGATCAATCCCCAAGTGGGAGATTGTTAGATTGTGGTGACTGATTAGGAAAGTACTGTACATACTTCATAAATAGTGGGGTTCGGGGCATCGGCCCGAAATTTTTTTTTTTGGGAAGTAGCTGACATGGTAGTTGACATATTATGGCCGACATATGGCCGACATGTTATAACCCTAAAGCGGTTTAATACTTGTATAAAAAGGGCTTAGGGTTGGGTATTTTTTATGTGTGGTGATACAAAATTGGTTCTTGCGATGGTATTGAGCTGTAAGGGATTACGGATTGTAATCAGGTTGTAATCACTGGATTGTAATAAGATCGGACTTGCTGTTTGGTGGACGTAGCCCAGGGATTGGGTGAACCACGTTAAATCTTGGTGCCTTATGTTCATTTCTGTGTGTTCTATTATTTTCTGTTATTGGTTATATTTGCATGTAGTTTTTGTTTCTGTCCGTGGTTTATCCTAACATATGGCTTATGGTACAAATTTGGAGGTAATTTGGATTTGAAAGTGTTTACTAATGCTGATTGGGTAGGAAACCTTGATGACAAAAAAAGCACAAGTGGAGGAGCATTCTTTCTTGGAAAAATATTGGTTTCTTGGACAACCAAAAAGTAGAATTGTACATCCCAATCTACAGCAGAGGCAAAGTATGTTGCTACAACAGTAAATTGTTCAAATATTGTTTGGTTTAAGCAGTTATTGCAAGGAATGAAGATGGAAATCAAAGAACCAATTGTCATGTTCTGTGACAATACTAGTGCAATCAACATATCCAAGAATCTAGTGATGCATTCCAAGACCAAGCATATTGCAATAAAATATTATTTTGTCAGAGAATCGGTGCAAGCCAAGGAGATCAGATTCGAATATGTCCATACAAAGGAACAAATTGCTGACATATTCACAAAGCCTTTACCTAAGGATGCATTTTTGTATCTCAGAGGTAAGTTAGGGGTCATTCCCCTATCTGAAGTCCACTAAAAATAAGTTCTAGTGATGCATCAATGCATACAAGATTGAAGATCTATCTGTTGATGTAGTTTAATCAAAAATCATTAGTACTAAAGGTACATTACAATTCACTTAACTTCTGTTGTCTTTGGCATGTGTTGTCAAAGAGGGAGAGATTTACTATCATATCCTTTTGAAATTTGTGAGATTTGAAAATTTTTCCATGAAGTCCCTTAACAGAGGGAGATTATTGAAGGAGGGAGAAGTCTATTAGCTTGTTGGACTTGTTTTCAAAATTTCATTCTGTTATGACATGTTGTGTTGCCATCAATGCCAAAGAGGGAGATTATTGGATAATGTTGTCCTTGATGTCACACAAATGTCATATCAGTCATTAGTCTCAAGTTCACCGAGCTTAGACAGTCTGCAATGCGATCTACAGTGCCAACTGAGCTCACTCGGTCATCAAAGGAAATGTGGAAGACAGTGTTAACTGAGCTAACTCAGTCAACAAAGGAAAGGTGAAAGATAGTGTTCACCAAGCTCACTCGGTCAACGAAGGAAATGTGGAAGTCAGTGTTAACCGAGCTTCACTCGATCTCCAAAGGGTAGTTTCTACCGAGCTCACTCGAACATGAAAGGAATCATGGAGAAGTTAGTGTTAGCCGAGCTTCACTCAGTCTCCAAAGGGTAGTTTCCACTGAGCTCACTCAGTTATCTCAGGAAACTTAGTACTTACTGAGTTCTCCTAGTGATTGAAGGATTGTCACAAAGTTTATTGTATTAACTAAGCTAAGTTGGTTAACATAGGAATTATTTTCTAAAAAAAGTTCATCGTGCAGGGTCGGCCAGTATAGGGATTTGCTAATTAATTACTTCTAGCCGACTGTTGTAATTGTTTGGTTAGGTAGTGATTTGAGCCGACTAAGATAATCTGAAAGGTATATATGGTCATTCAAGTTATGAATTAAAAGGTGTGTTTGATTATGAAAAAGAAGTTATGAATGTGAATTATAGTATGAAATGAAAAGGTGAATGTTGAGCAAAGTCTGATGAAGGATCAAATGTGTTGAAGGAGCTATAAAGTTGTATTTGATCAGTAAGGATCTAGTCAAGCATAACAGAGATCTGTAATCAACAAAGATAAGTTGCAAATTATATCAGGTCACTTCATTGTTGCTTTCTAACCATTGTAACAGTGAATTCAAAATTTCTTAATAGAGTTGGTTTAACAGCTATTCAATAAATCCTCTAAAAAGGTGACAGTTTAGTTGAATTGTTCTAAAGACCTCTAGCAAGGCCACTCCTAACAGGGTGATTAAATCCTTTAACAAGGTCACACCTAACAGTGTGTTTTTGTAATCTTTAACAGGGTTGGCTTCTAACAGGGCTCACTTTAGAAGAGTGAAAAACAGTATCTAGTTACATTGGTGGTTTTTCCCATATTGGGTTTCCATGTTAAAACTGGTGTCTCTTGTGTTCTTAATTGCTGAATTGCTTTGTGCATGATAACATATCAGTTCTTAATATTTATCATTTGCTGCATTATCAAGTTTCAGCATTTCATATTAATCAGATCAAGGGTATATTCAGACATCTTAGGGACTGTGGAAAGTTTTGTAGTAACTGATTCACCCCCTCCCCCTCTCAGTTACTCTATTCTCATTTCCAACAACAACATTTAGGTATAAATAGAGGAATTATAATCCTATAGTTGAAGGGGCAATCTTCAAGGAGATTGACAAAATGTTGCAAGCTAGGATTATATACCCTATTCATCATTCCACTTGGGTTGCTAATATTGTGCAAGTGAGGAAGAAGAATGGAAAGATAAGGATTTGTGTACATTTTAGGAAGCTAAATCAAGCCTCATTCAATGATAATTTTTCTCTTCCCAATATGGACCATCTCTTACAAACCGTTGTAGGTTCAAAGATGATGTCAATGTTAGATGGACTTTTAGGGTATAATCAAACTCAAGTAGATGAAGTAGATCACTTCAAAATTGCATTTACTATACCATGGGATACTTTTTCTTACAACATAATTCCTTTTGCTTGAATCAATGCAGGTGTAACCTTTTAGCGTGGCATGAATTTGGCCTTTGAGGATTTGAAGGATAGAATCATTGCCATATACCTTGATGATTTGATAATATTTTCCAAGAAGAGAAAAGATCGTATGAGAGATCTAGAAAAAGGTCTTGCAAACATGTAAAGATCATGTTATCTCATTGAATCCAAAGAAGTCATTATTTTCTATGATAGAAGCTACTTGGTCATATTGTATCTCAAGGAGTTAAGATCTATCTAAATAGAGTTAAAGATAATAAAAAATTAAGCCTACTATTAAGTAAAACTAGAGTGAAGTCCTTCTTTGGCCAAGTAAATTTCTTGAGGATATTTGTGCCTAATTTCTCTGAGATAATTAAATGTATAGTTGATATGATGAAAGGAAATGAAACTTTCAAATGGAGTGATGTTGGTAAAAAGGCCTTTGAAAATATCAAGGATGTCATTGCCAAAGCCCTTATGCTTGTTCATCCTGACTACACTGAAGAGTTCATTGTCTACTATTACGCTTCAGAGCATACCATGTCAGCTATATTGATGCAAGAAAATAAAGAGAGAATACAAGCCCCAATAGCTTTCATGAGTATACTATTGAAAAATCAAGAATTGAGATA
Organism: Cupressus sempervirens; assembly: GCA_028749045.1. Lineage (NCBI taxonomy): Eukaryota > Viridiplantae > Streptophyta > Pinopsida > Cupressales > Cupressaceae > Cupressus > Cupressus sempervirens. Next base: position 1,039,945,609 of record CM053787.1, read on the forward strand.
CTCATAGATTGAAAAACATGCATATGCAGTGATGAGAGCCCTTAAAAATTTTAAGTTTTATGTGTTTCATTCTCATGCAGTAATATATGTGCCAGATCCTATAGTAAAAGGTATTCTAACACAACAAGAAGTTGGTTGTAATAATAGAGTGTGGATGGCCAAAGTTCAATAATATGGTATATAGACTAAGCTAACCAAACTTGTAAGAGGGAACACACTTTGTAAAGCCTTGGTAGAGGATCAACAATGCAAAGAAAAAGATACTCCAAAAGTTATTGTGGTAAGTCTTCAAGGTCCCTTGTTCTCAAACATTGCCTATTTTCTTACATATGGTGAGTGCCCTGAAGGACTAATTGCTAAAAAAATGAGGGATCTCAAAAAAAAGGCCTTGAAATATGTGATCCATGATGATGTCTTATACAAGAGAGCAATTGATGGAACATTTTTTAAATGTGTGGATAAAGAGTAGATAAAATTATTGACATGTTTTCATAATGAAGCATGTGGAGGAAACTTTTCTTCTACTATTACTACTTTCAAAATTCTAAGACAATGTTATTATTGGCCTGGTATGTTTAAAGATGCATATAAGTGGGTAGCTAATTGTGAGAAGTACAAAATGTTTACTAGTAAACATCAACTTGCCACTTTACCTCCTAGTCAAATAATAATTGAAGCTCCTTTGCATTAATGGGATTTTATAGGCCCAACTAATCCTCCCTCTAGTCATAGGCATTCATACATACTCGTTGTCATAGAATATTTTAGTAAATGGGTAGAGGCCCAATGTAAAGAACCTCCTCATCAATGGTATGTGAATTTATGAAAGAACAAATTCTAGTAAGATTTGGAGTTCATATGAAATTAGTAATGGATAATGTATCTTACTTTTCCTCCTCAGAAATCATTGAATTTTGCTATGATCATGGTATTCAAGTTGGACATTCTTTTGATTATTTACCTCAAGGAAATGGAGAGGTTGAATACAATTATAAAAACTTGATTAATATTTTGAAGAAATTGGTCTCAAATAATCAGAAAGGTTTTCATAAGAAAAGTCATGATGCCTTATAGGCTGATAGAACCACACCTAAAAGAACTATTGGGATCTCACATTTTGAATTGGTATATGGAGTCAAAGAAATTTTTTATTACCTCTAGAACTTGCTACATGTAAATTAAAGAATGTCATTGAAGAAGATGTTTTCAAAGATAGATTAGAAAAGAGAATCATGTATGTCACCTAGCTACAAGAAGAGAGATCAGAGATGGTTGACAAGATTAATGAACATCAGGGAAGGATAAAGAAAATGTTTGATAGAAGAGAAAGGCCTACAAAATTTATGGAAGGTGACTTCATGTTGTTATGGGATAAGAGACATGAGCCAAGAAAAATGCATTCTATGTTCCAATCTTTGTGGAAAGGTCCTTTTTGGATCACACAAGTAAATCAAAATATTTCTTTCAAATTGGCATATCCCAATAGAGAAATATTTTCATGGTCTTATAATGGACAGGACTTAAGGTTCTATCAAATGCAAAATTGAGAAGTAGGTAACTCTTGCATAGTATTTAGATAGGTAGGTTTCCTTTTCCTACATTTGTTTAGTTTAGTTTCTTTCTTTTCTAGGTAGTTCTTGTTGTTTTCCTACTTTAGCCAATTCCTTTTTATTTTTAAGTTGTCACTCTTTGTGTAGAACCAAAGATTTCTTAGATTCTTTCAAGAATTAGAATGCTTAAATCCTAAATCAGAGTCAGTTGTTGCCTAAGTTTAAGTCCTTATGTTTTTCTTTAGGGTTTGAAGTCAAGTCAAAGGTTAAAGTCTTGCATCTGCATTTAGATTTCCCTTAGGATGGTCTGTCTTCTCATCCTTTCTTTGAGATAACCTAGTGTGAGAGTCACATGAGCTATACATTAATTATTGGCTAGGTGATTAAGTCTTGGAAGGGTTTGTTAGGCATTTTCCTAATGAAAAGAAGGTGTCGATGTTTCTAATTTTTCATAATTCCTTGTTCCTAATCATGTTTAAGAAAAAGATTCATGTTGAGAAGTAGCTCTTGATCTCTAAAAGTTTCTAATTCCATGGTCAAAGATCTATATCTAGAGAAGGATACAATATCATAGGCATATATAGAGAAAATGTAGTAAAGGACATTAAAGAATGAGTCCAAAGATTGATATAGATTATGAGCACAATTTAGAACCAAGCTCAGTTGAATTCAATATAGGATGAATGCTTAAAAATACAAAAATAGGAAAGAAAACAAGTCAAAGGTGGTATGACTCTTCCTGTAACAAAATTGACAATCAAAATTTAATCTGCATTTAAACATTACAGAGTTAAAAAGTCAATTGAATGAAAGAATGCTTGCTATTGGCTAGTTGTGCTTAACTTTTTGATAGAGTCCCATTTCAATATTCAAAGAAATTTGGATGCCTTTAGTAGTTAGATCAAAGAAGATCTATGGAGGTCATAATGTCACTATGTAAAGATGTGTGTTTGAAAATTTATGCAACAAAGTGATGTGCTAACATGTGTCTAGATGGGCCTAGAATAGTCATGAGGTATCACGAAAGCCTATGTCAGATCTTCTAGCCAATAATGTACTACCATATGTCTACCATGATGTGCTTGGTTGGAAAGAGGGACCTACACAATAAAACAAAGAGACTTAACATCATTTTATTATCACCATTGGATTAAAGGAAGATATACATTTTTCATCATCTCGGCATTAAAAGTTGTCAGGAGAATTATCATAGCCAAAAGTGATAGAAAGACATGCGTACTCAATAGACTTAGTGTGGAAACTATAAGAGAAAGTCTCAATGTTTAAATCATGATCATTGATTTAGCATTGGCGGTCAAAATTTGAAAATGCAGTACTATTGGAATATGGAATAAGCAGTTTGGCATGAAATAGTAGAAAATAAAGAGAGAGTGATTTTCCACAGAGTTTTCTGAAGAATGTAGAAAGCTGAATGGTGATCATGTGTTCTAGAAGCACCATGGATTTAGAATTAGTAATGGAGAAGATGCCACATGTTCATATTTATGATTACATAAATACATGTTCATTACATATTATTGTAAGAATCATAGGGAGCTCTACCTAATCAATTCAAATGGTATTGGTAGGATACATGCACTTACCCATTTTTTGGTAAACATCCTTTTATTTCTATATACATTGAGTATCAAAGAGTCAAGATTATCAAATCTAATAGGAGAATAGATTATTAACCAACATATTGTCAAGACTATAGGAATCCTTAGGAATATTGAAATGGCTCTACATGCATGCCCTAGCTATACTATAGTTCAAGATATATCAATTGCTAAAGTTAAGCCACACTTTTCCATCTATCTCTCAAGAGATTTCACTACCCAAATAGGTGGCTATATATCCTCTGATTGGTCATACATGTTTTTTAGAAAAATATATGGAACTAAAGCTTTAATCAAAGAAGAGCAGTTTGGCATGAAATAGTAGAAAATAAAGAGATAGTGATAGATGAAAATGACTACCCTTCAATCATATTGAGCCCTACACTCCTAATCTCATCAATATGAATTGCACTACCCTAGAGATAAATGAAAATGATATAGTGGAAGAGCCTACCACTTCTCTGATAGGGTTACCTAATTTTCTATTAGATGAATGGGCTAATGCATATGAGTTTGATCCTATATTAGAACCCCTATAGAAAAGCCTTAGTACTTATTGAATACTTGAAAAGGATGTTGTTGTCCCTAACCTTATGATTGAAAACCAAGGAGAATACAAGTGGGATATGGAGTATGTACTTTGATGGATCAAGGAATAAAAATGGATCAGGGGCTAGTGTAATGTTGGTTTCTCCTACACTAGAAAGGCACTACTTCTCACTAAGGCTTCAATTTAGTTGCACTAGTAACATAGCAGAGTATGAGGCATTGATTCAAGGTCTTCTACTTGCTCAAAAAAGATGAATTCAAGCCTTAAGTGTATATAGAGATAGTGTATTGATTGTTCATCAAGTGAGAAATTAGAATGTCACCAAGAATGGTCTGCCCAAGTCTTATAAACATAGAGTATGGGATTCCCTTGAAGGTTTCAATTCATTGAATATTTAAAGAATCCTTACGAAAGAGAATAGACATATTGATAGACTTGTAGTAGTAGGTTCATCTTATGATGTGACAAGGAGCCTTGAAGATGAGAAGCAATAGATTAGAGTGGTGGTTAGGCCTGCCATCCCTGATAATAATGTTAATTGGCAAGTGTTTGAATCTTATGCACAAATTGTGAGTTTCTTGCAAAATTAAGTAGAGTTCTCAGATAGAAATTAGTCAAAATTACATAATCAGTATGGGGATCAGATCATTAATCTCAATTTTAATAAGTTTCCTAAGGGTCTAATTACCTTAGAAAGTGCTTTCACTCTTGACGATCAAGCAAGACATAGAGGCATGAACCTTGATGCAAGTAAGGATGATCATATATGTCATGGTTGTTTATGGGAGGACCCTACACATGGGAAAGGTATGTACTAAAGTTGAACAAGAAAATTACAATCATCTATATCAAGAATTTAGTGATGTGTTTGCATGGACATATGATGACCTAAAGGGTTTTGACCCAAGCCTATTTTAGCATACCATAGACCTAAAGGAAGATGCCAAACTAGCAAGACAAAAGAAAATGCTAGTGAATCCTAAAATTGAACACTAATATTATCTTTCTTATCAAGCACTTGTCATGGGTAGCAAACCTTGTCCCTTCTAGGAAGAAGAGTGGAGAAATCAAATTATGCATAGACTTTAGGGACCTTAACCAAGCCTCCCTTAAGGATCATCATCCCCTTCCTTCCATGGAAAAAATTATATCCAAAGTCATTGGTTCAAAAAATTTATCATTCCTACATGGATTTTTAGGCTATAATCAAATGTTAGTCAAGGAAGTTGATAGATACAAGACTACATTTACCACAAACTGGGGCACCTATGATTACAATAGCATGCCATTTGGGCTAAAAAATGTAGGTGTCACTTTCCAAAATGCAATGGAGATGGCCTTTAAAAATATTATGGAAAAATTTGTAATGGTCTACCTTAATGACATTATAGTATACTCAAAGAATGCAATAGATTATTTTGGCCACCTTAGGTAAGTTTTTTTTTAGGTGTAGAGAGTATGGAGTATCTTTGAATCCAAGTAAGTGTGTCTTTTCCACTAATCAAGGAAGGTTGTTAGGAAACATTATATCCAAGGATGGTCTACCTATTAATCCAAAAAGAATTAATGCTATTCTTTCTCTCCCTCTTCCCAACCACAAGAAAGGGTTGTAAATTTTTCTTGGTAGGATAAATTTTGTGAGGAGATTCATTCCTAATTTAGCACCATGGTGAAACCACTTAAAACTATGCTCAAGAAGAACATGGTCTTTGCATGGACCAAGGAAGGGAAATCAATTTTTGAAGAGGTCAAAGCAGCCATAGCCTCAACACCTACTCTCATCACTCTAAATTTTGAGAAAGATTTCATTCTTTACACCTTAAGAGGTGAGTCAAGTATTTTTGCTATTTTGACTCAATTAAATGATAAGAATAAAGAACATCCCATTGCTTTATTTAGTGAAGGGCTTAAATAATATGAGGGTACCTATAACTATGTGGAGAAATAATTCCTTGCAGTCATAAGATCTTTGAAGAAGTTCAGACATCTTCTATCCCAAAATAAGATCTATTTTCTAGTGCCCCATGCAAGTGTCAACGACTTCCTTTTGAGAAATGATATCAATGTAAAAAGGGAAAGATGGATTACTAAAGTGATGGATTATGATGTGGACATCTAGGTCACTAAATTGGTAAGAGGAAAAGGACCGTGCAAGAAAATGGTCTCATCTCAGGAATCTAATGAAGAATTTGCATTGGTATTGATAGATCAACAAGAAGTAAGAGATGAGAATCCAAGGAGTTGGATAGATGACATGATGACCTTCTTATCAGGAAATGAATATCCTTAAGGATTGGGTAGAGCTAAAAGAAGGCAATTTAGATTGTAGTAAATCCCCTATGCCATAGTTAATGCTATTATTTTTAGGAGAGACCTCAATGGAGCTTTTCTAAGATGTCTTGATGTAGAGAATGATTAAGGAGATTCATGATGGTCCTGATGGTGGCCACTTTTTAGTAAGAACCACTACCATGAAGATAATGAGAGTAGGTTATTATTGGCCATCCTTGTTCCATGATTTCCATAGGCATGTTAGGAAGTGTGAAAAATGTGCCTTCTTTCTAGGTAAGAAAAGACTTGCAATGCTTGCACTTCATCCTATTCAAGTGGATCAACATTTTTCTCAATGGGGATTAGATTTCATGGGTCCTATTAACCCTCCTTCTAGCTCTGGCCATAAATGGATTCTAGCTGCTACAAATTATTTTACTTGGTGGATAGAGGAAATTTTATTAAAGGATGCTACTGAGAATTTAGTAGTTGAGTTCTTACATGAAGTCATCACAAGGTCTAGTACCCCTTCCACCATCATTTTAGATAATGCAAAATCATTTGTAGAAGCTCAAATATGTACATGGGTAGTAGATCATGACATTTATTCAATTACATCTTCCAATTACTATCCTCAAGGTGATGGATTAGCTGAATCATCCAATGAGAATTGGATTAGAATAATGAAAAGAACCATAGAAGATAATTAGAGATGTTAGCATCAAAAGTTGAGCACAACCCTTTGGGTTGATAGACTAACACCTAAGAGGGCCATTGGGAACTCCCCTTTCATGCTAGTTTATGGAAGAGAAGCAAGGCTTCCTATCTTATTGGAGTTCCCTTCCCTAGAATTAACTCATCAATTAGAGTTGATTGAAGGTGATGTTATGACACTGAGGATAGTAGAATTGATGGAATTGGAAGAGAAGGGAAAACAACCTTTGTAGACCTTGAAAATACATTAGCAGCAGATGAAAAATTCCTTTGACAAAGGGGCTAAGGTTAGGAATTTCTAGGAGGGTGACCTTGTTCTGAAGTAGGATGTAGATAGAGTAAAACTAGTGAGACACTCAAAATTTGATGCAATACAGAGTGGTCCCTATGTGATAGTCAATTACAAGTAGTCAAATGTTTTCTAGTTAAGCCTATGGTGAAATTTTTCGTATCCCAATCAATGGAATACATCTTAAACCTTTCTTTTGATGAGGATGAATGTTTCATGTATATATTTAAAGTATTTTTCTTCCAGTTCTTTCACATTTTTCAAGAAGTGCAAGGTGCACATGGTGTTGTTCCCCTAGAATGGCAAATTTGAGGAACTTTTTCAAGGAGGATAGAGGTAGAATTTTTAGAGTTTTTTCATTATAGAGGTTGTAGTTCCTTGGTGTTTCTAATTTTTTAGAGTAGACCTTCATGTTTCCTACAACCCCATAGCTCGATGGATTCTTAAGGTCACTGGTCATATGTATGGCTGGCTTGCGTCCCCTTTGAGCCACCAGAATTATTAGTCATATTTTCCCTCTCGCAAAAATTAGGTTTTTCTATCAAACATGCCCAATGTTTACATTTATTTGAATATTTAAAAAACATAATGTCATGAATAAATACATTTTAGAGCTTAGGTTATATTTATTTCCTAAGTATTCAAGTGATCACATGTCATTAAGATTTTGGTAGGCCCACATCGTTTTCTCCATCTGATCTTCCAAGATCTATGACTATCACTTTGTCATTGTCAGAAACTGTGTGACCCAAAGTCTTAATGACAAAGTGAAAACATGCCATGTATCCAAAGTAGGCCTTCCTTCTCTATGACTAGTGGAGTTGTTAGATAGAGTATAGCTGGCAAGTTTTTATTGGTGCTTCATGAAAGTGGGCCAGTTTGTCAATATAGTTTTGTCCACCATCAGATCTAGGGTGGTCAACAATTGTCACTATATCACTATGCAAAAATGTACATTCATTTTCCTTAGTGAGATAAAGATAATTTGATCCATGGACATGTGTTCCTATTTCCATTGTGGGCTATAGGCAAGGTGGAAAGGGTGTCAGATGAGTTGGCATAATGTAGGGTTTTCATTGGTCAAAGTACTAACAAGAATCAATGCATATTTAAGACTATAATGTTGACATATATCAAGCATCATCATTATGTATCCAACCAAAGATATGAGGTCATTATCCATGATGACATAACAATGGGTGAACATGTGTCTCAATGGGCTTAGTTAGAAAGTAAATAGTCATGGTTAAGTTCATAGTTTCATGGGACAAACAACAGTTAAATTTAAAAGGTGGTGAAGTCAAAAGGATAGGGTGGTCAACTTATGAAGATTTTGTGAACTAGCCAAAGGAAAAAATATCATTTGTCTACGTGGTTCATCCTAGTTTCTTGACCTAGTTTACTGCTAATTCTTGATGATTTATCAAGCTAAGGATGGAAGAAAGTAGCTTTTTCTACATGATCTAATTTCCATGATCAATCCCAACTACTCTTGAATGAATGTCATACTAGAAATATGTGAAAGACATGTTTCTTGCTAACTAGGTGTCCATTTGAAGAGTTTTATCATTAATGGTGTCATTCCATGTCACCTTCATGGTTTCTTTTAGTCAAGGTTTGATGATTTTCATGCCTATGAAGGTGTACCATATCAAATATATCATCCAAATTGCATCTAATCACCCTCTAATAGTCTTAAATGCATTGCTAAAGTTAAAAAGAAATCTAAAGGTTATTCTTGAACTATAAAGGCACATTTTTGAACCCTTGCCAAGGTCGACTATTCTCTATTTTCTTGGGCATTAATTTTGGCATGTACATTGTAAATTCCCCTTGCCTTTTAACTTCATGACATTTTGCCTTATCTCTTTTAGCCATTGATGTACTATGTCAAATTCATTTTCCTCTCATCAATGTATTGTGGTTGTCTATCATTTGCATGATTGTATCTCTTTTGGCTTATGAATGAAATATAGTAAAACTATTCTTCCTTGTATCATTCATCTAGTTATTTGATCTACATGTGACTGTTTGATTAAACAAGTATGAATTTGTATATTTTTATGTCATGATAGCTAATTGTGCATGTATTGGCACAAAAAAGGTTGAATTCTCTATTTTGGTGCATCACCCCCTTAAGATAGATTAGGTAAGTATTTCATACATTCTTTCTTCCATTTTCCTCTCCAAGTGTAGTTTAGGTGCACCCTAATAGCAAAGGTAGTTAGCCTTCTCTAGAGACTCAACCCCATTGTTCAAGTCCCACAACTTGGAGGTTGTTTCCATGTTTCAAGAGGTTTCCTTTAGGTAAAAACTTTAGGAAAGGGTGCAAACTTTTTTGACAACAATAACATAATTACATCACATTTTAGGATGAGCACCTTTATCTTGCAACCAAATGAGTAATGGGTGTGTTAACAAGTCAACATCAAAAGGTGAATATGACTATGTACAAGAAAATATCTATAGTTTTAGTTGTAACTAACTTACAGTTATGTGTGTCATTGGTAAACAATTTGTATTTTGACATGTGTACTACCTCCATTTCTAAAGCTTGTTGTTACCCTTAATCTATAAAAGAGTATCCAAGACCAGAGTGTAGGGTTTATAATTAAATTAAATGAGTCATATTTTCTCAAGTTCGATCTATTCATTATTGATATATGATGTCATATTTATGAATAGTGAATACAAAGGACAATAAATTTTTTTCTAGAATGTCAATCTTATTTTTTTGTAGATCTGTGAGTCAATTGTTGAACATTTTATCTACTAACTAAATATAAAATGAAATCTCTAATTTTTTAAAAATATATATTCCTCTACATATCTATATTTGTGTGTTTTAGAGTAATTTGAACAAATTTTTCAATTATCTTTAATGCATTATTATGTTGTTTATTGCCTAATTCATAGCTTCAATTCAAATAATTTATTAAATGGATGAAGGTAGAGAGTATTTAAATATGGAAGGAGAATTGAATTTGATAAGAAAGGGAGAATTTAGAAATGAATGATACATATCATTACATGATGGTAGGATAGATCTTTTAAATTTGTCATTACATTATATGAGTGGTAATTTGACTCTATTTCCCATGGAGAAGGCATTGATATAGGCTAGTGATTCTTGAATTAGGGTCATCAATATTTACATAAACATCATTTAAAATAACTAGATCTATTAAAAAAAAAATTTATGTTGTTTGTATATGCTACTTTAGTATGTTAGAAACACTAAATTAAAACAATCAAAAGCATTTGCATACTAATTTAACATAACTTCATGAGAGACTAAGAGAAGTTCTCAAATGAGAATATGAGCCATGGATAGGCTCTCTCAATGAGAATGATCACTTGATGTAGAGGTGTGTCTAATAGCTAAGATGGCTTGATTATGTATGTATGCTCAAATGCTCAAATGGGCTTCAATGGAAGATTTTTGATAGATTTTGGTGAATGGATTTGATATAAAAATGGCTTCTCAAAATGGCATTATGGCTTTACTTTCTAGATTTTGTTAAAATGGCTTGGGAGAGGATTCCTTAAATAGGCAAAGGGCTTGAGGGATCAAGGGCTAGGATGCAAGGATGGGAGAAATCTTATGGAAGGTTTAGATTGAATGAGAGGAGAGCATATGGATTGTGCTTCCTTACAGCCAATCAGGGAGTGACACATGTCACAAGGTTATTGGTTAGAGCAAGAGGGGTTGAGGGGTCAACAAAGGAGGCTCAAAGCTCATAAAGACCCTCATAATGGCTTGTAAGAGCAATGAATGGGCTTGTAAGAGTCATTTATGGCTTTGTGGGCTTCATAAAGTTTTATGGTTGGGATATTTGTGAGAGAGTTGAGATATTTTGACTTGAGTTAGATTAAGAAAGTCTTAAGCTTGACCTAGGAATGTGCAAATGATTAAGGCTTGGATTAGGCTTGGGTTAAGATTAGATTAGGCTTGTTAGAGATGGGCAAGTGGATGGCATTTAATGAGGGTGGGTGAAAAAGGAGATATTTGTTGGCTTTGGCTTAGGTTTAGCAAGTCTTAACCCATGTTTAGAGAATGTGACAAGGTTAGGGAGGGGATAAGGATTAGGGTCAAAGATAAGGATTTACATCTTCTAGAAGAGTCTAGGGTTTCGATGAGGATGAAGACTTTCTAGAAGAGTCTAGAACTTCCTAGGATGAGGATAAATAAGCTTTTTAGGAAATAAATAAAGTTTTATTTATTTCAAGGGTTTGGGTTGACGAGATATTTATTAAAATATTTTTAATAAACATGAGGATTAATATTTAATTTTAATTAAATATTTTGAGTTGGGATTATGGGTAGGAAATGATGGGATTAGCCTTTAATCAAAATTGAAGATGGATTAGAAGATTTTGGAAGAGGTTAGTGGTCTTAAGGAAATTGGCCAAGTTTTGGGCAAAAATAAATAAATTATTTATTTTGAGATTTTTGGTCAATTTATTAATTAAATAATTAATAAATATGGAAATAATGTTTAAATAAGATTTAAACATTTTTGGAAGGGATTCCTTAATTAAATATTTTTAATTAAGATAAAGGGATTTAATGGCATAAAAATAAATTAATTAATTAATTGATAAATGATGATGTCATCAGGGACTTTTTCAAAAAATAAAAATACTTTATTTTCTAAAGGATTTTTAGGTGTCTACATTTTGCCCCTCTTTGACATAGTGTTGAAACAACACTATTTTAAAAAAGTTCAGATATAAACTACATGGAGATGACTTTATGGAGCAACACAGTTGCCCCAATCTTAGGTAGAAGAGAGAGAATGAACTTCATGATGCCCCCTCAAGAGGGTGACAAGGAGACAAAATGAGGCTTGACAGTTTCTTGAAAAATACAAGAATCTAGGATGAGCAAGGAGACTCAGATTGGCAAAGAGAAGGGGCTAAATTAGCTAAAACTCACTACGAGAGAATGATAAAGGGAGAATTAGAGTCACAAGAGTAAATAAGCTTAAGACTTCAGGGGAGATGTAGGATGAAGGATTAGACCACCATAAAAAAGGAATCTAGGATAAGGGAAGGGATGACGGGATGAGATAAAGCTGAGGCAACAAGATTTCAAAAGATCAAATTGATGGAAGATGGGTGTCAGAGATCCCTAGAACTAGGATTGTGGATCTCAAAAGATGAGGCTTGGTGGATTGATTGGATTAGTGGATCCCTAAGACTAGGATTGTGGATCCCTAAAGCTAAAAGTGAAGATTGATTCAAAGAGATACTAATGCATAATCTTGGGAAGGAGAGACAAATGGGGGATAATGGGGATGAAGGGAATCCATTGAAGCTTTTTGAGCAGGGGGATACTTCAAAGAGAAGTACCACCATGTAGTTGAGCACTAGATTTTCTATAAGACTATTGGTTAATTTCTAAGGTTACCAAGAACATCAAGGTCATGTCACCAATATTCCAAAGGACTAACAGACTTACTCGAAACAAACACACAAGGATTAACCCATCATCACACATAAAACTTGGAGGAAACAACATGGAACCAACACTAGGTAACCCACAAGAAAAAAAGAAACAAATGAAAGACGTGATCAAAAACATATGCTTAGAGTGCCTCATTCATAGCATACCATGATATGGAAGATCTTGGAAACCTTGAGGAGGGAACAAAAAGATTACTTAGAAAAGATACTTCAAGACCCAAAAGGGAAGATTCCAAATCAGAAGAAAGCAAAAATCCAAAAGAGAACCATTTGCCAATGAGATGGGTAGAACAAAGTACTAATGGACCAAGATCAGACATGAGGAAAGCTATATCCTACAAGGATCTATTGGAGAGAACATAAGCTGGTGGATTTGGATGAGTGATGCATATGGCAAGCTGAACTAAGAAGGATAACACTTTGGTGATAGGAGATCTAGCTAAAGGATGCATTAGAATAGCTAACCAAGATTTGTTCGATGTGTGCAAGATACTGATCAAGGATGAACTGACACAAAAGCTAGATAGATACAATGGTACTAAGCTAAAGAGGATGTACAAGCTGATGGACCAAGATATGGTACAAATGCACAAGTTTTTTTGGACAAGATTTGATATACAAGCTATGATACAAGGTATGATAAAAGCTTTGGATACAAGATTAATTAAAAGCTGTACAAAAGCTTTGGATGATAAGATAGTGAGATGGCTCAAATTGGTGCAAGATGCAAAAGCTAAGGATGACGTGATAGTGGAAGATATGGATTTGGGAGGATGCATCCAATGATGATGATAGATGTGCGAGAAAGGATGGGGACAATGCTAAGGTTGGTGGTAGCTGAGCTAATAGATGGTGCTAAAGTGAATGGCTAATGAGAGGATGACATTGGATTTGCATGAGGATAGCCTAGAGTGAGATACCAATGACAAGGGAGGATGGACAAGACAAGATCTCCAAGGAATATAGTGCCCCCAGTCAGAAGTTGGCATGTGGAAGGAGGTCTTATGATGGATGTGATAGGATTGAAGCTAGGATGGAAAAGCTGAAGGTGCTAGGGAGATGGATGATAGTTGGGATGATGGGGTGAGGTTGTAGAAGATAAGTGGATAGTGGTAGATAAAATCTGGAGGATGAAAGATAGGCAGATAAATTGGAAGATGGAGCTAGATGACAAGATGTGACCAAAATCTTGAGGATGATAGGCTAAGCTGGGGATGGCTAGATTACACATGATGATTGTTTGCCAAGTTTTCATCATGGTACTTGTCCAAGGCACTTGAATTGCCAAGTTTTCACCAGTGGACACTTTATTTTTCTTTATTTTTTTGACTTTTTGACTTTGGACTTAGCTAGAATGATTTTGGCTTTCTTCAGCTATTTTTGGCTTTTTTGGGATTTTTCACTGGCTATTGGAATGTTCAATTTTGTTGCTAGTTGTTGGTACACCGAATGTGTGATTTATGCAATAGATTGGATTAGATGGGATTGATGGTAGGGGATGGAGGGATGAAAAGGCTGGAAAGGAGCATGAGATGGGGATGCTTACAGGATCAACATTGGCACATGTCAGGATAGGTGTGAAAAGAGCATATGGGGGATAGATGGTAGATGCGAGCTTGATGGAGGATTTATGGAAGCGCGCTTGGGGATATAGGCACCCAAGATGGAGTTAGGAGATGGGGGACATGAGTCACTGGATGGGGGATTAGCAATGGTGGATGCCATTATGCATTGGGTTTCAACTTTTTTCTTTGGGATCCACATGGTTTTGGATTTTCTTTTCATAGGCTTTTGCATTGTTTTGCATTCATCGATTGGATTTTGCCTTTTTGGAGTATGTCTTTTAGAATAGACATATTATTGCCTAGGATGTGGATTTTTAGCTTTATGCATTTTGAAGTTGGCATTCACATTGCTGTGGTAAGCTTTAGGAAGATGATTAGGAGAAGCTTTGTGACATGGAGAGGATATGGAAGAGCATGTAGGGGGATGATGATGGATGATGTGCCCTGCTATGTGCCTTTGTTGATCTTGTGTAGGAATGGAGGGAATAGGTTTTTTATGATGGCTGATAGGAGGATGGAGGATGGTAAATTTTGGGACATGGGGACCCAAAATGGATTTAGTGGATGAAGGGGGGATATGGTAGGCTGTTTTGGGTTGCAAAGATGGTGGAGGGGGGATGCCATAAGATTTCTTGAAGGAGTGAGGGAGGCTAGCATGGTGGGCCTAGAGATAGGCTTGGTTTGGGGATGGCTTGTACCAACACTTTTAGATGGTGAGCCTTTGGATACATATCCAAGACCATGAAATCTTGGATTCTTTTGTGCAATAATAGGCTTTCTGATTCTTTGCTCTTGTGGTCCTAAACCTTGACCTTGAAAATGCCATCGATTGAGCATTTGAACAAGCTGAGGAAACTTTTTGCTTGTAGAAAATGGTAGAAGTGTTTTATTAGATGTACTGCAATGGGGAGATACTATTCTTAGTTCTTCTGCTGATTATGTATGTATGCTCAAATGCTGAAATGGGCTTCAATGGAGGATTTTTGATAGATTTTGGTGAATGGATTTTATGTAAAAATGGCTTCTCAAAATGGCATTATAGCTTTACTTTCTAGATTGTGTTAAAATGGCTTGGGAGAGGATTCCTTAAGTAGGCAAAGGGCTTGAGGGATCAAGGGCTAGGATGCAAGGATGGGAGAAAGCCTATGGAAGGTTTAGATTGAATGAGAGGAGAGCACATGGATTGTACTTCCTTATAGCCAATTACGAAGTGACACATGTCACAAGGTCATTGGTTAGAGCAAGAGGGGTTGAGGGGTCAACAAAGGAGGCTCAAAGTTCATAAAGACCCTCATAATGGCTTGTAAGAGCAATGAATGGGCTTGTAAGAGTCATTTATGGCTTTGTGGGCTTCATAAAGTTTTATGGTTGGGATATTTGTGAGAGAGTTGAGATATTTTGACTTGGGTTGGATTAAGAAATTCTTAAGCTTGGCTTAGGAATGTGCAAATAATTAAGGCTTGGATTAGGCTTGGGTTAAGGTTAGATTAGGCTTGTTAGAGATGGGCAAGTGGATGGCATTTAATGAGGATGGGTGAAGGAGGAGATATTTGTTGGCTTTGGCTTAGGTTTAGCAAGTTTTAACCCATGTTTAGAGAATGTGACAAAGTTAGGGGGGGTATTAGGATTAGGATCAAAGATAAGGATTGACATCTTCTAGAAGAGTCTAGGCTTTGGATGAGGATGAAGACTTTCTAGAAGAGTTTAGAACTTCCTAGGATGAGGATAAATAAGGTTTTTAGAAAATAAATAAAGTTTTATTTATTTCAAGGGTTTGGGTTGAGGAGATATTTATTAACATTTTTTAATAAACATGAGGATTAATATTTAATCTTAATTAAATATTTTGAGTTGGGATTAGGTGTAGGAAATGATGGGATTAACCTTTAATCAAAATTAAAGAAGGATTAGAAGATTTTGGAAGAGGTTAGTGGTCTTAAGGAAATTGGCCAAGTTTTGGGCAAAAAATAAATAAATTATTTATTTTGGGATTTTTTGGTCAATTTATTAATTAAATAATTAATAAATAAGGAAATAATGTTTAAATAAGATTTAAACATTTTTGGGAGGGATTCCTTAATTAAATATTTTTAATTAAGATAAATGGATTTAATGGCATAAAAATAAATTAATTAATTAAATAATTAATTAATTAATAAATGATGATGTCATCAAAGACTTTTTCAAAAAATAAAAATACTTTATTTTTTAAAGGATTTTTAGGTGTCTACATTGTTGAGTAAGTTGAATGTGTTAGCATGAATGCTAATGATACTACATGGGGGGAGTTTCCTAAGCATTGTAGAGTATTTATATATTGCATTCATGACTTTATTTGTCATTGATGTCAACATAGAAGTAATTTTGTTAAGACTAGAAGAATAGAAGTCAGTAATATTAGTATGCGTAGAAGATGAGGAAGTTTTAGATGATGCATAGTGGAGGACATGTTCCTAAGGTTGTCTTGATGATGTGGTTAAAAGGATTATGTCTAACTCGATGTTGTATGGAAGTTACACTTATTTTACTAGAAGCTATGCAAAAACATAGCATCTATTTGGAAATTTCTAATTTTTGCATTATAAATTTTAGTCAAGATATAATGAGGTGATGCATAGTTAGCCAGAGATAGAGGACAGTTAGGTGATGATGTAAGAAAGTGAATAAGACCTAGAGTCAAACATGTAAATTTTTGTATAGATTGTGAGCCAACAATACTATTATGAGTAAATTAATTAACTATCTTATTTTAATTAATTGGGAAAGCCTCAAGGCCAACTCAAGGAATTATTATGAAGATACAGTACAAAGGAAACTTCTTTTCCTTGTTTGAAACAAGGACTTGAATTAGAGGATCAAGTAGAATGCAAAGTATTAGTGCAGAGTGCAAGAAGGAGTAGAATGTTTAATGAATGTGTGTAAGTGATCCAAGGGATCATTAGATGCAAAGTATGAGATCTGGTTACAAGATATAAGGGAGCAAAATTCTGATTGATAGGATAGAGACAAAGGAAGAAGTACATTTTAGTCCTATTATTCTGCAAGGAATAATACAGAGATCATTTGGATAGTGGGTTCTTTGATCTTAACCTTGAAGTTGTTTGGGTAGTGGGTCCATCTATCTTCCATAGCTCCTATCAGGGTTGGAATCTCCTAATAGGGATTCAACATCTCCTAATAGGGAACCATATGTATTGAATGTTGTAATAGACTCCTAACAGGGTCTATTCTCTAACAAAGAATATTTATATTAGTAAATCATCTTGTGGGTACCATCCCCACTAGGGTTTTTCCTCTAATCAAGCATTTCCCTAGTTAACATATCTTGTGTTAATTATGTATGAGTATCTTTTTGGGGTTTCAGTTAACATTACTCATATGGTTAAGATTATTTAAAGTAAATGATTATGATAATAGTTGTATAACTGATTCACTCCCCCCTCCACCCTCTAAAATGTCCCTTTTCTAATTTTTGTATGATATTTCCAACCTCTAATCAGATCTTTAAGATCAAACAACTAATATCACAAAGATCCACCAAATTTCTCAAGAAACCCCAAATCGGGTATGCCAGAAATTGTGCCAAAAGCTTCACAGCTTCACCTATTATTAATAAATTTGAAAGTGGACATTTTTACAAAAATTTCAGCAGCACAACAGCCTAAAAAATGACATTTCCAGATCCATATAGCCTTTACACAACAGTTCTCAAATGTAGGACAAAAACTATGCTCATCGAGCTCCCGAAATTAACATAAAAATGCTCGAAAACACAACAAAAACACTAATAATCTATCTCAAAAGTTTAATCACATCCCAATAGATATATTCAGATCTATTTTAACACCTTAAAGTCTGAAATACAGTAGCAACCCCAACTGATATGAAATACTCAACTGTAAACACCAAACTCATACAATAAACACACCCGAAAACCCACAAATCTGCATTGTTCAGCACAAAGGCAAACTCTGTATGAGCATGCACATGGAATGGCTTCAAACTCCTGTCCTTAGCCTTCTTGGAAACCTACAAAATCCCATTCTTGGGTCTCCCTGGAAACCTGCAAACTCCCGTTCTTGGGTCTCCTTCTCCATAGGTTTGGCAGCCTTTGAAGAATAACAAAGAATGAGCAAAAATCAAGTTCTGGAATCAGCCCAAAATGCCTCCAAACCCCTTAAAAGAGGGCATAATCATAACTCACATCCAAGAGCGGTTAATGAAACATATTTTAATAATAATTTTCATTTATTAGTCCAATGATTCCCAAAGATTAACCCCCTTTTTTCGAAACTTCACTTTCTTGGGCCTGCTTGCCTTAGCAAAGATTATTATTTTTTAATTATTTGAAAAGGGGACATGACAAGTCCTCCCCTCCGAAACATTGCTTTTCCTCAAGCAATGGCTGAACAATAAACCAATCAATCCACCTAGATCCCAAATGTAGTCATGAACTATACTACTACCAATTAACATAGGCTCCTACAATATCCTCTGCAATATGACCAAGAGGAATCCATAATCAAACTGACAATTATAGCTCAACCAAACTCCAAAATCACCACTACCATAGTCAAAAACCCATGAGACACAAAATCTTAGAACATCAGAACCCAAGTAAATTGGACAGATCAAACTACCAACATAGTAAATACCATCAATGCATCCCACTGGCCTATACGGAATGTACAATCCAACTCTGCAACAATGGTGAATGCTCTCGAATGAACTTGTACCAAGTATGGAGAATCCACACATTGTACAACTCCTGCAGTCAATACAGCTCTGCAAATCACCAACCACTATCTCATAACCATAACTCCCATGCACATGAACAAGTGATACAACCCACTGTGACTAATCAATAGCTAAGTCAAGAGATGTCATAGCCAAAGGAGTAGAATCAATAACAACTCCCACTGAAGCATCACTCCCAAACTCCTTCTCTAAGTCACATATTATCAAGCTGTCAACTGCAGAACCTGTCACCATGTCATGCCCATCACAACTCTCATCTTGAGGCATCAAACTATCCCATAACTGATGATAAGCACTAGGAACCAAAGTACATCTTTGTATCATCATCTCATCAACATGGTCATCAAAGGTAAATTGATGAGCGTACCTCACAGTGTAATGATGATAGAATTTTCCAATCTCAGTCAGTGGCTCAGACTATAATCTAGATGAAATTAACTGCAATTGATCATTAACCATGTTGGAACTGACTACTACCTCCAAAGATATCACCAAGGGAGTAGTATTACTCGCAGGAACCATGCCAACTACCGACTCACCAACATCACACATGATCTTTGATACATCTCTAGTCTTTGTGTCATTAGTACTAGAGGCCACCACCATGTCAGGCATACAACAATCTACTACAACACCCAACTCAACTGAACCTAACTCTAGTGGGAATGAACCTAATATGCCAATGTTAGTATCAAGGATGGATGCATCCCCATCTCCACTGTCTCTGACAATCTTGGCCATGGACATCCTCGGATCACTAAACACCATAGCTTGTGACTGTATAGAATCAGGTAAAGATTGTAGTCGCTCTAACTCCATGGTCACCTTAGCCAAATGAAACTATGACTCCTTGAAAGCAAACTGTGTGTTCTCAAGAATCTCAGAAGTCACCTCAAGCTACTCAGTAAGCTCACTCACCTCATCTTCCTTGGCCAAAAATGCATCATATGTTGTACTACCCCACTCCATAAGATAATCTCTGTCAGCTACCAACTACATATAATTCTGTCTCAAAATCCGAATAGCCTCCCATAAAGAGTGGATCTCTATCAAGGAAAGATAACTGCCTTCCTGCTCATCACTAGTAGGAGAACCCCATCCATAAATTGCTAACAACTGACGAGCAGCATCGAAATGCTGGCAAGTGATAGCAATGTCTCGATCACTAACTCTCAATTGATTAGACACATGATGGCACTGGCTTGACTATCTCCTACAAACCTCCTCTGATGCATTGTCTAAAGGAGTATCCTCAAAGTTACTAGTCTCTAGAGTATTACCATCCATATCCTGTGAATAAAATATAAAGCTCATATCAACATACGGAGTATCAAAAACATTAGCATTGCTGTCCAACTCCTCTATACCCAAGGAAACTAAGTCTTTAGAACTGCCCACTGCATCCTCTTGGATGTCATCAATGCCAATATGATCTTGGGACTCATCTATACACACTGCCAAATATGAAATATCATCAACACATTCTAGCAAGTATGGTCGACTGGATATATGAACAAAGCCCAACATCGGTGTATAAAAACTAATACCAACATCAGACAAGATACTAGCACAAGAAAAGAGAACACCGTGTAATTTGCTAATCAAATCCATGATAGCACCCAAACAAACACTGCTACCAAAAAGTGTTAAAGATCTCCATTCAACTGAATCCCAAACACCAATATAACAATCTCGAGTCCATATCCGTAAACTAGAATCAACTGGTAACTCAAGAAAACTCCTCACCTGAGTAATATGACCAATACCAACTAACTCCACATACCTGTCATGATGAGATAATGAATTCACAATACTATCTTTGTTCACCTTCTGTTGGCTGGACAAATCATGTGAAGTACTACCAGCCTCAACCTCATGTGATGAAGCATCTAACTGTGCCTGGTACTCTTTCTCAGCAAAGTCATGAATGCTTAATGTCTGCTCATCTCTACTAGGTATCTCAGCATCCTGCACAACAACATCCTCATAATCATCATCTGAACCCACTACACTGTAGTCATCGCCTGTTGTAACTATACCATCCTGAATACCTGTGGAATCACCCTTTGACAACCTGTAAACAATTGTCTCAATTTGAGTATCAAGTTGACCATTACTATCAATCTATGTAATATCCTTTCCCACCACCTCCTGTGGCAGAGTAGAATCTGAGACCTCTACCTGGCTATCAACTGGTTTCTCAAACTCTTCATGCAGGTTCTTGGTAATTGTGTCATCTGCCCTGTGAGAAAATCTACCAAATAGAAATCTAGTCAACTTATCCACCTTATCTAGGTCATAAAACATGTCATTCATTATACGGTGGTGCTCAATCAACTGTTCAGACATCTCATAGCTTATTTTCATAAGTTTATCTCGAATGTCTAAATAACCATCCTTTCTACTGTTTTGACTCTGGATATCAATTGTCCAAGATCGTGTCCTCTGAGACTCTGTACTATACCTGTCCATTCTGGATAAAGTAGAGTGTAACCCCAATAGGATATAACTTCTTCAAACACCAAGAACTAACATGCAAATGATTAGAAGTAGCATGCAACCATAGATTTTGACATGCAACTGATTAGAAGCAACATGCAACCACCAAATTCACCAAGAACTAACATGCAAATGATTAGAAGTAGCATGCAAGCATAAATTTTTTCATGCAGTTAATTAGAAGCAACATGCAATCATCAATGATGACATGCAAGATCTGGGTAGTTGTCAAAAATGCAAGATCTGGGTAGTTGTCAAAACTGACATGCAGGATCTGGGTAGTTGTCAAAACTGATGTGCAAACTTCTACAACCACCAAATTTACCAAGAACTAACATGAAAATGATTAGAAGTAGCATGCAACCATAAATTTTGACATGCATCTGATTAGAAGCAACATGCAACCATAAATTATGACATGCAAGATTTGGGTAGTTCTAAAAACTGAAATGCAAGATCTGGGTAGTTGTCAAAACTGACATGCAACTTCTACAAACCCTTAGGCTGGCAAGATCATGGCTCTAATACCACTGAAACATCCATTTTCTGATTTTTGTATGATATTTCCAACCTCTAATCAGATCTTTAAGATCAAACAACTAATATCACAAAGATCCACCAAATTTCTCAAGAAACCCCAAATCGGGTATGCCAGAAATTGTGCCAAAAGCTTCACAGCTACACCTATTATTAATAAATCTGAAAGTGGAATTTTTTATAGAAATTTAAGCAGAACAACAGCCTACAAAATGACATTTCCAGATCCATATAGCCTTTACACAACAGTTCTCAAATGTAGGACAAAAACTATGCTCATCGGGCTCCCAAAATTAACACAAAAATGCCTGGAAACACAACAAAAACACTAATAATCTATCTCAAAAGTTTAATCACATCCCAATACATATATTCAGCTCTATTTTAACACCTTAAAGTCTGAAATACAGCAGCAACCCAAACTGATATGAAATACTCAACTGTAAACACCAAACTCATACAATAAACACACCCGAAAACCCACAAATCTGCACTGTTCAGCACAAAGGCAAACTCTGTATGAGCATGCACATGGAATGGCTTTAAACTCCCATCCTTAGCCTTCTTGGAAACCTAAAAAATCCCGTTCTTAGGTCTCCCTGAAAACATACAAACTCCCGTTCTTGGGTCTCCTTCTCCACAGGTTTGGCAGCCTCTGAAGAATAACAAAGAATGAGCAAAAATCAAGTTTTGGAATCAGCCCAAAATGCCTCCAAACCCTTTAAAAGAGGGCATAACCGTAAATCATGTCCAAGAGAGGTTAATGAAACATATTTTAATAATAATTTTCATTTATTAGTCTAACGGTTTCCAAAGATTAACCCCCTTTTTCCGAAACTTCACTTTCTTGGGCATGCTTGCCTTAGCAAAGATTATTATTTTTTAATTATTTGAAAAGGGGACATGACACCCTCTTAGTTATATCAGTGGACTATATATTCTAACAATTGGTATCAGAGAATTAGGTCATTACAGATGAGGCTTAACATCTTTGGGAGATTAACAATTAATATGTTTAGGAATGATAGTCCAAGATTTGATGGGGCCAACTATGATAGTTGGAAGGAAAAGATGAAGACCCATCTATTATGGATGGGTCCAAGTTATTGGATCTTGATAAAGAGTGAGAAGAAAATTGTGGAAGAAGGAAAGATTGAAGAATGTAGTGAAGCATATAGAAATCTATTCATGTGTAACATAAGAGCCAAAGAATCCATACTATTAGTGCTTTTGAGAATGAATGCAATCAAGTAAAGACATTTCAAACTTCTCATAAAATTTGGAAAGCATTAGAAGTCACTTTTGAAGGGTATGATCATGCAAAAAGAATGAAATTGCAAAATTGGATTTGTGCTTTTCAAGATGGTAAGATGATAGAAGATGAATCCATAAGAAGTTATGTTGGTAGAATATCAAAAATTGTTGCAGGTATTCAATCTCTTGGTGGAACTAAACAAGATGATGAGGTTATATGGAAGATTTTGAAGAGTCTATCACCACCATTCAAGAAAACAACTTAGATGATTTAGCTAGTAATGTCATGCACCAAGGATTTCACAAAGGAAATATTGCTTGGAAGATTAGAATCTATAGAAGTAGAAATAAGACAATCTGGGGAATTAGCTAGAGTTGAGATAGCTTTCAATGTTATCAACATTCGATCTAATCTTTCAAGAAATGCTAGCACAAGAGGAGATATTGTCAGTAGTAGAAAATCTAAAGAAGATAAGAAGACTGAAGAAGGAATAGTCCTTTTAGTAAGAAGAGAGAAAGATGGTAAGGAAATATTTAAGTGTTGGACTTATGATAAATATGGTCATTATGCATCTAAATTTCTTAAAAGAGAAAATGTGTAGAGGAAAATTTAAGCCTAGAAGGGATAAGGATAGAAATTTTTTATATTCTAATGAGGATGAAGAATCTTATGAAAAAGATCAAAGTGAAAGTGATGATAAATTAGGATTTGTGGTTATTAAGGAAGATAACCTTGATAGAGAAATTAGAGAAGAAAATGCTCTAGTTACCCAAATTAAGAACAAATCAGATTGGATAATTGATAGTGGATGTTCACATCACATGACTAGTGGTATGGAAAAAATTTTCAAGTTCATAAATCACAATGGAGGTATTGTTAGAGTTGGTAAGAATGTATCCTATCATATTATAGGGATTGGAAGTATTACTCTTGATGGTAAAACTAACATTGATGATGTTTATTTTGTTTATGGTTTGAAACATAATTTGTTAAGTATTGGACTATTCGTAGACAAGGGATATTTGTTGTGGTTCACATATTAGACTTGCATTATCAAAGAAAAAGATGGTAAGTTGATTAGTACTGGAACTAGATCCAAAGGTAATTTATTTTAGATAAATCCTACGAAAATAATGTTTTTGGTTGCAAACATTGACAATATTTGGTTAAGGTATGGAAGGTTCTATCATATAAATTTTGATAATATTGTGAAAGTTACCAATACATTTGTAGTAAGAGATCTGCCTAAGATTATTAAGTCCACTAATGTTATCTGGAAGGAATGTATTTTGGCTAAGTAGAGGAAACTATCTTCTCCTAGCAAGAAGTTCTCTACTACAGATTGGAGATTGTTCACACAAATATGAATGGTCTTGCAAGAACCACATGATTCTATGGTGAAAGCTACTTTATGATTTTTGTTGATGATTTCACTAGGATAATATGGGTAGCATTTCTTAAAGAAAATTTTGAAGATTTTGAGAAATTCAAGATATTTAAGAACAGAGTTTAAAATGAATCTGGTGTCAATATTAAGTGTCTAAGATCAGATAGAGGAGGAGAGTTCACCTCTAGAGAATTCAACATGTTTTGTGAAGAGAATGGAATGGAAAGACAATTATCTTCACCTAGAACACTTGAACAGAATGAGACTATTGAAAGAAGGAACAAGTTAGTAGCAGAAGCATCAAAAGTTATTTTATTTGAGAATGATGTCGCAAAGACATTTTGGAGAGAAGCAATTAACACTTTAGTGTATAACCATAATAGAGTACATATCAAGAAATGTATGAGCAAGACACCCTATGAGTTATGGTTTGGTCATTCATCATCAGTCAAGTATTTTAGAAATTTTAGAAGTAAGTGTTACATAAAGAGAGATGATGATATTTTTAGGTTTTATCCTAGAAGTGATGAAGGTATGTTTCTTGGTTACTCATTGAAAAATAAAGCATATAGATGTTTCAAATATAGAACTAAGAAAATAGTTGAATGCATAAATGTAAGAATTGATGAAAAGTTTCGTACTAAAGAGAAGATGATAGATTATAGTTCTAATGAAGAAGAGGATAATTCTAGAATTGTTAGACAAAATGCTAAAGTTATTTTGAGACTAACAATGACTTAAAAAATGATGTATCTATTGAGCATAGAGAAGAACATAGATCTAAATTTAGAGAAGAGATAAGATTTGAGATCTCAACTCCTACTTCGAGTAGAAACATGACAAAGAATCACTCTCTAGAGGAGATAATTGGGAGTAGGGATAAAGGTGTGATGAAAATTAATAGAGTGAATGAGGAATTATGTTTAATTTCTCAAGTGGAACCTAAGAAAAAAAATGAGCCATGTAAAGATAATCACTAGATGCAAGCAATGAAAAAGGAACTAGATTAGATTGTGAAGAATGAGATATGGGAGTTAGTTCCTAGACCTAAAGACAAAAATATTATAGGAACCAAGTGGGTATTCAGAAATAAGATAAATGAGCAAGGAGAAGTTGTGAGAAACAAGGCTAGACTTATTTGCAAAGATTACTCACAACAAGAAGGCATAGATTATGAAGAGACATATGCACCCATGGCAAGAATGGAAGTAGTAAGGATGTTCTTGGCTTATGCAACAAGAAAGAATTTCAAGATTTATCAGATGGATGTCAAGTTAGCTTTTTTAAATAGAAAACTTGAAGAAGAAGTCTACATTAAGAAACCTAATGGATTCCCTCTAACATAAGATAAATATTTCATATGCAGACTAAAGAACACATCATATGGTCTGAAGTAAGCACCTAGAACATCGTATGCAAGGTTGGATAGGTATTTGCCTAAGCTTGGATTTTTCAAAGCTACAACAAATGGTAATTTGTATTTGAGGAAAATTGATGATGGTTTATTTATCATTTTAATATTTGTGGATGATATAATATTTTGAGGAAATGATAAAGAAAGTGATAAGTTTTCTAAAAATATGAAAAATCAATTGGAAATGAACATGATAGGAGAAATGAAGTTTTTCCTAGGATTGTAGATTGCATAGAACAAAGATGGGGTATCTATTTCACAAACTAAGTATACAAAAGATTTTTTAAAAAGATTTTGTTTGGAATGTTGCAAACCTATTGGTACACCCTTGATAATTGGTCACACATTATCTTGTAAAGATGAAACACCTACAGTTGAGCAAAAGAATTATATATCTATGATTGAAGGATTACAATATCTAACCCACAGCAGACCAGATATAAAAAATGGAGTTGGGATTGTGGAAATATTTAAGGCTGATCCTAAAGAGTATCATTATGCAATAGTAAAAATGATATTTGGATATTTGAAGGGTGCATCTAATTATGGAATTTGGTCTGATAGATCAAATGATTTCACCTTGTGTGCATATACTGATGCAGATTGAGTAGGTAGTATGGATGACAGAAAGAGAACTAGTGGTGGAGAATTCTCTCTTGGAGGAAGATTAGTTTCTTGGTTGAGCAAGAAACAAGTCTATATATCTCAAAGTATAGCCAAGGTGGAGTATGTTGTAGTACCAAATAACTATAATCAAGTTATGTGGATGAAAAAAAAATGTTGAAGAATATTGGAATTGAGTTTATAGAACCTAATATTATTTATTGTGATAACATATGTATAGTAAGTATGTCTAAGAATTTAGTATTGCATTCTAAGACTTAGCACATGTCCATTAAGTATCTTTTTTTAGAGAGAAGGCAATAGAGAAAGAAATAAGGTTGGAGTATGTAAGCACAAAAGATCAAATTACAGATATCTTTATGAAGCCTTTTCCTAAAGATACTTTTGAGTACCTAAGAGGTATGCTAGGGTTTATGCCTCTACCTACTTAAGAGTAGATGATGCAAGGAGTGCATCAGTCTAGTGGTATAGAGCACTATGGTTAGACAGGACTACATTTTGATGCTTCCTGAATGGGGGAGTATCTGGTATGTACTGAGTCATAGAGGACTCTTGGTAATTGGTATTGAACAATGTCTTTGGACACTTAAGCTGGTTGATGATTTGAGCAGCTAATTAGAAATTGGTATATAAAAATTGGCATTGTTATTTACACCTTTGAAATTGGCACATAAGCAATGGGAAGAGAAGCACCTATTGAGATGGCAATAGGGGAGAGTTATCTGTTTAGGGAGATTTAGAAAGATTCATGTAAGTGTGCAGAAGGAAGTGCAAGTGTGAAAAAGGAGATATAGCTAGAAAGTATTGCAAATTGTTTATTGTGAATAATTGTTTCTGATCCTAAAAGAAGAAGAATAAAAATATAGTGTTCCTAAAGATTTGAGATTGATGAAGAGGATTTGAGAAAATGACATCAGCAAAGTACAGTTTGGTATTCTTGGAACTTAGATTTTTTTCATCTATGTTGCCATCAATGCTAGAAAGGGAGATTGTTAGCATGAATTTTGGTGATACTACATTGGGGGAGTATCCTAAGCATTTTAGAGTATCGATATGTTGCATTAATGACTATATTTTTCATTGGTGTCAAAATAGTAGTAACTCTATTAAGATTGGAAGAATAGCAGTTAGTAACCTTAGTACATAGAATTTGAAGAAATTTTAGATGATGCACACTAGAGGAGATGTTCCTGGGGTTGTTTTGATGATGTGGTTAAAAGGACTAAGTCTAATTCGATGTTGTATGGAAGTTACACTTGTTTTACTAGAAGTAGTGTAGAAATAGAGCATCTGTTTAGTAGTTTTTGATGTTTGTATTATATCTTTTAGCCAAGATATAATGAGGTCATGTGTAGCAAGCCAGAGATAGAGGATAGTTAGGTGATGATGTTAGCAATTGCATAAGACCTGGAGTCACACATGTAAATTTTTCTATAGACTATGAGCTGACAACGCTATTGTAATTGTGAATTAATTAACTATCTTATTTTAATTAATTAGGAAAGCCTCAAGATTGACTCAAGGAATTACTATGAAGATATGGTATAAATGAAAATTCTTTTTTCTTTTCTTGGTAAGGAGGACTTGGATTAGAGGATCAAGTGGAATGCAAAGTATTAGTGCATAGTGCAGGAAAGAGTAGAGTGCTTACTGAATGCATGTAAGCAATCCAAGGGATCCAAGGATGCACAATATGAAATCTAGTTACGAGATCTAAAGGAGTAGAAGTCCATTTTACAAGAAAAAGATAGAGGAAGAAGTACATTTTAGTTCTATTATTTTTCAAGGAATAATAAAAAGATTATTTGGACAGTGGGTTTTTTGATCTTAACCTTGAAGTTGTCTGGGTAGTGGGTCCATCTCTCTTCCACAACTCCTAATAGGGTTGGAATCTCCTAGTAGGGATTCAAAGTCTCCTAACAAGGACTCATATGTACTGAATGTTTTAACAGACTCCTAACAGGTTCTATCATCTAACAAGGAATGTTTATATTATTACATCATCTTGTGGGTATTGTCCCCACCAAGGTTTTCCATCCAATCAAGGCTTTCCCTAGTTAACATATCTTGAGTTAATTGTGTATGAGTATCTTTTTGTGGTTATATTTAACATTACGCATATGATAAATATTGTTTAAAAGAAATGATTGTGATAATAGTTGTATAATGGATTCACCCAGCCCCCCTACCACCATCGCGCACCAACACCCCACCCCCCCACCCCTGCCTTCATCTCAGTTATACTAGTGGACTATATATTCTAACAAAATGTTATCTAATACTTTACTATTGATTTATGCTAGAGTGGAGGTTAGCTACTTGTCATTTCCATTCTAAAAAGAATAGAATAATGGTGAGATGATCTCCTATAAATTGACCTACTTCTCATTTTTGTTTCAATAAGCATAGAAGGATAGAAATTATCTATAACTTAGGCATTTTATGTTGTGATCTTGGTAGAATTGGTCATGTGTAAAATATGTCAAATCAAGAGCCAAAACAATAGAGACATCAGTCGTGTTCTTAGATAGTTGCATCATTTTGAGAAGCCCACCCAATGTGGGATGCAAGACAAGAAAATTGAGTAACCTAAGCCACTAGTGTTGAAACTAATAAAGAAAAATAGAAGGTTATGAATGTCAAAATAAATGAACTTGTTATGGCACTAAAAGTATCAAAAACAATATCCAAAGAACCCTAGCCATGTGAAAGACAAAAACTCAGAGGTATATTTCCCAAAAATGCAGAGGACTATTTTCATCAAAACATAGATTATATACCTTGAAAATCAATTGAAAATCTTGAGAAGTGGAGTTTTTCCTTCACATGTTTCTTGAAAACATTCTTTCTTGTTGGAAACCCTTACAAGTTGTTTGGTACCTTCCAAGACTCAAACCTAGGACCTTCCATGTTCTACTTAGTGCACTACCACTGAGCTATTGACTTATTTTTACTATCCTATTTTAGTTTGGATTTGGCTTATTTCATACAACCTCAAGTCATATTCTAGGTTCTTGGGGCTTATAGTCAAACTCTAATACCAAGAATGAAAATTATTCAATCTCTAGTGCCAATTAACCTTTGCATGATGGGAGAAACTAAATTAGAAAATACTATTTAAGGTGAGTGGTAGGATTAAGCAAGATGTTAATGTGTCATAATCTTGTGCAATAAGATAACAAAGATGACACACATAACTAAAATTAGTAGTCAGGAGACATATAAGATCATGTTACAACTAATCAATCTTCTAAGAGATTTAGGACCTAAATTAGCTTAATTCATGTGAATAAGTGAGGACTATTTGTAATTTTGTGTCACTAGACAAGAATTTACATATTCTTGATTTAGATATGGGTAATTATAATGAATCCCTTCCAAATCATCCTTTCTAAATGAAAACACAATTAATATTAGAGTTTTATTTCCACATGCAACTTAGAAAGTAATTTTTCCTTTTAGAAAGTGAGTTTTGGAGAAAAGAAGAATAATATTACAAATAACAACCCAATAATAGGGTATTGACAACTGATATAATCTTGAGAGCTAAATAGAGTATCAACATTAAATGATATCATGAATGAAACCTAAAAATGAATTTGTACCAAAATTTTTGAATTCTTATCACCTCAAAATGTTATGAATGTGGTCATGATCCTAGAAGAAAATATTAGGGGCACAAATGGAACAAATGTCTTTTCTCACTAGCTATTCTAGTTAGTCAATATTAATGACATATTATTTTGGTAGTATAAATGAGTTGCACTACATAAACCTACATTTTAAATATGTAGAATTGTAGTAATTACCTTTGTAGGTGAAGCCATGTATAGGTTTTTATGTTATAAAAATTATTTTAAGTTCATCTAATTTAATTTTTGTAAAATATCTCTTAACATGACCTAAAATTTATGTTTTGGAAAGGAAAACATACATAGATTTAAGGTGGAAGTGTGTATAAGGTGAATGTTATAACCTCAAAAATTTAGTAGGAGTTTCTTTTCTAGGGAAAAAATGAAGGTTAAATTCTTCACAATTATTGGTGTTGGTGAAAGAGAGGTGAATAACCCAATATATTTTGATGAAGATATTTGGGTGTGAGAGTGGGTGGAGGATGAATAACCCCTATGTATATCTACTTTGGGATATTTTGAAAAGATGATACTTTTGGTGATTTATTTGATGAAAAGGGTGGTGGATTTGATCCTAAGAGTGGTTGGAATTAGGAGCACAAATCTCTTTTGGACTTTTTTTGGAGACTTGTTTGAAGGCTCAAGGGTATAAGGATTTTAGGAAGGACAATACAATTGTTTGAGTGTGATCTATATTCACTGAGAAAAGACTTTCTCTACCACCAAAAAATTGATAAAGGTTTGGTAATGTTCATTCCTTATAGTTTGGAAGCTTGAGAGGTCAAAAATTACAAATGATAAAAATCTAATTTAATGATCTTGAAGGTTGTGGCATGGTGGTTGTTTCCCCTCTTGTTGCTAGTTAATAGTGAAATCTATTAATGTTATGAAGGATGGGCATGTCAAAATTATTATTCCTTATTGTCTTCTTGTCAAGTTGTTGACTTGAATTATGATCTCACTTGGTGGAAGATTCTATAGTAATCCACCCAATATTGGTTTGACAAAAGATGGGTTCTTTAGTTTTGGAAACTTAGGCCAGTTTATTTAGGATCCTACTAGGTTATTTTTCAAAGACATTTTACTTCTTGTTAGTCAAAGGGTGCTAATTATATTACAAAAATATAATGAAATAATGCAAAAATTATAGGGTCAAAATGCAATGATAATCAATAAAGCTCAAAGAGAGTGGAATGAATGTTGTAAAACAACAAATGAGGAGCATTAAGGAAATGACATTGGATCAAATAAAGTCATAACAATGATAATGTTGTTATCACACTCACGAGTCATGGAGGACTATGAGAAGCAATGGAGAATGATAACCAAATAAGGAGAAAAATAATGATTTTCATAGTTAAAAAATGAAGTGTCAGTGTAAACAAAACTAAAAATGGTGATAAGTCAAGTTGCTCTAGGAGCCTGCTAGGTGTCCCTTTATTTCTCGATATGAATGATTTGTCACTCTACATGCATTATAAATTCATACTAAATGGAATACAATACAAAGAAAGTCAAGAGTGAAAATTTTGGTCAAGATCGAACATTAAAACTTTAGAAGAGGCACATTTTTGGCACCCTAAAATCATCTTTGGAAGATGTGAGCGTGGCATGCTTACCTGAAGCAAATGTAAATGTTTTCTCTTATTGAACCCTCCCACCCACAATCTCGAGTGCTGACCCTCCCACTAACGTGAAAATAAATTGTACCAAATTATAGCATTTTAGTTTTAATTTTTTTGTTTATATCCTATAAGCCTCAAAATTTCAACCAAATAACTTAAGCTTTGTCAAACTTTTGACATTATCGAGAACATATTAGAAAAAAGTGAATTTGACAAGCCAAATGGGGCTATTGTAAAAAATTTAGGTAAAAATGACATATATATGCACTAACACATGTCATCATGACATTGTCAACTATTTCTCCTCAACTATGCACGTATCAACTCTAACTCTATCATCCATACACACATAATCTATCTCTATAATGATGCAAATTGTCTAACACTTAGACAATTTTTTGCCTCTTATCTCACAATGAAATACCAAAATATATGTTTCCATAAATGACAACACCAAATAAAATAAATACCCAACTGACTTAACTATATTGCAAACACATCTCTAATGAAGGTAGGATGAATAGGAATTTCTATTGTCCTAGAATGAGTCTTTGTGAGCACTAGGTGATCCCACTACACTCCTATTATCTCCTTGTCCCTGATTTTTTCTATTTTGTGTATACATGAAAATGAGGCCTCGATTATTTCACCTATGCTTCAACATGGTCCTTGTATGCAGATTCATCCTAGAATGAACATGGAAGGATTCATCCAAGAGGTCCGACAATGTGACCTGTTGCCTTCTATCTAGAAGGATTTTTCCTATGTGCTCTCAAGATGAGATGCATGGAACTAGACCTTTCTAGAATGAAGGATTTATACAAAATATGAGTGTGCAAGTAATCTATATGACATGCAATCTGTTATATTGAAAAATAAAATAAACTAAGCTAGATGTATGTATTCCTTAATCAAAATGACAATTTAAAGTGATAGCAATGTAAAAGCCTAGAAAGCAAGTGAGTACTCAATTTGACAACTATTCAATAGCATTAAAATCCAATAACTATAATGAGGGATTGAGAGCCCCTCAAATAGAATCTAGGAATGAATCAATGGTTAGGATCAACCTTAATGAATGGTTAAGATTAGAAAAAGGATCCAGTTAAGATGGAAACTTCCTTGTGTAGGTGAAGTTAATTGTTTTAGATTTGAGTGTGATGAGTAGTTAACTAAACTCTTCATAAGTGTGAGAGCAAGTTAACTGGATTGATTCTAATTTCAAGAGGTAGTTCACTTAGAGTTTCCATTTAGAACTAAAGAGAGGATTTTTGAAGATATTATTTAAATTAATAAGTGAGACATGACCTCATAAATGCATTTTCTATTTAATTAAACAATCTAATTCAATTAATTAAAGTGGGCACAATTATTAAATTAAATATTTTAATTCCCTAGTACATTAGCCTTAGGATATGATTTAATTTAATTAAAGTATAAACACTTTGAATTAAATTAAATCTTAATCAAATAGGTTTAATGTGACTAATACAAGTCAATACTTAGGAATTAAATAGATGTCCTAATTAATGTAGATTTAGGGTTTTCTGTATTTGACACTTAGATCAAGTAGCAAAAATCAGAAATAAAATTGCCTAGTGACATAGGACTTCAAAACTAATCAGAATAGACTAGAATTGGTGATCATGGTAATGTGCCAATTTTGGGGTATTACATTTTTTCCCTCTTTGAATGAATGTGTGAGTAGCATGTTCAATTCAAAGAAGATTAGAAAGCATGATGCAAAGATCAATAAGTAAGATTGATTCTAAAATTGATGATACAAAGACCACTTGATAAGCTTTTAAAGATTATTTCTAGAATCAGAATTTAATCTTAAGGAATCCAGGTAGAACACCTAGATACTTAAATTGATAAGCATTTAAAAGGCTTTTTCTTAAGAATGAAGCCTAACCTATAAGGATCTAGATAGAAAACCTAGATACCTAAATTAATAAGCTTGTAAGGATTATCTCTAGAATGAAGCTTAACCTTAAGGAATCTAGATAGAACACCTAGGTACCTAAGATTGATAAACTTTTAAGGACTATCTCTAGAACAGAGCTTAATCATAAGGGATCCAAATAGAACACCTAGATACCTAGATTGATAATTTTTAAGGACTATCTCTAGAATGGAGCTTTTTCCTAAGGGATCCAAATAGAACACTTAGATACCTAGATTGATAAGCTTTTAAGAATTATCTCTAGAATGAAGCTTAATCCTAAGGGATCCAAATAGAACACCTAGATACTTAGATTGATAAGCTTTTAAGGATTATCTCTAGAATAGGGCTTAACCCTAAGGAATCCAGATAGAATACCTAGATACTTGAGCATAAGAGATAACATGATCCAATCATGAGCTATAGAACCATCCCTAGAACAAGACTTGATCCTTAGGAATCAAGATTTAGATTGCCCTGATACCTATCCATTGAACTCTAATAAAGACTATTATAAGATATAATAAGTTAGTGAAAAGATGAGATAGATGAAAAATGATGCCAAATAGAGGGGAATAGGATGCCCCTAGTGATGAGAACATAAGATGGGAACAAGATGCCCTCAGCAATGAAGATTTAGATTGAGTTTAAATTTAGATTCAATGATGTAATCATCTTATGCCCTCGAGAGTGAAATTGAAAGATGCCAAAACAAAAATGTGAAATAAAGCAGTATGTTTGAAGATATCGAAGAAATCAAAGAATCAACAAAATATAGAAGAGAAGAGAATGATCAAAAGAAAATTTAGAGTCACTTCAGCATGATGTTAAGGTCCCAAAGGCCAAGTTTGACCAAAAGTTGACCAATTTTGACCATAGTTGACTTTTTCCATAATAAATTTTGAAAATTTGAAGAAATTTGAGTTGAAAAGGGTTCTAAGATTCTCAAAGTATCTAAAGAATTTGGAGTGCACAAGCATTTGATCGCGTCAATCACAATATTTTAAAATGCATTTTTGGGTTGCTCAAGTGTGTCAGATTTTGAATTTGATCCCAAAATTGGATTCAGAATGGTCAAATTAGCTAGGGGGTGATTTTTGTACAAATCAAAGCACTTTGAGAAATTAGGTCAAAACCTATATAAGGGCCCAAGGGGTCATTTTCAAATCATTTGTGCATTTTTCTTTAGTGGAGAAGAGAGCTCTAAGAGAGATATGGCAGTCCTAGTGTGATTACATCATTTTGAGTGCTCCAGATGTCACAGCTAGCTAGCAGACTATGGAACTCCAGTGAGTAGTTGAAAAGCTCGCTTTGTATTTGAATTGGCATGCATTTCAAGGTTTTTTAGCACATTTTTAGCATGTTTTTACTGTTGGTCAATCGATTTTCATGCAAGGGTGTCCTTCCTCACATGAGCCCTATCATTCTTCATGTGAAGATACATTGTTTGGTGTTTCTTCGTGCACATTGGTGGGTAATCTCATACAGGAGATACCCACCTTTCATGTGAGATGTGTGGAATTTTGGGCATTTTTCGCTCAAACTCTTGTCACTTCTCACACAAGATTGTGATTCTTCATGCAAGGATTTTTTTTCTCGCATGAGAACATGAATTTTTGCACAAAATTTTGGTGTTAAAAAATTGCATTTTTAATTGTTTCACCTTAATTTTGCCGTTGTTTTGCCTTCTTTCTGACTTATTGAGCAAGTACTGACTATTTTTGTGTTGTTCTTGTTCATGTGTGTGGATGGTCTTTGATGACATCACATTTAGGTCACATTATCTATTATGCAGGGTTCTGTTGCAGAGCTTAGATGATTCCGATATGGCACATATTGATCAATTGGGACTTACCTCTCTATGCTAGATCCTAGTAGTGCTGGTGAATCATGGCCTACTGACAACACTAGTGGAGCATTTCCATTTAGAGATGAACACCTTTCATCTTCCATAGGGGGAGATGACTATCACACTAGAGGATATCTACCAGATATTGTGAATACCCTTCCATGGGCTAAGGGTAGTTTATGATACAGTGCCATGGGCAAGGATGGAGGCATTGCAAGCTATCTTCCAACGAGAGTTAGTGATAGGGCAAGCCATCATATGGGATGAGCTTGTCCATACCTATGGGACCACACATAGGTTAGCATCAGTGTTAGCCATTTTTATTAGCTACTTCTTGCTGCCAGACAGAGGATAGCATGGGCTAGAGTGCGAATAGGGTATCATGCTATAGAGGATGCTTGATTCTCTTGAGCGATTTAAATGGGGCTAGTTTATGCTTGCACATATGTTCTATGAGATGCATGAGATAGTGTATCATGAGCAAAGGAGTATGGCCACTAGAGTTTATGTATTATAGATCTCGGCATGGAAGCACTTTCTAGTTACGAGGCCCATTTTTTAGGATGCCTGAGAGTTAACAGAGCCATATATATGTACATATAGAGGACAACTTACCTAGGTATGCCTAGGTAAGACGGAGCATTGGAGGACTTGTCTCAATGACTTAGTCTCCATCGTATGATGGCCCTAGAGAGAGACAAAGGATTGGGATGATGCTCCCAGAGAGCTGAGCTAGATGTTCTCCTTGTGGCCATTGTTGGGCTGAGTGACATAGATCATTGAGAGGTTTCCCATTACATGGGTGTGGCGACAGTATGGGCGGTCATAAGATATCTCCCAGGAGTATTTTTCTTATGTGAGATTAGCGAGAGATTTGGATTGGGGGTGGTCTGCAAGACTAGATCCTGAGAGGTTGATGATAGATGTGTACAACATAGTTGTCTCATAGTAGGATTGCCTCTTGAAAATAATAGATGTCAAGATGATGCCTACATACCAGACATATTTTATCAATCACCCATTTCCACATTTCACAGATCTAGTGTGGATGGTGTCGCAGGGACCATAGTAGGAACCTGCACAAGGTCCAGTCCTATAGCCAGCATAGCAACAACCACCACAAGTGAGACACACGATGTAGTAGGTGAAAATTGCCCCATGATAGATGGGATCAGATGCAAGTACTGGTGGCAATGGGGTGGAGCAGGGCTAATGGCAGAGACCACAAGTAGAGAAGCAGGCACCTGAGCAATAGCCTAGATGCTAGAGAAGGAGATGCAAGAGTAGCCTACTACTAGGCCTCAGGGTGGCTTGAGGAGGGCAAGAGAGAGGATTAGGAAAGCCTCCCGATAGCTGGAAGAGTTGCAGATATAGGTGATAGTGAGGGATGCATAGATTGTTGAGAGAGATCATGAGATCTAGAGGCTGTGAGAGTAGGTACAGGTAGCTGCATAGAGGGTAGAGATGCTACAAGACAAGGTCAGATTATAGGTAGCCTGAGTGGCCTATTATTTCATAGAATATTCTACAATAGCACCCACCAGCTAGGCCAGATATGTTTCCTCCTCCTCCTCCTCCTCCAAGAGGTGGGGGTAGTGGATAGAGTTAGACATTTGATGCTCTTACCTCTATTTTTTTGTGATTCTGGCTATGTATTGAGTGGTGTGTCAAAACCATTTTGTATCATTTTTGACCGAAAGTGCTCAAGTAGCACCCATTTTGTACTAACACATTCTTTAGATACCTATATATATGACATTTTGAGTAGAGCATCTTGTGTTCATATCATTGTTAGTGTCTATCATTGAATTTGATTTGCATGAGATGTTATATGCTATGAGTATGGGATGCAAAATATGATGTTGATGTATGCATGCATGTTTGATTTGAGTTATTTGTGTAAATGAGATGAATGTATGGTTTTATGGATGAAATGCAAAGGTGAATGAGCTAACATCTAATGTATTGTTTCATGTTTTTCCTTGATAGTAATAGGTATCCAATCAAGGAGTGTGAGAGAGTACGAACCACAAAATCAAATGCTTGTGTAATCATGAAGAATCATGATATGTTGAAAAGACTAAGAATCCCTCATTACAGAAGATGAAAGTAGATTTTCAATTGAATCATATGCTAAACCGAGTAATGCAATCCTATGCTAGATGCAACCCTAGGTCTAGTTACCAAGCCTCAACAACTATCATCATTGAGCACATAGCCAAAACCCTAGATGTCATATAACTCTCACTAATATTGCAATCATGAGAATATGAAAAGGACATCTACTTTAGTTTTTTCAAGATGAAATATAAGCATTTGAGGCACAAGAAGCTAGAATGACCAGAACATTTTCCCCTTTTAATGTAGCAAGTTAATAGAAGCATCAGAGCATAGATGGTAGGATGACTAGAATGTTTCTTAAATGGCAGACACACCAAACACACAAGAGATCCATCTCATGCTAAGTAATCAATGAATATTCTATGCACAATGACCCTTATGTTCATAACCTGAGACAGAAGTATGTTTCATATACTCGCAATGACCCATACATTCACTTAATAAGATAGGTATTAGTATGTACTATAGCATGAAGAGTTCACTCCAACAAATAAGGAGAAGAACCAACATTATTGATGTATCCATATAAAAGGAGTCATGGTACACTTGACCATCCAATATGAGATGGAGGCTCTTATAGTGGACACCCCTTTTATAGGAGTATGTCAACTTATTGGAACTAAATTGCAAATAGAAAATAAAGAAAAGATCATGCCCACATTCATTACTTCTCTAGTCAAAAATGACATCATCGAGTTATTTGAGGAGACATGACGAGAGAAAAAGAAAAACAAACAAAGAAAATTCTTAGCATATCCAAACGAGTATGTCATGTTGAGTTCAACATCTTTGGGATTGATGTCAAGTGTCAATCTCCAAAATAAAGATGAAAGAAATCTCTTTAGTAGGGTGACAATAGTAGGCAGACATAGTCAGAATGGCTGGTGACTGAGGTCAAAAGAGGAATCTTCAAGATGAAGAACCTAAAGAGGATTGAGCAATAGTAGATAGACATAGTCAGAACAACTAGTGACTGACACAAGAGAGATCTTCTATAAAGGAATTTGGAACAATGACACAAGAAAAAGTAGGCAGACATAGTTGAGAACAATCAGTGACTGTTGTGAAAGAAATTCTATGAGGAGAATCTTGACAAGAGTGACACTGGTGACAGTAGGCAGACACAGCTAGAATGACTAGTGATTGTCATGAAAGAGATTCTATGAGGATAATATTGACAAGGAGTGACACTAGTGACAGTAGGTAGACATAGCCAGAATGACTGGTGACTATCATGAAAGAGATTCTAAGTCACTGGAGAGCAGTGCCCCTGAGTTATGACAAGATTCAATCCATAGATACATGAGTAGAAAAGTAGGAAAAGCAAGAAAGCAACTATACAGGGAGCAAGAAGATGGGCTACAAGATGTAGCATTAGGAACAAGAGGTGCCTATTTACCATGTTTTCACCTTCTTGGAAGAACTTCTATTTTTTTGCTACCATGATGCCCGTTTCTACGTTTTCACCAATGACACTATTCTTGTTTGTCAAATTTTTTTTGTATTTTTCTCTATTTTTTATTTTTTTGTATTTTTTTGATTTTTCAATATTTTTGGTGTTACCAAGGCACCTACTGCTAGGTTTTCACCAAGGTAAAAAGAATTTAGGACTTTAAGATATGTACAGAAAGTTTCTGAGATCAGATCAGCTGTAAAACTGCTTGAGGTGGAGAGTGTTGATAGGTTCTTTGAGCACTTCTCCCTCAGTTGTAGAAAGTTGGTAAGCGCCAGATCCATACACTACAATAATTATGTAAGGACCAAGCCAATTTGGTTCGAACTTCCCCTTTTGAACTCATTGTTTTTTATTGTTAGGATTATCTCTCAAGATGAGATAACCCAGTTGGAAGTCACGTAGCCTAACTTTCTTATTGTAGCTTCTTGGCATTCATTGCTAATAAGCTTGTAGATGATCACACACCACTTGTCAACATTCATCTAGTAGTACTATCTCTTGAAGCCAAGCTATCCTGTAATCTTCATTAGTAAAAATACCTTTCATAGAGATTCTCAAGGTAGGAATCTCAACCTCTATTGCGACAGCATCCACTCCATAAACCAAAGAAAAGGGCATTGTACCCATTGGTGTCATGATGCTCATCCTATATGCCAAAAAGACTGGATTAATTTGGAGGTGCTAGTCCCTCCTAGATTTGTTGATTGTGTGATGGAGGATCTTAAGGATTTTCTTATTGGATGTATCTACCTGGCCATTACCCTGGGGGTAATAGATAGAAGACCAATGTTGTGTGATTTTGAATCGTTTTCATAGCTCCTTGAGGTCTTTGTTTTTGAACTATCCGCCATTGTTAATAATGATGGAGTATGGTACACCATACTTGTAGATGATGTAGTTTGTGATAAAAGGAGCTATAGTTTTGTCATTTGCTATTGCGAGAGGTACTACCTCTACCCACTTCATGAAGTAGTATGTAGCTGTGATAATGAACTTATGTCTATTAGAAGAAGTTGGGTGAATCTAACCCACCAAAGAAAATGTCCATTGTTGAAATGACTATATTATAGTAGATGGAATCAGCTCCCTTGCTGGAGCATGAATCAGATTCCCATCGAGCTAACACTGCTTGCACAACATAGTGTACTTGATTGCCTCTTGCTTCATTTTAGGTCAATAGTAATCAACTCTAATGAGTTTTCTAGCTAGTGTCAATTCATTTGAGTGGGATCCAAAAATTCCCTCATGAACATCAATTAATGCACATTTGGACTCTTCACGTTCTAAACAATTAAGGAGTGTTCCATCAAGACCTCTCCTAAACAAGTTGTTAGCAATAATGACATACTGCGAAGCATTACGGATAAGGTAATGTTTCTCATTCTGAGTTAGACCATCTAGAATGGTTTGGTTACGAAGATAGGAGTAGATGTGATGGTAGCAAGATGAATCTTGTCCTACAATAGAACAAACCATCCTAGAATCAGGGGTATCATAGGCTGGGTAGTGTAACACTTCCACCAGGAACTTATGTCAGAGATCATTTTTGGGCATCTATAATAGCGAGGTTGGAGTAGCCATGGCATTAGCCGCTTTATTATCTACTCAAGGAATTTACTGGAAGGTGATGTGTGCAAAATAATTCTTTAGGTCATCAACCATGTGTTTGTAAGGAATCAATTTCTCATCCTTTTTTTGGTACACATCATTAACCTGGTTGATTATGAACTGAGAGTCCCCAAAGATATCTAACTGATCCACTCTCCATTCATCTATCATTTTCATTCCATTAATCAAAGCCTTGTATTCTACAATTTTATTTGTACAATGAAACAAGATCTTATATGCTTTGGGTATCGAATACCTTTGTAGTGTTATTAAGAGTAATCCAACACCAGATCCTTATTGTGTGAAGGACCCATCAAAGAGCATTACCCATGTTTGGTATCTGAGCGTTAAAATGGACTCATTAGGGAAATCAATGTTCATTGTTCGGAGACTTTGCATAGGTGCATCTAGTAGCTAATCTAAAATTGCATGTCCCTTGATAGCCTTTCATTCAACATACTAAATTTCAAACCCGCTGAGTATCATAACCCACTTAGCCAATATTCTTGTGAGAACTCCCTTACTAAGCAAGTACTTTAGTGGATCTATTTTAGCCACCAGCTACATAGTGTGGGCAAGCAGGTAGTGTCTCAACTGTTTGGAAGCAAAGACAACTACCAAGAAAGATTTCTCGATGATGTTGTAGTTCCTCTTATAAGAGACCAGTGTGTGACTCAAGTAGTAAATAGCTCTCTCCTTGTTATCAATGTCCTCTTGAGCTAATAAAATTCCTAGAGATGTTTTAGTTGTTGAAATGTACAAGATTAAAGGCTTCCTACAGATAGGAGGCATCAAAATTGGTGGGTTGGAAAGATATCATTTTATCTGTGTTAAGCTTTGCTCACAATTCTGACTTGAGTTGAATTTCACACCCTTATGTAAAGTATTTGTAAAGGGTTCTGATCTATTCACCAACTATGAGATGAACCTACAAATAGATTGGAGTTTGCCTTGTAGACCTCTCATTTGGCTGATGTTTTGAAGTGGAGGCATATCCATAATTGTTTGAACCTTCTCTGGATCTACCTCAATTCCTTTCATAGACACGATGTATCCCAGTAAATTTCTTGATGTGATGCCAAATGTGCATTTCTTAGGATTGAGCCTAAGACTGAATTTTTCCATGCAATCTAGGATGGGTCCCAAATCTTGCAAATAAGTATTGCATTTTGTGCTTTTGACCAAGCTATCATCCACGTAGTCCTCCATAGTCTTATGCATCATGTCATGGAAGACTATAGTTATTTCCCTTTGATAGGTTGCACTAGCATTTTTCAAGCCAAATTTCATTGTGTTTCAGCAGAAGGTTCCCCATGCACATGTAAAAGTAGTCTTTTCCTAATATTCTAGTGTGATGTTTATCTGATTATAACCGAAAAACCCATCCATGAGCGAGTACATCTCATATACTACTATCATATCCATTATCATGTCAATGTTGGGAAGTGGAAAATCATCCTTAGGACATGCTAAGTTGAGATCATGGAAGTCATTACAAACTCTGATAGATTTATTGTTCTTTAGACTAGGAAAATTTTGGATATCCATTTAGCATAATCAATTGCATAGATGAATCATGCTTTTAGAAGTATCTTCGGTTCTTCCTTGATGAGTAATGCAATATGAGGATGCATTTTCTAAAGTTTTTGTTTAACTAGTT
This sequence comes from Cupressus sempervirens, assembly GCA_028749045.1. Classification (NCBI taxonomy): domain Eukaryota; kingdom Viridiplantae; phylum Streptophyta; class Pinopsida; order Cupressales; family Cupressaceae; genus Cupressus; species Cupressus sempervirens. Next base: position 1,039,988,006 of record CM053787.1, read on the forward strand.
TAATGCCCGGTGTGATGGACAAATGATGCATAATGAGATTAGGATCTAGTCCTAGCATGTTATAATATTTCCAAGAAAAAATTATCTTCTTCTCTCATAAAAAGGAAATTAATTCTTCTTTTTCTTTAGGAGATAGTGACTATGCCAATGTATCATATGAGGATGTTCTTCAATACCCAAGTTGATTGGCTGCATCGGCTCTATCAACACTGGTAATCTCTCTTGAAAGTGACTTGGAAGTGCATCAAATATCTCATCCATGGGCACCTTAGAGAGGTTTTCACCCTTGGATACATCTTTTCCTTTTAGTTTTTTGGGTTCTGACACTACCAAAATGTGGTTTTCACCATCACACCTTTTGCATTTTTTCTTTTTAATTGTGTGACTAAGATATTTGATGTTAGCTTTAGTCATATTGACACTCTACTCATCAGTGGAAGATGTTACAAGTTTGACAACATGTAGGTGGCAGGCAAGAGCATAGTCATTCTAGAATGTGGAGACTTCACTAGATGCATTGGGGTTCCAATCTATAAGCTCGGGATGTGTGAGTGAAAAAGTAGTGATGGGTTCAATTGCATTCATGTTATAGTCATTAAATGCTTGGACCAGCAATTTGAGACCTACGGTGACTTCATCCACAAGTATGTTTGAATGCCTTTGAGTACTAACGTCAACAATTGATGACTCAAGGACACTAGTTGGATCAGACCCATCTGACCTAACCCTAGATGTTTCACCCACTTTGAGTTGGTTTTCATAGACATGAACTTGGTCAATGTCTTTATCAATAGCCACTTCTAAAAGAGAGTCAAACATATTCCTTAGAATCAATGCTACATGGAAAGAGACTATAGAATTCCCCAAAAGTGATAAGGACACATACTCACCTTCATCATCTAGATTTTTACATAAGTATTCAACATGTAACGCCTAACTAGACTCTCACATGTCTGAATGAGCTTTGGATGGATTAGTATTGTCCTCAAAAGAATCACTAGTATCATCCATAGTGTTGACATGTGGCACAAAGTCATCCAGTTCAGTAAAGAATTTAGCCAAATCATGAGGAATAGGATAAGGATAAGGATCCTCATCATCTGATTTATCATCTCGAGTATCTGACTTAGCTTGTGACTCATTTCTAGATGAACTCTTAGGTTTTCGTATGAATTTGTTAGCTCCCAAATGAAAGGGAACCTTCTTAAAGCCTAGACCAAATGTATATCTATTTCTTCAAGCTATTGCCTTGATAGGATCAACTAGGCCATTGTTATTGCACCCAATAGGGCCAGTTCCCTTGTATCCAAAATGCTTCATGAGTCTAAGACCAGGCCCATATTTCATAGGAGTGATTTCTTGATCTTGTTCCATTAGGTATACTAGAGTCTCTTCTTTGTAAAGCAATGCAACAATGGCTTTGTTTTCGCTTTCATCCTCTAGGGGAACTATAGCTTTGATGAGGAGACTCAGGAAGAAATGTTAATGACAATATTGGTTCAGTATGGTACTCACCCATGCTAGTTTCTTTCAGCTTGAGTGACGGCTTAATTTTTTCAGGTTGCTGTCATGATAATCAATGAATTCCCTATTAGCAAGGATGAAATTTTTAGTAGCTTTGAGCATATTGTAGGTGTAGCTGGTAGTGGTAGGAATAGTGACTTCGGAGCCATGAAATGATAATTTGACACATTGGTGGTATGTGGAGGGCACAATGCGCATCTCATGTATCCATGGCCATCCTAGTAGAATGTTATAAGCTAAAGGAATGTTGAGGACATGGCAAGTGACATCCCTTTCCACAGGACCGACGTGAAGGGGTAAGACCACAAAACCTAGAGACTTTCATTCAACTTCATCATACACTTTAATAGTGGTCTTGTGGTGAGGATCAATAGAGGCCTCAAAATAATTCAATTGTCTAAGCAAAGAAGAAAAGACAATGTTCAATCTAGTGCTATCATCGATGATGACCTAGTGGACACATGTCTAATGTATCATGACCTCTATGTATAGAGGTTGATTGTATGGGTGACTTAGTGAGTTGTCATCCTCCTCAGAGAAGGATATAAAGTAAAGCGAGGTCAAGTGACCTACCAAAGATTGAAATCACTCAAGATCAAGATCTTGAGGAACATTTTCCTTAGTGATGGCTTTGTCCAGAATTTTCCTATGAGCAAGCAAGATTTTAAGCAACTCAAAGATTGAGATTTGAGTATGAGTTTGTTTCAATTGATCTAGAACACTATAGCTAGTTGCTGCTTAATTTATTGCAAGTTTTGCACCTTTTCCAGATGGACCAACAAGGGTTTTGTCTTTATATTGTTCAAGATCAGGAGTAGAAGGTGTAGGGACTTTGAGCACCAACTTGGCACAAGAGTGTGTAACAGTGTTAGCACAGTGGTGTGATGATGTGTTGTTCATTGTGTTGGAAGTAGCCTGGCCCCTCAAGACAAATGGTGTCTTGGGTTTATTGTTATCTTGCTTGCCCTTAATGGTAATGACATCATAGTATTCAAAATCTATAGGTTCAACCATGTTTATCACATTGTCATCATTAGGGCATGCATAGTTGACCTCGTTGCTGGGTTTTGGTTTTGAATTTTCTCCCTTTTCATAGGCTAGAAAGGGCTCTTTGAAGGCCTTGTGATCCGAGTTCTTGTTGTGTCCATCTACCAAAATTTCACTAGCATCAATCATGTCTTGGACTTTGTGATGCAATTTTATGCAATTTCTAGTTTTGTGTCCCTTATTTTGGTGGTACTCATAGAACAAAGTTTCATTCCACCATGGTGGTCATGGTTGTGGATCATAAGGGAAAGAGTTGTCCAATGGTGAAATGAGCTTGTTTTGTAACAAGGTTTTGTAAACCACATCCAAAGGTTCACCTAGGGGTGTATACTTTTTCTTAGGGTGTGTGGCCCATTGTCATGTCCCCTTTTCAAATAATTAAAAAATAATAATCTTTGCTAAGGCAGGCAGGCCCAAAAAGGAAAAGTCTCAACAAAAGGGGATAATATTTGGAAGCTAATGGAATAATAAATGAATATTATTATTAAAATATGTTTTATTAACCCCTCTTGGATGTGAGTTAGGGTTATGCCCTCTTTTTAGGGATTTGGAGGCATTTTGGGTTGATTCCAGAACTTAATTTTTGCTCATTTCTTTGTTATTCTTCAGAGGCTGCCAAACCTGTGGAGAAGGAGACCCAATAATGGGAGTTTATAGGTTTTCAAGAAGGCTAAGGATGGGATTTTGAAGCCATTCAATGTGCATGCTCATGCAGAGTTTGCCTTTGTGCTGAACAGTGCAGATTTGTGATTTTTTGAGTGTGTTTTTGTAAGAGTTTGGTGTTTTCGATTGAGTATTTCATATTAGTTTGGGTTGCTGTTGTATATCAGACTTTTAAATGTTAAAATAGAGCTGAAAATATGTATTTGGATATGATTATACTTCTATGATAGATTATTAAGTTTTTGTGGTGATTTCGGGCTATTTTGTGCTATTTTCGAGAGCCCGATGAGCATTGTTTTTGTCCTCCATTTGGGAGCTATTGTGTGCATATTATATAGATCTAGAAATGTCATTTTATAGGCTTTTATTCTGCTCATATTTTTGTTAAAATGTCCACTTTCAAATTTATTAATAATAGGTGAAGCTGTGAAGCTTTTGGCACTATTTCTAGCATACCCGATTTGGGGTTTATTGAGAAATTGGTGGATCTTTGAAATATTGGTTGTTTGATTTTAAAGATCTGATTTGAGGCTTGAAATATCATATAAAATCAGAAAAGGGACATTTTAGTGGTATCAGAGCTATGATCTTGCCAGCCTGACGGTTTGTAGAAGTTTGCATGTCAGTTTTGACAACTACCCAAATCTTGCATGTCAAAATTTATGGTTGCATGCTACTTCTAATCATTTGCATGTTGCTTCTAATCAGTTGCATGTCAAAATCTATGGTTGCATGCTACTTCTAATCATTTTCATGTTAGTTCTTGGTGAATTTGGTGGTTGCATGTTGCTTCTAATCAGCTGCATGTCAAAATCTATGGTTGCATGCTACTTCTAATCAATTGCATGTTAGTTCTTGGTGTTTGAAGAAGTTATAACCTATTGGGGTTACACTCTACTTTATCCATAATGGACAAGTATAGTACAGATTCTCAAAGGACACGATCTTAGACAATGGATATCCAGAGTCAGAATAGTAGAAAGGATGGTTATTTAGACATTCGAGATAAACTTAGGAAAATAAGCCATGACATGTCTGAACAGTTGGTTAAGCACCACCATATAATGAATGACATGTTTTCTAACCTAGCTAAGGTGGATAAGTTGACTGGATTTCTATTTGGCAGATTTTCTCATAGGGTAGATGACACAATTACCAAGAACTTGCATGAGGAGTTTGAGAAACTAGCTTATAGCTAGGCAGAGGTCTCAGATTCTACTCTACCACAGGAGGTAGTGGGTTTAGATGATGATTATGAGGATTTTGTTGTGCATGATGGTGAGATACCTGATAGAGATGAGCAAAAATTGAGCATTCATGACTTTGCTAAGAAAGAGTACCAGGCACAGTTAGATGCTTCGTCACATGAGGTTGAGGCTGGTAGTACTTCACATGATTTGTCCAACCAACTGAAAGTGAACAAAGATAGTATTGTGACTTCATTATCTCATCATGACAGGTATGTGGAGTTAGTTGGTATTAGTCATATTACTCAAGTGAGGATTTTGCTTGAGTTACCAGTTGATTCTAGTTTACAGATATGGACTTGAGATTGTTATATTGGCATTTGGGATTCAGTTGACTAGAGATCTTTAACACTTTTTGTTAGCAATTTTTGTTTGGGTGCTATCATGGATTTGATTAGCAGATTACACGGTGTTGTCTTTTCTTGTGCTAGCAGCTTGTCCGATGCTGGTATTAGTTTTATACACTGGTGTTGGGCTTTGTTCATATATCTAGTCAACCATACTTGCTAGAATGTGTTGATGATTTTTCATATTTGGCAGTGTGTATAGATGAATCCTAGGATCATATTGGCATTGATGACATCCAGGAGGATGCAGTGGGCAGTTTTGAAGACTTAGTTTTCTTGGGTACAAAGGAGTTGGACAGCAGTGCTACAGTTTTTGATACTTCGTATGTTGATATGAGCTTTAGAGTTGATTCACAGGATATGGATGGTAATACTCTAGAGACTAGTAACTTTGAGGATACTCCTTTAGACAGTGCATCAGAGGAGGTTTGTAGGAGATAGTCAAGCCAGTGCCATCATGTGTCTAATCAGTTGAGAGTTAGTGAGTGAGACATTGCTATCACTTGCCAACATTTCGATGCTACTCGTCAATTGTTAGCAGTTTATGGATGGGGTTCTCCTACTAGTGATGAGCAGGGAGGCAGTTATCTTTCCTTGACAGAGTTCCACTCTTTATGGGAGGCTATCCAGATTTTGAGATAGGATTATATACAGTTGGTAGCCGAAAGAGATTATCTTATGGAGTGGATCAATACATCATATGATGCATTGTTGGCCAAGGAAGATGAGGTGAGTGAGCTTACTCAGCAACTCGAGGTGACTTTTGAGAATCTTGAGAGTACACAATTGGCTTTTGAGGAGTCATAGTTTCATTTGACTAAGGTGACGATGGAGTTAGAGTGATTGCAATATTTACCAGATTCTGTACAATCACAAGCAGTGGTGTTTAGTGATCTGAGGATGTCCATGGTCAAGATTTTTTTAGACAGTGGAGATTGGGATGCATCCATCCTTGATACTAACATTGGCATATCGGGTTCGTTCCCACTAGAGTCAGGTTCAGTTGAGTTGGGTGCTGCAGTAAATTGTTGTGGTATGCCTGACATGGTGGTGGCCTCTAGCACTAATGACATAGAGACTAGAGATGTTGTATCAAGGATCATGTGTGATGTTGGTGAGCTGGCAATTGGCATGGTTCCTACTAGTAATATTATTCCCTTGGAAATGTCTTCAGAGGTAGTAGTCAATTCCAACTTGGTTAGTGATCGATTGCAATTAGTTTCATCTGGATTGCAGTCTGAGCCACCGACTAAGATTGGCGCATTCTATCGGCACTACACTGTGAGGTATGCTCATCAATTTACCTTTGATGACCATGTTGATGAGATGATGATATAGAGATGTACTTTGGTTCATAGTGCTTGTCATCAGTTATTGGATGGTTTGATGCCTCGGGATGAGACTTGTGATGGGCATGACATGGCAATAGGTTTTGCAGTTGATAGCTTGATAATACATGAGTTAGAGCAGGAGTTTGGGAGTGATGCTTTAGTAGTTGTTGTTATTGATTCTAATCCTTTAGCTATGACATCTCCTGACTTAGCTGGTGGTCAGTCACAGTGGGCTGTATCACTTGTATACGGAAAATTTGGTTTGGGTTCCAATTCTTGCTGTTTATCTTGTAATGTCTTTTCACCATCAACAGTGTATGGGAGTTATGGTTATGAGACAGTGGCCAGTGATTTGCAGAGTTGTGTTGATTGCAGGAGTTGTACAGTGTGTGGGTTCCCCATACTTGGTAAAGTTTTATTCGTGAGCGTTCACCATTGTTGCAGAGTTGGATTGTACATTTCATATAGGCTAGTGGGATGCGTTGATGGTATTTACTGTGTTGGCAATTTGATTTGTCTACTTTACTTGGGTTCTAATGTTCTAACAGTTTGTGTCTCATGGGTTTCTAACTGTGGCAGTGGTGATTTTGGAGTTTGGTTGAACTATAATTGTCAGTTTGATTATGGATTCCTCTTGGTCATATTGCAGAGGATATTGTAGGAGCCTGTGTTAATTGGCAGTAGTATACTTGATGACTACATTTGGGATCCAGGTGGATTGATTGGTTTATTGTTCAGCCATTTCTTGAGGACAAGCAATATTTGGGAGGGGAGGACTTTTCATGTCCCCTTTTCAAATAATTAAAAAATAATAATCTTTGCTAAGGCAGGCAGGCCCAAAAAGGAAAAGTTTCAACAAAAGGGGATAATCTTTGGAAGCTAATGGACTAATAAATGAAGATTATTATTAAAATATGTTTTATTAACCCCTCTTGGACGTGAGTTAGGGTTATGCCCTCTTTTAAGGGGTTTGGAGGCATTTTGGGCTGATTCCAGAATTTGATTTTTGCTCATTTCTTTGTTATTCTTCAGAGGCTACCAAACCTGTGGAGAAGGAGACCCAAGAACGGGAGTTTTTAGGTTTACAAGAAGGCTAAGGATGGGAGTTTGAAGCCATTCCATTTCCATGCTCATGTAGAGTTTTCCTTTGTGCTGAACAATGCAGATTTGTGGGTTTTCGGGTGTGTTTTTGTAAGAGTTTGGTGTTTTCGGTTGAGTATTTCATATCAATTTGGGTTGCTTCTGTATATCAGACTTTTAAATGTTAAAATAGAGCTGAAAATATTTATTTGGATATGATTATACTTCTGTGATAGATTATTAATTTTTTGTGGTGATTCCGGGCTATTTTGTGCTATTTTCGGGAGCCCAATGAGCATTGTTTTTGTTCTCCATTTGGAGCTATTGTGTGCATATTATACAAATCTAGAAATGTCATTTTATAGGCTGTTATTCTGCTCAAATTTTTGTAAAAATTTCCACTTTCAAATTTTTTAATAACAGGTGAAGCTATGAAGCTTTCGGCACTATTTCTGGCATACCTGATTTGGGGTTTATTGAGAAATTGGTGGATCTTTGAAATATTGGTTGTTTGATTTTAAGATTTGATTTGAGGCTTGAAATATCATATAAAATCAGAAAAGGGACATTTCACCCATGAGTTTCTTAGTTTTTTCCTGGATGTCTTGTTGTTAGGAGGAGGTTTCTTAGCATTTTTGGCTGCATTGAGACCATGTGTGAGATTAAAGGCTGCCTTAGCAGGTTTAGGAGTGACATTGTCAACAACTCCATCATGCACAATTTCTCAATTCTTTTTGACATAATCGGTTTTGTCCTTGTTGGAGATGGAGCCTTGTGATCATGTCTTCAAAGGTACATAGAACTTGAAGTTGGACTCTATACCCAAAATCAGGTAAGATATTATCAGTGAAGATGCCAAGCTTTTCCGTTTCTAGAATCTTGTGTGAATACTTAGTGTAAAGTTGTCTCTACCTCTAGAGGAATGTGAGGAAGGGTTCCCCAACCTTCTACTTAAGGTTACATAAATCTTGAATATTGATAGGGTTTTGAATGTTATGAGAATACTACTAGACAAACAAGTTAGTTATTTCATCAAACATTTTGATACTGAGAGGCAAGTGTGAGAACCACTCCAAAGCCTGACCACCTAGACTTCTGGGGAATAAACGCATGAGATATGTTTGGTTATGCATAAATTCCATAGACAAGGCACTAAATTCCTACAAGTGATCTTAGGGATCGGTGGTTCCAAAGTATTTCTCATACTTAGGTAGTTCTACTCCTCTTGGGAAAGGAGGTATGTCTATGCTCTTGTCAAATGGAAATGGACAAAGAGCATCTAAGATGTATGTTTTTGTGAGTTTTTCTTTCTCACGCATCATCTGAGCTAGTTGGTCTTGCATTATTTTTAGTTATTTTTGGAGTTTGGAAGTCTTGATTTCCTCTTTAGGCATGACAATGGTTTCCACATTGAAATGAGAGGGTAGCTTAGCTACCTCTTGGGCAAGTTTGAGAAAGTACTTTTCTTTCTCTTTGTTGAGTAGGATTTTCATAACCTTTTGAAATTTTTTGTCTTTTTGGCATTTTTCTATGTGTTTAGGAATTATTTCCACCTCTTCATGTTCCTCATCAATGTCATGGTCTTCCTCTCTGTCATTCCTAAGTGGATCTTGGTGTCTACTATGACTACCATGTTCAGGTTCATGATCAACCATTGTAGGAATATGCTTACTTTCAATATGTTGTGATTGGAAAGGTCCTTTGAAAAGGAAGTCAAATGTTTTGTTTGAAGATATGGGACTTTTGCTAGTTTTAGGATCCTCTTGATACAAAGGTTTCTTGCCTTGTTGCAAGTCTATGGAGAATGTTAGATGGACTCGTGGTGATCTGACAAGCGAGGGAGATCATGAAGATCCCTTTGTGGATGAACTATATGTAGACCATGTATAAAATGGAAGGTGACCTTTGTCACAATTATGACCCCTAGTGTGACCTCACCTAAGTCTAAGAGGATAAAACATGTTTCCACTTCTTGTTGCGATAGTGACAAACAAGGACAAGAAGCAAAAACCTAGACAAGGATAACACTAAAATGTAGTCTCAAAGAGCAAAAGGAAGAGTTTTGTATACTAAGGTACAAGAAGTTTGCGTGAAGGTTAGAACAACCAATGATTATGATTATCATGACATGGAGTATAACAAATACTAGGAAATACAAACAAGACAATGAGGGACGAGACTAGTCAAAGTGTAGACCACAAGTCATCAGTCGAGTGAAATGTCACTATTTGGGACTATTTATAGATAGAGAAGAGGTAACTTGATGTAGGAAATAGACTAGACGTAGATCATAGGTTGCTCAAACAAGGTAATTTGACAATCTTAACTCAAGTTCTCACACGAAGATCCTCCAGGAGGCGCGCGAGAAAGTTCATAGGTAGGCACAAAATCTTAGAACAACAACTAGAACTCGTGAGGATGTGCTCTAGGTTGTAGGAAGAAGTGACAGGTTTTATAGAAGACAACTAGCAAAATCTTGCATGGAGTTATGTAAGTTCTCGAGCAAGGATCTGGACAGGCCCACGTGAAGATATGACTGCTCGTGCAAAATTTTGTAGGATTGTGTGCAAAATTTTGACACTAGATAGACAACAGACTTGGAATTAAAAGAGATTTTGATAGTTTTGGACTACTTTGGAGAGACTGGAGGTTTGTTTAATAGATAACAAATAGATTTTAGGGTTGAGTTCCAGATTTGTGAAAGTGATGTTTGGGTTTCAAACAAGACAAAGTGTTCTTAATAGGACATGGGAAGCAATCAGTAGTTGAATATAATCCAACTAAGGGCAAAGAAACTCAAAGGGAAGGGGAAGTCCTGATTTTTAGTTTGTTTATGAAGGTTTGGACATGTTTAGGACTCGATAAAAAAACATGCTTTATTGCTAGAAACAAAAAATGGTAGAGAAGGCCAAACCTTTGTCCCACAACTTATGTGCATGAGTATACCTCACATAATCATGTCACATCCTAGAGGGCGCCTATTTTTTTGGTGTATTCAAAGGGCTCAATAACATATATGTTGAGTGAACACCCTTGTGGCAGGGGTCAAGCATGTATACCACCTTCCAACACCTAATAGCATGCCTATGGTGAGTTCTATAGGAGAGATTCTTCCCCCTCCCTACACAAAGATCATGCCTCCTTTCAAAAGTGAATCGGGTGACTTCTAACTAAATTTTTTTTTATTTGGCTTCCATTCATATTAATCCCTAGTGGCTCTGCAAGAAGAGTTGAGACCAGTAGCCCACAACAACATCTGAGAGTGCACACACTTCCTTAGCAAGACTAGGGCTAGCATTGGCCAGTGCAATATACAGAGCTTCCCCTTGATATGCAATATTCAAGAATCAAGGGAAAGAAATTAATATAGCTTTGAAGTCTTTCACTTGACAAATCTTCTTTATTATAGTGAGTTGGAATCTCCAGCTAAAGGAGTGTGCTCACTTGGGTTGTTTCTAGAGGTTGGATCACTCCGGTAGGCCTTCTAAAGGATTGACTTAGACTGGTGGTTTGAACATAAGGGTCAAAGTTTCTGATTTCCCTCAAGGGGAAAGAGCATACTCCTCTACCTTAGTTTCTCACCCAAACACATAGAATATGTTAATTACTAATTTAGCTTAATCAATCTAGACTCATCCTTCCTAAAGATTGTGATCCCCTTGAAAGGAAACCATTATCTCATCGTAAAACAGGACTAGCACTAGAAAACCACTAAGCTGCTTGCTTCCCTAAGATGCCATCTTTCAAAAGCTTCCAGGTTTTTGATTCACCCTTTCTCATGACCTCCAAGTGGTGAAGAGCATAATCCCCTATTCTTCTGTCTTGCATCCTACAAAGTTCACAAGTCCCAATTAGACTATGTTTAGAAAGTAGGAAAAAGACACAGTGTTTTAGTGGGTTGTAAGATTAGTCTTTGACAATCGTATCTTTGACAACGTCTTGCAAACACACAACTAGTTCATGTTTTAGGAAGGTTTGTATCAAGAAATATTCACCAAATGTCCTACAAACAACTGTCAGGCTACAAAAAACCAAAAAAATTGAAGTAACAATGCTTCATAGAAAAGACGTCAGTAAACAGTGGTAAAAAACATTTTGAAAAATTCAATATTAACTATGTTGTTACAAGATTTTGTGCAAAATCTTGTTCAGGTCCGCATGAAGTCTTTCACTATCTTGCACAAGAAAATGATGTATTGTGCGAGAACTTGTGCAATAGGGCACTTTTTCACACGAGAAAGCTTATAGAGACATGCAAAACACTCAAATCTTCATGCAAAAATGAAATTTCTCACACAAAAATTTAGAAATCTATATGAGCAAGTATGACAGAATGATAAAAATGATAGAAAATAAGATAGATGAGGCCAGAAAATTTTTCTTTCTAAGCCCCACCATGGGTAGTAGAAATGTATACATGAAAATGAGGCCTCAATTCTTTCAGGTACACTTCAACATGGTCCTTGTATGTGGATTGATCCTAGAATGAACATGGAAGGGTTCATCCAAGAGGTTCGACAATGTTCCCTATTGACTTCTATCTAGAAGGATTTTGCCTATGTGCTCTCAGGATGAGATGCAAGCAACCAGACCTTTCTAGAATGAAGGATTTATGCAAAATATGAGTGTGCAAGTAATCTATATGACATGCAATATATTCTATTTAACAATAAAATAAACTAAGCTAGATGTATGCATTCTTTAATCTAAATGACAATTTAAAGTGATAGCAATGTAAAAGCCTAGAAAGCAAGTGAGTACTCAATTTGACAACAGTTCAATAGCATTACAATCCAACAAATGTAATCAGGGATTGAGAGCCCCTCAAATAGAATCTAGGAATGAATAAATAGTTAGGATCAACCTTGATGAATGGTTAAGATTAGACAGAAGATTCAATTAAGATGGAAACTTCCTTGTGCAAGTGAAGTTAATTGTTTTAGATCTAAGTGTGATGAGTAGATAACTAAACTTTTCATAAGTGTGAGAGCAAGTTAATTGGATTGATTCTAATTTTGAGAGGTAGTTCACTCAGAGTTTCCATTTTAGAACTGAAGAGAGGATTTTTGAAGATATTATTTAATTTAATAAGTGAGGCGGGTATGTGCAGGATCATGGTCAACCAAAATATGGCCTTAAGTGGCAGTGAAAAATTAGCAAATCAAGGTAATGTCAACTTGACACATAATTTTGAAGTGGTTATCGACTTTATATAAAAAACTTGTAAGAAAATAATCTGTAAGAAATTGAATGTAGTTTCTAAACTACTAGGCCTTATCAAGGGAAAAAAATAATTGATTGGTCAAAAGTTTGAATTTTAATGCAGTACTACGAAAATATCAGGGCAAAAATAAAAAGTAGGTGTATGTCTGACCACCTTAATCAAAATCAAATGATAATATTTTTTTAATATAATTATAGATATGAAAAGTAGACTCATGTCTAGATCTGACGCATATTTTTCGATATTTTTTTCCAAACAAATAATTAAATATGAATTTTCTATCAAAAATTTTTTGGAAAAAAAAAGAGTTCCGTGTCTGACTACCTTAACTAATAGAAAATTTTACCAAATTTTTTATTTTATTGTTTTTCTTATACTAGGCAAAGCATAGAATTTGACACAACTTTTAGATTAAAAAAATGTTATACCGTTTGAAAGTTATAGCTATTTTTCAATCAGTATGTCAATCAGCACTTTACAATAATCTTCATTCATAATTAACTAATAAATACTTATCAAACTCAAACTTTGATAGAAATTATATCGATGGAATCTTGAGAGCGATATTAAAAAACTCTTTTCATTTTAGTCAATTTCGATCAAAATAACATTGTCAGACGGCTACCCGAAGTCTAAGTATCACTAAAACCCTCTTCAAACACGTCTTTTGGGTTGACCGGGTAAGTTTGGTAAATACCAAGCCTAATCGGATATCCGATTTCAAATCGGATATCTGACTTGAAATCAGATATCAGATATGGCTCGCTAAATTTTGGTGAGAAATTTGAAATCCCAACCCATTTTGGAGGGAAAACTAGATTTAAGAGTTATAGCTTATGATTTATAAATTACTTTTGTTATATTACTATGTAAATATGTATTATAATATATATTATATATATAATAATGTAATGTAAAGATATAACATATAATATATTAATATATAATAATATATTATGTTATTCTTATTATAATCTATAAATATAATTTATATTATTATTATTTTTACTAAATATAATAACGTAATATATATGTTATTAATATATATATAATAACGTAATATTTTTATTAAATATAATAATGTTATATATATATATATATATATATATATATATATGTTACTAATATATATTATTATATTAATATGTATGTTATTAATATATATGTATATTATTAATATATATGAGTCAAAGGTTGATCTATGACCCCATTCGAGCCATTACATAATGACATATGTCCCTAGGGGTCCTAGGACCCCTAGTAACATATTAGAATCATTCTTATGGGTCGAAGGGGGTCATAGGTTGACCTATGACCCCCTTCGACACATTACATGATGACATATGTTTCTAGGGGTCCTAAGACCCCTAGGGACATATTAGAATCATTCTTATGGGTCAACGGGAGTCATAGGTCAACCTATGACCCCCTTCAACCCATTATATGACGACATATGTCCCTAGGGGTCATAGGACACCTAGGGACATATTAGAATTGTTCAAATGCGTCAAAGGGGGTCATAGGTTGACCTATGATGCCCTTTGACCCATTAAATGACGACATATGTCCTCAGAGGTCCTAGGACCCCTGGCAACATATTAGAATTGTTCATATGGATCAAAAGGCATCATAGGTTGACTTATGACCCCCTTCAAACTATTAAATGACGACATATGTCCCTAGGGGTCCTAAGACCTCTTCAGACGTATTAGAATTGTTCCTATGGGTCAAAGGAAGCCATAGGTTGACCTATGACCCCCTTTGACCCATTACATGATGACATATGTCCCTAGGACCCCTAGGGACATATAAGAATCATTCTTATGGGTCAAATTTTGACACATTACATGATGACATATGTCCCTAGGGGTCCTGGGAACCCTAGGGACATATTAGAATCATTCTTATTGGTCTAAGGGGGTCATAGGTTGACCTGTGACCCCCTTTGACTCATTACATGATGACATATGTCCCTAGGGATCCTAGGACCCCTAGGGACATATTAGAATGCTTTTTATGGGTCAAAGGGGGTCATAAGTTGACCTATGACCCCCTTTGACCCATTACATGATGACATATGTCAAAAGGGGTCTTAGGACCCCTAGGAAAATATTATAATCGTTCTTATGGGTCAAAGGGGGTCATAGGTCCTTTGACCCTTTACATGATGACATATGTCCCTAAGGGTCCTATGTCATCATTTAATGGGTCAAAGGGGGTCATAGGTCAACTTATGACCCCCTTTGACTCATAAGAATAATTCTAATATGTCCCTAAGGGTCCTAGGACTCGTAGAGACATATGTCATCATTTAATGGGTCAAAAGGGGTCATTCGTCAATCTATGACCCCATTTCACCCATATGAACGATTCTAATATGTCCCTAAGGATACTAGGACCCTTGGTGACATATGTCATCATGTAATGGATCGACCGATGACTCCCTTTGACCCATATGAATGATTCTAATATGTCCTTAGGGATCTTAGAACCCCTGTGGACATATGTCATCATGTAATAGGTTGAAGGGGGTCATAGATCAACCTATGACCCCCTTCGACCCATATGAATGATTCCAATAAGTCCCTAGGGGTCGTAGGAACCCTAGGGATATATGTTTTCATTTAATGGGTCGAAGGGGGTCATAGGTCAACCTATGACCCCCTTTGACCCATAAGAATGATTTTAATATGTCTCTAGTGGTCCTAGGACCCCTAGGGACATATGCCACCATTGAATGGGTCAAAGGGGGTCATAGGTCACCCTATAACCCCCTTTGACCCATAAGAATGATTCTAATATGTCCCTAGGGGTTCCAGGACCCCTATGGACATATGTCATCATGTAATTGGTCGAAGGGGGTCATAGGTCAACCTATGACCCCCTTTGACCAATAAGAGTGATTCTAATATGTCCCTAGGGGTCCTAGGACCCTTAGGGATATATGTCATCATTTAAAAGGTTGAATGGGGTAGTAGGTCAATCTATGACCCCCTTGGACCCATATGAATGATTGCAATATGTCCCTAGGGGTCCTCTAACCCCTAGGAACATATGTTGGCATTTAATAGGTCAAAGGTGGTCATAGGTCACCCTATGACCTCCGTTGACCCATCAGAATGATTTTGCTATCTCTTTAGGGGTACTAAGACCCCTAGGAATATATGTCATCATGTAATTGTTCGAAGGGGGTCATTGGTCAACCTATGACCCCCTATGACCAATAAGAATGATTCTAATATGTCCCTAGGGGTCTTAGGACCCCTAGGGACATATGTCATCATTTAATGTGTCAAAGGGGGTCATCGGTCAACCTATGACCCCCTTTGACCCCATATGAAACATTCTAATATGTCCATAGGGGTCCTAGGACCCCTAGGGACATATGTCATCATGTAATGTGTTGAAGGTAGTCATAGGTCAACCCATGACCCCCTTTGACCCATACAAATGATTCTATTATGTCCCTAGGGGTCTTAGGACCCCTATGGACATATGTTGTCATTTAATGGGTCAAAAGGGGTCATATGTTAACCTATGACCTCGTTTGACCCATATCGAGCATTCTGATATGTCCCTAGGGGTCCTAAGACCCCTAGGTACATATGTCATCATGTAATGGGTCGAAGTAGTTCATAGGTCAACCTATGACTCCTTTTGACCCATATGAATGATTCTAATATGTCCCTAGGGGTCCTTAGACCCCTAGGGACATATGTCATAATGTAATGGGTCATGAAGGATTCTAAGATGTCTCTAGTGGTCTTAGGACCCCTAGGGACATATATCATCATGTAATGGGTCAAAGGGGGTCATAGGTCAACCTATGAGACCCTATGACCCATAAGAATGATTCTAATATGTCCCTAGGGGTCCTAGAACCCCTAGGGACATATGTCATCATTTAATGGGTCGAAGGGGGTCATAGGTCAACCTATGACCCCCTTGGACCCATATGAACAAATCTAATATGTTCCTAGGGGTGCTAGGACACCTAGGGACATATGTCGGCATGTGATATGTTGAAAGGGGTCATAGATCAACCTATGACCCTCTTTGAGCCATAAGAATGATTCTAATATGTCCCTAGGGGTCCTAGGACCCCTAGGGAGATATGTCATCATTTAATGGGTCGAAGTGGATCGTAGGTTAACCTATGACCTCCTTTGACCCATATGAAGCATTCTAATATGTGCCTAGAGGTCCTAGGACCCCTATGGACATATCTCATCAGGTAATGGGTCGAAGGGGGTCATAGGTCAACCTATGACCCCTTTGACGCATATGAATGATTCTAATATGTCTTTAGGGAACCTAAGACCCTTGGAGACATATGTCATCATGTAATGGGTTGAACGGGGTCATAGGTCAACCTATGAGCCTCTTTGACCCATAGGAATGATTCTAATATGTCCCTAGGGATCCTAAGACACCTGGAGACATATGTCATCATGTAATGGATCGAAGGGGGTCATAGGTCAACCTATGACCCCCTTTGACCCATATGAAAGATTCTAATATGTCCGTAGGGGTCCTAGGACCCCTACAGATATATGTGATCATTTAATGGGTCTAAGGGAATTATAGGTCAACCTATGACCCCCTTTGTCCCATAAGAACGATTCTAATATGTCCCTAGGGGTCCTAGGACCACTAGGGACATATGTCATCATTTAATGGGTCATAGGGCGTCATAGGTCACCCTATAACTTCCTTTGACCCATAAGAATGATTCTAATATGTCCTTAGGAGTCCTAGGACCCCTAGGAACATATGTTATCATGTAATTGGTTGAAGGGGGTTATAGGTCAACCTATGACTTCTTTTGACCCATAAGAATGATTTTAATATGTCCCTAGTGGTCCTAGGACCCCTAGGGATATATGTCATCATTTAATTAGTTGAAGGGGGTCATAGGCCAACCTATGACCCCTTTTGACTAATATGAATATTTCTAATATGTCCCTAGGGGTCCTAGGATCGCTAGGGACATATGTCATCATTTAATGAGTCGAAGGGGTTCATAGGTCACCCTATGACCCCCTTTGACCCATAAGAATGATTATAATATCTCCCCAGGTGTCTTAATGACCCCTACGGACATATGTCGTGATGTAGTTGGTTGAAAGGGGTCATAGGTCAACCTATGACCCCCTTTGACTCATAAGAACAATTTTAATATGTCCCTAGGGGTCCTAGGACCCCTAGGAACATATGTCATCATTTAATGGGTAGAAGGGGGTCATAGGTCAACCTATGACCCCCTTTGATCCATATGAAGCATTCTAATATGTATGTAGGGGTCCTAGGACCCCTAAGCACATATGTCATCATGTAATAGTTCGAAGGGGGTCATAGGTCACCCTATGACCCCCTTTGACCCATAAGAATGATTTTAATATGTCCCTAGGGGTCCTAGGACCCTTACGGACATATGTTGTCATTTAATGGGTCAAAGGGGGTCATAGGTCAACCTATGACCCTGTTTGACCCATATGAAGCATTCTAATATGTCCCTAGGGGTCCTAGGGCCCTTAGGGACATATGTCATTATGTAATGTGTCAAAGGTGGTCATAGGTCAACCTATGACTCCCTTTGACCCATATGAACGATTCTAATATGTCTCTAGGCTTTCTAAGACCCCTAAGAACATACGTTATTATTTAATAGGTTGAAGCGGGTCATAGGTCTACCTATGACCACTTTTGACCCATATGAATGATTCCAATATGTCCCTAGGGATCTTAGGACCCCTAGGGACATATGTCCTCATCTAATGGGTTGAAGGGGGTCATTGGTCAACATATAACCCCCTTTGATTGATATGAATGATTCTAATATATCCTTAGGGATCCTAGGACCCTTAGGGACATCTGTCATCATGTAATAGGTCATGAACGATTCTAAGATGTCCCTAGGGTCCTAGGATCTCTAGGGACATATGTTGTCATGTAATGGGTCGAAGGGGGTCATAGGTCAACCTATGACCCCCTTTGACCCATAAGAACGATCCTAATATGTCCCTATGGGTCCTAGGACCCCTAGGGACATATGTCATCATTTAATGGGTCTATGGGGGTCATAGGTCAACCTATGACCCCCTTTGACCCATATGAACGAATCTAATATATATGTCATCATGTAATATGTCGAAGGGGGTCATAGGTCAACCTATGATCCCCTTTGAGCCATAAGAACGATTCTAAAATGTGCCTAGGGGTCTTAGGACCTCTAGGGAGATATGTCATCATTTAATGGGTCGAAAGGGGTCATATTTCAACCTATGAACCCCTTGGATGCATATGAAATATTTTAATATGTCCCTAGGGGTCCTAGGACCCCTATGGACATATGTCATCAAGTAATGGGTCGAAGGGGGTCATAGGTCACCCTATGACCCCCTTTGACCCATTAGAAGGATTCTAATATGTCCCTAGGGGTCTTAGGACCCCTAGGGACATATGTCGTCATGTAATGGGTCGAAGGGGGTTATAGGTCATCCTATGACCCCCTTTGACCAATAGGAACGATTCTAATATGTCCTTAGGGGTCCTAGGACCCCTAGGGACATATGTCATCATTTAATGGTTTGAAGGGGGTCATAAGTTCCCCTATGACCCCCTTTGACCCATAAGAATGATTCTAATATGTCCCTAGGTGTCCTAGAACCCGTAGGGATGTATGTCATCATTTAATGGGTTGAAGGGGGTCATTGGTTAACCTATGACCCCCTTTGACTCATATGAACAATTTTAATATGTCCCTAGGGATCCTAGGACCCCTGGGGACATATGTCATCATGTAATGGGTTGAACGGGGTCATAGGTCAACTTATGACCCCCTTTGACCCATATGAATGCTTCTAATATGTCCCTTGGGATCCTAGGACCCCTGGGGACATATGTCATCATGTAATGGATCGAAGGGGGTCGTAGGTCAACCCAGGAGCCCCTTTGACCCATATGAATGATTCTAATATGTCCTTGGGGGTCCTAGGGCCCCTAGGGATATATGATATCATTTAATGGGTCGAAGGGGTTCATAGGTCAACCTATGACCTATGACCCCCTTTGACCCATATGAAGCATTCTAATATGTCCCTAGGGGTCCTAAGACTCTTAGGGACATATGTCATCATGCAATGGGTCAGAGGGGGTTATAGGTCAACCCATGACCCCTTTTGACCCATAAGAATGATTCTAATATGTCCCTAGGGGTCCCAGGACCCCTAGGTACATATGTCGTCATTTAATGGGTTGAGGGTCATAGGTCAACCTATGACACCCTTTGACCCATATGAAGCATTCTAATATGTCCCTAAGGGTCCTAGGACCCCTATGGACATATGTCGTTATGTAATGTGTTGAAGTGGGTCATAAGTCAACGTATGGCCCCCTTTGACCCATAAGAATGATTTGAATATGTCTGTAGTAGTCCTAGGACCCCTAGGGAGATATGCCATCATATAATGGGTCGAAAGGAGTCATAGGTCACCCTATGAACCCCTTTGACCCATAAGAATGATTCTAATATGTCCCTAGGGGTCCTAGGACCTCTAGGGACATATGTCATTATTTAATAGGTCAAAGGGGGTCATAGGTCAACCTATGACCCCCTTTGACCCATATGAAGTATTCTAATATGTCTCTAGAGGTACTAGGACCCCTAGAGACATATGTCATCATGTAATGTGTCAAAGGGGGTCATAGTTCACTCTATGACCCTCTTGAAACCATATGAAATATTTTGATATGTCCTTAGGGCTCTTAGGATGCTTAGGGACATATGTCATTGTGGAATGGGTTGAAGGGGGTCATATGTCACCCTACGATCCCCTTCGACTCATATGAATGATTCTAATATGTCCCTAGGGGTCTTACGACCCCTAAGGACATATGTCATCGTGGAATGTGCCGAAGGTGGTCATAGGTCACCCTATGACCCCCTTCGACCCATATGAATGATTCTAATATGTCCCTAGGGGTCCTAGGACCCCTAAGGACATATGTCATCTTGTAATATGTCAAAAAGGTTCATAGGCTATCCTGTGACCCCCTTCGACCTATATAAACTATTCTAAGATGTCCATAGTGGTCCTAGGATCCCTTAGGGACATATGTCATCATGGAATGTGTTGAAAGGGATCATAGGTCATCCTGTGAGCCCTTTCGACCCATATAAATGACTCCAATAGAAATAATATAGTAAAATTTATATATATATATAATATTTATAGATTATAATAATAATAACACAATATATTATTATATATTAATAAGATAAGTCATAATATTAATAATATATTATAGATTATAATTTACATATGATAATAATAATAATAATAACATAATATATTATTATATATTAATAGATTATATATTATATCTTGACGTTACGTTATTATTATTATTATATATATATATTATTATATTATTATATAATATATAGATTATATATTATTCTATATATAATAGTTTTGTTATTATATTATATTATATCTTTACATATTTCATAACTCAAATTAGTTATATCACTTACAAATTTATTTTTCCCTCTAATTTTTGTGCCTTTTCCCTGCAATTTTTATCTAGCCGGTATCGGATATCAGATCTCATATCGAATATCCAATATGAGATCCGATATCCGATATCCAATATGAGATTCGATATTCGATCTCATATCGGATATTTGATCTCAAATCGGATATTTGATAAGGCTTGGACCTTACTTTTCAGGTTTGGTACTTGGATAGGTGAAAAAAAGTCAGAGCGAATTTTGAAGTGCTTTTAGACGTGTTCTGTCATGTCCCCTTTTCAAATAATTAAAAAATAATAATCTTTGCTAAGGCAGGCAGGCCCAAGAAAGTGAAGTTTCGGAAAAAGGGGGTTAATCTTTGGAAACTGTTGGACTAATAAATGAAAATTATTATTAAAATATGTTTCATTAACCTCTCTTGGACATGAGTTACAGTTATGCCCTCTTTTAAGGGGTTTAGAGGCATTTCGGGCAGATTACAGAACTTGGATTTTGCTCATTTTCTTTGTAATTCTTTAGAGGCTGCCAAACCTGTGGAGAAGGAGACCCAAGAACGGGAGTTTGTAGGTTTTCAGGGAGACCCAAGAATGGGAGTTTTCAGGTTTCCAGGAAGGCTAAGAATGGGAGTTTGAAGCCATTCCATGTGCATGCTCATACAGAGTTTGCCTTTGTGCTGAACAGTGCAGATTTGTGGGTTTTCGGGTGTGTTTTTTGTATGAGTTTGGTGTTTTTAGTTGAGTATTTCATATCAGTTTGGGTTGCTGCTGTATTTCAAACTTTAAGCTGTTAAAATATTGCTGAATATATGTATTGGGACGTGATTAAACTTCTGAGATAGTTTATTAGTGTTTTTGTGGTGTTTCCGGACATTTTTGTGTTAATTTCGGGAGTCTGATGAGCATAGTTTTTGTCCTACATTTATGAGTTGTTGTGTAAAGGTTATACGGATCTAGAAATGAAATTTTATAGGCTTTTATGCTACTCAAATTTCTGTAAAAATGTGTACTTTCAGATTTATTAATAACAGGTGAAGCTATGAAGCCTTTTGGCACTATTTTCGGCATACCTGATTTGGGGTTTCTTGAGAAATTTGATGGATCTTTGTGATATCAGTTGTTTGATCTTAAAGATCTGATTAAAGGTTGGAAATATCATAAAAAATCAGAAAAGGGACATTTCAGTGGTATCAAAGCCATGATCTTGCCAGCCTGAGGGTTTGTAGAAGTTTGCAGGTCAGTTTTGACAACTACCCAAATCTTGCATTTCAGTTTTTAGTACTACCCAAATCTTGCATGCCATAATGTATGGTTGCATGTTGCTTCTAATCAGTTGCATGTCAAAATTTATGGTTGCATGCTACTTCTAATCATTTGCATGATTAGTTCTTGGTGAATTTGGTGGTTGTAGAAGTTTGCATGTCAGTTTTGACAACTACCTAGATCTTGCATGTCAGTTTTGACAACTACCCAGATCTTGCATTTTTGACAACTACCCAGATCTTGCATGTCATAATTGATGATTGCATGTTGCTTCTAATCAGCTGCATGAAAAAATTTATGGTTGCATGCTACTTCTAATCATTTGCATGTTAGTTCTTGGTAAATTTGGTGGTTGTAGAAGTTTGCACGTCAGTTTTGACAACTACCCAGATCTTGCATGTCAGTTTTGACAACTACCCAGATCTTGCATGTCATCATTGATGATTTCATGTTGCTTCTAATCAGCTCCATGAAAAAAATCTATGGTTGCATGCTACTTCTAATCATTTGCATGTTAGTTCTTGGTGTTTGAAGAAGTTATATCCTATTGGGGTTACACTCTACTTTATCCAGAATGGACAGGTATAGTACAGAGTCTCAGAGGACACGATCTTGGACAATTGATATCTAGAGTCAAAACAGTAGAAAGGATGGTTATTTAGACATTCGAGATAAACTTATGAAAATAAGCCATGACATGTCTAAACAGTTGGTTGAGCACCACCGTATAATGAATGACATGTTGTCCGACACAGCTAAGGTGGATAAGTTGACTGAATTTCTATTTGGCAGATTTTCTCACAGGACAAATGACACAATTCCCAAGAACTTGCATGAGGAGCTTGAGAAACTAGCTGATAGCCAGGTAGAGGTCTCAGATTCTACTTTGCCACAGGAGGTGGTGGGAAAGGATATTACACAGATTGATAGTAATGGTCAACTTGATACTCAAATTGAGACAATTGTTTATAGGTCGTCAAAGGGCGATGCCACAGGTATTCAGGATGGTATAGTTACAATAGGCAGTGACTACAGTGTAGTGGGTTCAGATGATGATTATGAGGATTTTGTTGTGCAAGATGGTGAGATACCTAGTAGAGATGAGCAGACATTGAGCATTCATGATTTTGTTGAGAAAGAGTACCAGGCACAGTTAGATGCTTCACCACATGAGGTTGAGGCCGGTAGTACTTCACATGATTTGTCCAGCCAGCTAAAGGTGGACAAAGATAGTATTGTGAATTCATTATCTCATCATGACAGGTATGTGAAGTTAGTTGGTATTGGTCATATTACTCAGGTGAGGAGTTTTCTTGAGTTACCAGTTGATTCTAGCTTACAGATATGGACTCGAGATTGTTATATTGGCATTTGGGATTTAGTTGACTGGAGATCTTTAACACTTTTTGGTAGCAGTGTTTGTTTGGGTGCTACCATGGATTTGATTAGCAGATTACATGGTGTTGTCTTTTCTTGTGCCAGTATCTTGTCTGATGTTGGTATTAGTTTTTATACACCGAGGTTGGGCTTTGTTCATATATCCAATCAACCATATTTGTTGGAATGTGTTGATGATCTTTCATATTTGGTAGTGTGTACAGATGAGTCCCAGGATCATATTGGCATTGATGACATCCAGGAGGCTATAGTGGGCAGTTTTGAAAACTTAGTTTCCTTGGGTGAAGAGGAGTTGGACATCAGTGCTAATGTTTTTGATACTTCGTATGTTGATATGAGCTTTAGATTTGATTCACAAAATATGGATTGTAATACTCTAGAGACTAGTGACTTTGATTATACTCCTTTAGACAGTGCATCAGAGGAGGTTTGTAGGAGACAGTCAAGCCAGTTCCATCATGTGTCTAATCAGTTGAGAGTTAGTGACTGAGACATTGCTATCACTTGCCAACATTTTGATGCTACTCGTCAGTTGTTAGCAGTTTATGGATGGGGTTCTCCTACTAGTGATGAGCAGGAAGGAAGTTATCTTTCCTTGATAGAGATCCACTCTTTATGGGAGGCTATTCGGATTTTGAGACAGAATTATATGCAGTTGGTAACCGACAGAGATTATCTTATGGAGTTGGGTAGTACAACATATGATGCATTGTTGGCCAAGGAAGATGAGGTGAGTGAGCTTACTGAGTAGCTTGAGGTGACTTCTGAGATTCTTGAGAGTACACAGTTGGCTTTCAAGGAGTCACAGTTTCATTTGGCTAAGGTGACCATGGAGTTAGAGCAACTATAGTCTTTACCTAATTCTATACAGTCACAAGCTATGGTGTTTGGTGATTCGAGGATGTCCATGGCCGAGATTGTCAGAGACAGTGGAGATGGGGATGCATCCATCCTTGATACTAACATTGGCATATCAGGTTCATTCCCACTAGAGTCAGGTTCAATTGAATTGGGTGTTGTAGCAGATTGTTGTATGCCTGACATGGTGGTGGCCTCTAGTACTGATGGCACAGAGACTAGAGATGTATCAAAGATCATGTGTGATGTTGGTGAGTCGACAGTTGGCATGGTTCCTACTAGTAATACTACTCCCTTGGTGATATCTTCAGAGTTAGTAGTCAGTTCCAACATGGTTAATGATCAATTGTAGTTAGTTTCATCTGGATTACAGTCTGAGCCACTGACTGAGATTGGCGCATTCTATCGGCATTACACTGTGAGGTACGCTCATCAATTTACCTTTGATGACCATGTTGATGAAATTATGATACAGAGATGTACTTTGGTTCCTAGTGCTTATCATCAGTTATGGAATAGTTTGATGCCTCAGGATGAGAGTTGTGATGGGCACGACATGGCGATAGGTCCTACAGTTGATAGCTTGATAATACATGACTTAGAGCAGGTGTTGTTATTGATTCTACTCCTTTGGCGATGACATCTCCTGACTTAGCTAGTGATCAGTCACAGTAGGTTGTATCACTTGTTCATGGTGAGCTATTGACTGAGGTTGGTTTTTTTAATCAACATTATATTGCAGGGCATGTACATTAGTTAGCAAATGATCCTTGTGTTGAGGAGTTGATGGCAGGAAAATTTGGTTTGGGTTCCATTTCTTGTTGTTTATCTTGTGATGACTTTTCACCATCAGGGGTGCATGGGAGTTATGGTTATGAGATAGTGGTCGATGATCTACAGAGTTGTGTTGACTACAGGAGTTGTACAGTGTGTGGATTCTCCATACTTGGTATAGTTTCATTTGAGAGCATTCACCATTGTTGCAGAGTTGGATTGTACATTCCATATAGGCCAGTGGGATGCGTTGATGCTATTTATGGTGTTGGCAGTTTGATTTGTCCACTTTACTTGGGTTCTAATGTTCTAAGAGTTTGTGTCTCATGGGTTTTTGACTGTGGTAGTGGTGATTTTGGATTTTGGTTGAGCTATAATTGTCAGTTTGATTATGGATTCGTCTTCGTCATATTGCAGAGGATATTGCAGGAGCCTGTGTTAATTGGTAGTAGTATAGTTCATGACTACATTTGGGATCCAGGTGGATTGATTGGTTTATTGTTCAGCCATTGCTTGAGGACAAGCAATGTTTGGGAGGGGAGGACTTGTCATGTCCCCTTTTCAAATAATTAAAAAATAATAATCTTTGCTAAGGCAGGCATGCCCAAGAAAGTGAAGTTTCGGAAAAAGGGGGTTAATCTTTGGAAACTATTGGACTAATAAATGAAAATTATTATTAAAATATGTTTCATTAACCTCTCTTGGACGTGAGTTATAGTTATGCCCTCTTTTAAGGGGTTTGGAGGCATTTTGGGCAGATTACAGAACTTGGATTTTGGTCATTTTCTTTGTTATTCTTCAAAGGCTGCCAAACCTGTGGAGAAGGAGACCCAAGAACGGGAGTTTGTAGGTTTCCAGGGAGACCCAAGAACGGAATTTTTCAGGTTTCTAGGAAGGCTAAGAACGGGATTTTGAAGCCATTCCATGTGCATGCTCATACAGAGTTTTCCTTTGTGCTGAAGAATGCAGATTTGTGGGTTTTCGGGTGTGTTTTTTGTATGAGTTTGGTGTTTTTAGTTGAGTATTTCATATCAGTTTGGGTTGCTGCTGTATTTTAGACTTTAAGCTGTTAAAATATTTCTGAATATATGTATTGGGACGTGATTAAACTTCTGAGATAGTTTATTAGTGTTTTTGTGGTGTTTCCGGGCATTTTTGTGTTAATTTCGGGAGCCTGATGAGCATAGTTTTTGTCCTACATTTATGAGCTGTTGTGTAAAGGTTATACGGATCTGGAAATGACATTTTATAGGCTGTTATGCTACTCAAATTTCTGTAAAAATGTCTACTTTCAGATTTATTAATAACAGGTGAATCTATGAAGCCTTTTGGCACTATTTTCGGCATACCCGATTTGGGGTTTCTTGAGAAATTTGGTGGATCTTTGTGATATCAGTTGTTTGATCTTAAAGATCTAATTAAAGGTTGGAAATATCATAAAAAATCAGAAAAGGGACATTTCATGTTCAAACTCTATTTTTTTCACATCACCACTTTTTGGCACACCATGATCCTGCACATACCCAGGCATGACCTCATAAATGCATTTTCTATTTAATTGAACAATATAATTCAATTAATTAAAGTGGGCACAATTATTAAATTAAATATTTTAATTCCTTAGTACATTAGCCTTAGGATATGATTTAATTTAATTAAAGTATAAACACTTTGAATTAAATTAAATCTTAATCAAAT
Source organism: Cupressus sempervirens (assembly GCA_028749045.1). Lineage (NCBI taxonomy): Eukaryota > Viridiplantae > Streptophyta > Pinopsida > Cupressales > Cupressaceae > Cupressus > Cupressus sempervirens. The sequence continues at coordinate 1,040,014,992 of CM053787.1, forward strand.
AGGTTTAATGTGACTAATATGACTCAATACTTAGGAATTGACTAGATGTCCTGATTAATGCAGATTTATGGTTTTCTACATTTGACACTTAGGTCAAGTAGGAAAAGTCAGAAGTAAAATTTCCTAGTGACATAGGACTTCAAAACTAATCAGAATAGACCAAAATTAGTGATCATGGAAATGAGCCAATTTTGGGGTATTACATTTTGTGGGTTCATGCACTCAACCATGGTGGTGGGTACCTACAAGGCCTTAATAATTTGTTGTTGTCTTGTAGCCATTACTCTATGAAATTCTCTTGTTTATTTGTCCTTGTTCTTGTTGCCTCTAGGTGGGCTACCTTCTTGCTTATCACCCATGGTGTTCGACTGATTGTCTACAATTGATGAAGGGTGCTCCCTTTAATACCATAAACATGCAATAGAAAAAAAGAAACAACAACAATTTGTGAGAACAAAATATGGGCTTCTTATTATCGTTGCAAATGCAAAGTTATAAAATTCAGAATTACAATATCCTAACCCACATGGGTGCCTTTATTATAGTAATCTACAAGAAAAAGCTCTGAACTACCACCCAAAGTTGTCTTAGACAATGTTTGAGCATTTCTTAAATAGCCAATTTTATGCCACCCAGGAAGGTTCTAGTGACTCAAAATTAATACCTAGGCCTAACATACCCTAAAAATACATATAGAGTTAGCCAAATATATTTTTGACATTTATTTTTGGAAGTTTTGGTCAGCCCAACTTTGAAAGGCCATAACTCTCTAGCCATTGCTTTGATTGGCTATTATAACCACTTTTTAGAAACCTCAACTCATGATCTGTAGGCTCAAATTTGTGCAAGCATCCAACCATCGAGTTTTTGAGCCTCATCCAAGAAATTTTAGGCCTCCAACAATGAGCCTGAAGTTTATATACCAAAATTACAAACCAAAAATCTACAATAAATCCATGAATACACATGATATGAGACTAAGCCTCAATTAGTAGGCTAATATATCCAAGATGAATATCCACCTCTGAAATTAGGACACCCGAAGCTCATATGACTGACTTACTAAGTAGTAATCCTCCATAGACAACAACTCTACTTTAAGACAACCCTTATTCAAACAACTAAAATGAAATATTTTTGGTTGATGCAAGATTTCTCTTACACCTAGGATGCTCCTGTATCGATGACCATTTCTCTGTCAAATAATGCCCACCTACGAGTGTAATATCTATGAGAGCTAGCCTTAAGTGGCTACATATGACTGCTAAACCCTTAGGATGACAAGATTTAATTTTGATACCAATGTAATATCTCTTACAATTCTAATTTTAATTTTTTTTTAGTTTCTTGACCCAAGAATTTTGTCAAACACTTTTCACATAAGGAATACAACACTAATCTAAATGTTGATTATTTCTAAATGCCACACTTGAAGAGATATGCTTGTAAACTCCAAATGACTAACAATGTTGTCGCACATATTTTTTGTATTTTATTGGAAAATACAAACATTGGTTACATATAAGAAAATATACATCTTCAACAATGAGACTTAAGGTAATGCATGCTATGATTTAAAATGATATTCTAATTCCCTTTGACAACTGTTGATAGAAAATTCTTACTTAAATTAGTCTAAAATCTCTCTACAACAAATTTTAAAAGCCCTATCAATGCCATAAAATATATACCCTCAAAGCAATGCAAAATGTAATAGATAGAAACCTAGAATTGCTACAAAAATCTGAATTTTACTATTCACAGTAGTACAATAGTGTTTACTATTCATGTGACATTGTAGCATTTTAGTATTCACATGGCACTAAGGCATTTTACTATTCACGTGACACTGTAGAAAATACTGTAAAAAATTAGTACTATAGAAAATTAGTACTGTAGCAATATCCAAATTATTCCTTCATTCTTACTCCACAAATGTGGTCCTAGGGTACAAATTTGGCATAATAAAAAGATAGATTTGTCTTCTCCAATAGATGCAACCCTTTTGAAGATCTTTCATCACCTGACTTATGCAAATCAATTGGAGTGTTTGTTCCCAATGATCAATGTAACAATTGCAGAAACCCTTGGCTCCATAAGTTATCAAGTAGAATAGATGACAACACATTTGATGTCCAACAATGAGGCTTCCTTCCCTAACTATTAGTTTCCTGAGGTGGACCTCCTTATAGAAGATATTTATTTATTTATTTAGCTTTAATCAATTTAAATTAAATTAGTTTAATATAAATTCACCTTTTAATTTTAATTTATTTAATGACTTTATAAGAAATTAATTTAATCAATTTCTCCTTATTTCTTCGCTTAGCCTTGAGAAATGTAAAGGCTAAGAACTCCGCTAAGAGGCTAAAAAGATGGGGATATTATAGAAAGATTAAAGATATATGTGAATGGTTGATGTATCTAGGATTGTTGTCAAAGAGGGAGAGTATGTTATCAAGTTACCATTCAAATGATGAGGGAGAAGTTGTATAGTTACCATGCATATCCATATGGAGAGTACGTGTCGAGATTGAAAGAGGGAGAAATATGTTGTTGGATGCATATTAGAGGGTGAATATAACTAAAGGTGTTGTCATCAAGTGAAAAGAGAATAAGTTGAATCACAATAAATAAATGTGAGAGAGGTGTTGCCAATAAAGTTGTTATACAATGGTGTTAACATTGAAGACATATACAACTGGTATCATAGAAGGAGAAGTGCGATTGCAAGATTAGAATCAAAATGAAACTAAGGATGTTAATGAAGATCTATATCAAATCATAGAGGGAGTTGTTGCTGATAAATAATGAGAATATATTTTTCCTTTGCATGGTACTTAGAGATGTTGCCATCAATGCCAAAGATGAAGATTGTTGAATACTACAATTGGAACAATTATTATGTTGTCATTGATTTCAAACCTACTAGAGAGAAATTTTGTAATAATGTAGAATGTCATATCTATCGATTGATGAAGAGGACTTAGAAAGTTAGATAACTAGATGAAGTAGTGATATTTTTGAGTGAAGAGGAGAAAGTATGATGGAATTACAATGGGAACTTGATTAGTTAGTCTTTGATAAGATGATGTATTGTTTAATAATACTATGAATTATGGAAGTGTCAAGTTGAACACAAGGAAAGACTAGTGAAATGTCGTCAGTCAAAAAAGGAGTTAAAAAAGAAGATAAGGAACTTAAGAGTTAGTCAAGAAAATAGTATTAATCAAGTGTTAGTTATGATTGAGCAAGTTGAAGAAGAAAAGTATAGTAGCGATTGAGCCTGGTGAAGATTGAGTGAGCTAGTGGAAGCTGAGAAAGATAGAATAGTAGAGACAAACATACATAGTGTTGACCGAGTGTTAGCAAAAGAATTAGTAGTGATTGAGTCTGGTGAAGATTGAGTGAGCTAGTGGAAGCTGAGAAAGATAGAATAGTAGAGACAAACATACATAGTGTTGACCGAGTGTTAGCAAAAGAATAGTTTGTGAAAGAATCAAGTTTCAAGTTGACATAGTTGAACTTTTGGATTAGTCAAAATATGTGGATGATAAGGATTGATGAGTTGGGTATTTAATGCATGAATTAAGTTTGTTATGCAATCAAAGGAAAGGATTTAAAGAAAATTTTCTTGAAATATCAAGAAAGGAGTAGAAGGGAAAAAATATGGATAGATTCATTGAATCTAACCTAACCCTAAGATGTACAATGATGTTTAAGCAGAGAAAGATCAAAATTAGCCATTTAAGGAGGGATAAGAGATGTTATCTCAGGTCGGTTTATTGTTGATTGGAAATTTTATGAAGAACTTTTAAAGAAAAAAGTAGCAAAGGAGAAGTTAACAGATTGGTGAAGTGTGATTCCTTCAATAGATCAGTGATGGAGATATTAATGAAGCCTAGTGAATGAAATAGCTAATGCGCCAAATGAAGATCTAAATTTGCAAAGTGAGTTGTATTTTGCAAATCAAACCTGTTGTTACTTGCTAACCATTATAGCAGTCAAAATCCTTTAATCAAGGTTGACCTAATAGTCATTTTGTAAATCCTTTGATCAAGGTGATATTCTAATGGAATGATCCAAAGTCCTCTAACCAAGCCACTCCTAATAGTGTGATTAAATCATTTAATAGGGTCACTTCTAACAATGTGTTTTGTAACCTTTAATAGAGTTGGCTCTTAACCAAGCTCACTTGAGAAGAGTAAAAAGTGGTAGCATGTTACTTGGTCATTTTTCCAAATTTGGGTTTCCGCATTAAATATTGGAATCATATATGCATGATGGATGCTAGTTACTATTATTATTTTACTATTGGTTGGTATATTCTAAATAAAGAGTTAAGTAATGATCAAAATATTAAGCTTTCAATGAGTTGCTATATGGAATAAGTATTAAATAATGATATTGTTTAAGTTGTTTCAAGCTAGTGAGTAACCATACAACATTATATATTATATTTTATATTTCAAATTTATAAGAAAGTGAGTAACCACAACTCAAGAAACTTTATCTTTTAGGATAAATTCGTGAATTTCATTAAATAAAAATCTTATTGAAATCAATGTTCAACTTTTCAAAGTTTGACTACTCTGCAATGTTAAGTCAAATCTTGCTAAACTTTTTTCTCTTAGCACTAGATTTTATGTGAAAGTCTTACCAAAATTAGAATACCTTGTTGCTGATGGAAGATCTTAACTCTGCACCTACATCTCTACAAAGAAATTAATATTATATATTTTTCTAATCTTCAAAAAGTTATAATTTTAACCTGTAAGCATAAAAAAATTCAAGGTTCCTCACACAACAATTTACCTTAATCTGATGTAATTTTCCTACTACAAACTATTTTCATGCCTAGAATGGTGATTCAAAACATTCCAATATTCTAATTTTCTTGAAAATTGAAGTATAAACAACCCATATTTGTTTAGTTTAATGATTTCTCAATGCCTTTTCAATGTCTACCTATTATGACATAGAACTTTATATAGCCACCCCCTATGGTTGTAAATGTGAATACCTAGTTTCCTTATCAAATCTTCCTTTACTACCTTAGAATGATTACGCCCTTGTATAAAAAAAATAAGATTGAAAAAGAGGACTAAAGCTAAATCTAAAGAAAATGTGAAATTAATTTCATAACTATAGATCACCGAAGTGATTGAATTAAATAAACTCGAATTACCTCTGATGTAAAATTACAACATGGTGTGTCATACTCTTGTGTGAAGCCATCATGTCATTTCCCCTCAATGAAGTTATTTTTAACCATTCTTATCATACAAAAAGTTACAAGAAGAGTAGAGATTTTCTCAAGCAGTATTATACTGAGACATATTTTGAGATTTGTGATGAAAAATGATGTGTTGTACATATGTCTAAAAGGGGAAACTAAATATTTCTTCATAGGGTTTAGGATTTGATTATGAAATTCATAGTGGCTTTTTAATTTCTTCCAAAAAAAATTTATGGGATAAGCTTCTCTTTTTTGACATCTAGATTGATTAAATATGATTTGTGATTAAATAGTAGAAGAAACACAGAATGTGATGCATCTTTTGGATTTCAAAAATTTTGTACTATTTGAAAGTTATTGTTGTTTTTCAATTAGTGTGTCAATCAACACTTTATACATAACTCCATTAGAAAGAAGTAATAATTACTTACTAAAATTGTAAGTTGATAGACATTAATTTTATGGAAAGCTAAGAACATTTTTATGAAATCCTTGTTGTTTCATGAAATTTGGGTGAAAAAAAAGTTGTTAGATACATGTTTGAAGTAAAAGAAACACGCAAGAACAAGCAAGAAACATGTTTTCAAGACTTTTTTAAACTTGACCATACAGGGTTGGTATCCAAAGATATAATAGGCCTTATAAAGGTATTAATTTTTTTGTTTGGTATCAAGATGGGTGGGAAAAAAGATAGAATAGATTTATAAAAGGAGAAACTTAATTTATTTTTTCCCAAGGTTTACTATTTGATTCTAAAATTCATAGTGTCTTTCTAACTTCTTCCAAAAAAAATTTATGGGATAAGCTTCTCATTTTTGACATCTAGATTGATTAAATATGATTTATTTCCCTTACTTTAGATATAATTTAATCAAATATGAGGTTTTTTCTTGAGTAACTAACATGTCTTTCACATGGCTTCTAATCCAGATTGGCACAAGATTAGAAAATTTAAGCCACACATAGACATGTTTTTCCCATTTAGTAATCGTGGATTTGAAATCAATTTAATTTGAAAATATTTTTTCAAGCTAGATATTCATCAACACTTGATGGCTTCTTTTAGATTGTCACAATATTCCCTGTTATTAGTGGATTTGAATTATATGTAAAAATGAACACATAAGACCAAATCTGTAAACTACAATAAGAATCCTTATGGATTGTACAAATCTTATATCTTTTACTGACACAAATTTAGAAAATTTAAACCATGGGTAGTTTGTTTGTCCCAATTATTAGCCATGGTTTTAAAATCAGTTTGACTCCCAAAAATAAATTGTTAAAAATAGATTTACCTATTTTGACTTAGGGCCTTGTGGTTAGCAAAAGTAAGATGACAATATTTGATGCAAACCTATACAAAAGAAGCTCTCCATTTAAATGCTCTAACTTGCTACCTATATATCAAAAATCCTTTGCAGAAGTGTATTTGTAAAATATAATATCTATAAGAGTGTATTTGGTACCCATATCAAATAAGAGAACAAAAATTTCTCAAACTCAAACCTAAATCATCTTTCTTAAGAATCTTGCATTGAAACTGAATAGCTTGAAATTTGATAGTTTTATTTAAACTAACTAGTTTTTTCCATTCATAATTTTATCTAATAATATATGATATTAAATTATAAATATTAAATACTTTTTTTTTTCTAAGTGCTTGAAATTGTTTATGTTTGATCTCAAATTTTAATTTTTGAAGGTTTTTTAGTTATTTGCAATTATTTGTGCATTTTATATGATGTTATTATGCTATTTGTTATTTTCACATCTAGGAGTAGCATCATTTGATTAGTCATGTTTCATTCTTACACTTCCTTTTTTAATCTCTTAGGCTATCGAAAAAAATGAAGAATAAATATGCTTCTTCTTCAGTTTTTTTTAGTTTTTTTTTGAGCAATCACATTTACAACTATCTTTCTACATATGACATGCTACTATAGTTCCATCATGTTGAAAATGAAACACTTTGGTTTTCTAAAAAATATGTTAAGCCAAGAAACATTTCTACTACACAACTAATTGGTGGAAATATATAGTATGAAGGAGTTTGTTTGGGAAAGAAGTGTTAAATGTTTGAGAAATTGATTTTTTATTTACTAATATTTAATATTGTGTCCATAATATGTTTTTTTTTTTTTGTGAGGAAACTCCCACATTATTTTATAACACGATATTGAGAATAAATACAATAAATATGGTATTTCAAGTAAAGCCAATATTATACTATTTTGTGGAGAGCTTTACAAGAATTAAATATTTTAATATAGTGAATATTCAATTATTGATGTTTGGAAATATTGGATGTTAAAAATTATATTTAAAAATAATATGACTATTTTTTTATACATTTGTTCACATTGTCTCTTAAGAGGCAATAATTGAGATATAAAAACATATCATCTTTCTAGAGACAATAGTTACATATAAAGAGCAATTGTCTCTCGGAAGAGAAAAGTGATATTGTCTTAAATCTCAATACAAATTTTCATTTTATGTTGTCTTTAAAAGACAATATTTGAATATGGTAATTAAAGACAAAGGGATAACAGTAACATTTGAGATGACAAAGCACTTTTTTTCATCTCAAATTAAGACAATTAACTAGGCAATTGTCTCAATAATTGTCTCTATCTACCATTTTATGTAGCAGTGAATCAACATTTTAAAAATATAAAATGAATGTCACACACACAACTTGACATATAAAGGAGGTTGATTAAAATATCTTACATAGAAACAACATACCTTTTCAAATGTATGAATCTATATGTATCCCGAACAAAACTCTACACTGACTATAATTCTAAGAATGAGAAAGCATTGTTTATGCAAGCTATATTTGAGTTTTATCTTACCCATTTCTTTACTAGGTACACTAGTTAGATGATGAAAGAAAAAATGTTTGGTAGATAGCAGTAATCAAAGCTAAACATTTTTATGATAATCAATAAGAAAATAATAGGTAAGACAAATTTAAAGTCATAATGAAATTTAGTACATTATGATATATAATTCACAAACAATTTCAAATGAAGATCTCCAATATGTAAATATTATTTCTAGTCATACTTACAAAGAGCAATGTTATACAACAAATAAATATAGCTCAAAATTTATGAAATGGGTGTTTGTCTTTAAGTACCTAGAAAAATGAACAAGATGAGATCTCTCTTAACTTTAGATTTGTGGCCAAATTTTGGTTAGTTCCACTAAAGATGGTGCTTTCATTCAAGATTGTTCTATTATTAAAAACTTTGAGCTCCTTAGGCTTAGGAGATTGCATATTGAATTTGAATCAAAAGAAATCAACTTTTGCACTAATGCAATAATTATATGCTCTATCTTAATTCTCATGAATTTTCTTTACTCAATTGAATATTGGGAGTTAGAAGCTACCAATGATGGAAATAATTTAAATTTTAGAAGATTAAGCATTTAAGATTAAATTTATTTTTAATATAATATATATCAATGACAGATATATTAATTAACATTTGATGTGATGTAATGGATTGAATACGTTAAAATATGAAAGATAAAAAAAGAAAAAGGAATTGATTTTTATACTAATAGTTTGTAGTATAAACTAATTAAAACAAAGAAAATTTGTTATTGTTATAACTATTTTAAATAATGAATATTTGTATATATTTCCTTTCAATTCTGCTTAAGTTTTCCCATCTTAAAAAGAAGAGTGTTCACATATAAAACAAGTTATACAAATAAGGAAACTAATTGGGATTAACATAATAATTTTAGATGTTAAATTAAATAGAAATATTTTTCACTGATTCTATAAAAGGATAATTTATAATTATTGAACATTAAAAATATCTATAGACAATATACTTTTAGCTTAAGGTTTTCAATTCATTATGACTACTGTTTAAACTGATGGCAAAACATAATACAATAAATGCTTAAGCAAGGAAGAACTAAGAGAAATAGTATTCACCTATAAAATAAATAATTCAAATAATGACACTAATGCTTAGCATGACAATTTCAAATACTTTTAGATTAACTATTGTTCATTGATTCTATAAACAAAATTTATGTTTTCAACATAAGAACAGTGGGTTAAAGCTCGATCCTCTTCTCTCCTAATGGAAACACATAATGATCTGCTCAAATTTTGCACATTTTAGAGCACTTTCTATCTCTTTTACAACTCACACAACCAATTTCTCATTTAACAACTGAAGAAACCTATTTAACCTACAAAGTTGGGATAAAACCTACTCTTGGTATATATATTTTACAAAAGACTTGGTATATTTCTATATATGAATCTCCGGTTCTAATAGAGTCTCATTTTTTATGAAATTGAATAATGCTCTAAAAAGGAATACAGTTAGAACCAAAGATGATACCATTCCTATGATTAGATAGAGTCCTTTGAAGCTTCTCACATCTAGTCTTGAATATTTGGGAAAGTTAGGACATGTAGTAAAAGAGTCTTTGAAATATTTGTTTTCAAACTTTTGAATCTCACCAATAGCAATAAGGTTTAAAATTGCTTGAGAAAAATCTTGTGTTTGATGTGAAGCTTTAGGAAAAACCTAAAATCATGAAAAATATATAATTGTTAATATTCTACATCCGATTTAAAATATATATATTCTACATCTAAAAACAATAATATATGTACATAATAAAAATATAGAAATTGGAAGAAAACTTACAAAACCGAAGCCACCACCTTGATACGTGCGCCCCACTGTAGAATAACCGCATCGGCCAGAAAGGAAAGCACGAACATATGGCAGCTCATCTAATATCGCATCCACGCCTCCATTCTCTGCTCCTTTTGACAAAGCTTCCTCAAACTCTAGCTGAGAGAAAATTGGGTTCAGTTGTTTATTGGCAACTCCCAAATTGTCCATTAGAAAACTAGCCACGTATGATCCGTGATATCCCACTTTGTAATTACTCAAACCATTTATGACTGGCGTAATTTGCTCGGCAGTCAATCTTGAAGCGAGATTAGCTGTGTAGCTCGACGTTAAAACGAAGGCTACAAACATCCACACTACAACAACTATTCGACTCAGACTGTTACGGACACTCTCTTCTGCAAAATAGATAATATGCAAAAACTATATTTAGGCGTTATAAATTAAATCAGCATATATGTAAACAAGGCGAAACGGAAATGCTTACGCTGGGCGTAAAAGACAGCAGAAAAACCGAACCTGGAAAATATACACGGTAGAATTTAGGTTAAATGAAATTAAAATCATGTGGAAACAGAAGTAAGAAATCAATGATAAAACATGATACCAGAGCAGAGTAACCACTTGATTAGCGGGAGCTCCTCCGAAGTCTGGATTAATCTTATGCTCGAGCAGCCACACCACGAGTCCTGTGGATATTACAAACGCCGCGGTTGTGGTCCACAGTGCTGGAGTAAATGGCTCTAAGAATGTCCAACCGTTGTTAAACTCTTCCCTTATCGTCGTGGGAGCTACGATCACTAAACTCGTTTCTGTGAATGGTTGTGTGAAATCAACAATTTCACTCCGCTCTGCTGTAATTGTAACGTCGCCCACAACTGCGTCGAATTTCTGCCAAACAAAAAGGAGTATATATTAAGTTGGCAACTCTCTGGTCCTCTTCTAAATATTAGAAAAAAATCGAAGGAATTAATACAGACCTTGAGATACACTTTCTGGATGAGATCATCATAGGAATCAGCAATTGTCGTATAATAAGGAACTAAATCATACTGCAGTTGATAGTCAAGTCTTTTCACAACAGCCTCAAATACATCAATGATGAACCCACTGAATGTACCCTCATTACTACTCTCGTTCTTAACAGAGAAGCTGACCAATTGGTTCCACCCAGTCACAGGTACTGCAATTTTCAGTCTATTTGGAATTACCCAATCGCGAGGAACCGTGGAATGTCCACCAGGCCAAATCACAAATCGAAGCCCCTCGTTACTAAAAGATGCAGTTTTGAACAATTTAGAGGAATTGTATGACCAAAACCCAACTGTTTGATAGCTTTTTCCTACCACATTCACTATCTCATAATTACAATCATACATTTCCCTGTCACGGAACTTAACAAGTCCGCTTAAACTAGAAAAATTTGTTAATAAAATCTCCTGCAACAGCTTCTTTCCTTGCTGGAATACCTGGATTTTGGTATTTGCTACAACTGCAAGGTGGGTTGATGGTATCGAAAAACTTACATTTCTTGTCATCTTTCCAAATGCTCGAGCTATAATGAGAACCGAGTCATAGGCCAGCAAGCCATATGCATTCAGCTCACTCACTCTCATGTTGGGGTTGTCAAGCCTAAATTGTCTTTCCCACCTTTTAGTGAAATCATCTAGCTGTTTGGAATTGGAGACGTGTGCTTTAACTCCAAGGAGGCCTTGCATGGATGACATTGTAGAAGCATTTCCTACATAATCCCAAAGGCTTGTAAACTCTTGGGTTGTTATCCACACATACCCAGCCTCCGTCATTCCTACCTCACGCGCCTCCATGAGTAGATCGATGCTCAGATCATAAGGGGTGTGGAGAACAAGAATACTGGATTTGATTGTCTTGAGTTTATGAAGCTCTTCCCTTAATATTTGTTTCTGTGCATTTGAAGGAATCATTGACGTGTAAACAATAGTAGAGTGAAGATCTTCATCTCGGAGGGCGTCACTCAATGCGGACAAAGCCCCGGAACCAAAATCATTGTCTGAGTGAAGAAATGCAATACTTCTCCACCCGTACTGCTTAACTAGAGCTGCGATTGCTTTCATCTGAATCCGATCGTTGTGTGTCATGCGAACAAAGTAAGGGAATCTGTCGTTGGAGAGGGCAGGGCTTGAGTCAGACAATGACAAAATTGGTACATTGGCCACCTCTGCAAGATGTGATATAAAGGGACTAGCCTCCGTTGTCACTGTCTGTGTTATTGCCATTACTTTGTTCGCCAAAAGATCAACAGCTGCATTCACCCCATAAAATTATATCTCAACGTAGAGTTTATAGATGGGATTATAATTGAGAAGAGGAAATTATAGTATTCACCATACCGGATCTCTAATAGACGACATAAAGCACTTTGTATCTTCACAATATGATATTTGAAAAAAGATAAAAAACAGGTTACAATATAATTTTACTGTCGATTAATGTAGGCAAAGAATTAAGAAATGAAACAGCTACAACTCTACTTGATTAATTAATAATTTATTAATTGTCATTCGTATATGTATATCGTAGAAATATTTAGATGGTGAGGTGGTTACAAATCCAAATCCTTTTTTTTTATCAGTGTTGGGCATCTAAACACCAAAGTTTCCCTACTAAAATAAATAAATAGATTCAAGAAACTCAACAACAATCTTACGATGCTAGCAACTACGTTAAGATTCTACTGCTACACCAACTGAGACCACGTATTTTGTGATCGTCGAGCTGAGCTGACTTGTGACTCATGAAGAAATCTGCAGAAAAATTTGGAAATATAAATTCAACACAGTGTTCTGGACATTGCGAATAAACAATAGGTAGATAAATATATGGTCGAATCATAAACAATTTGTAGATAAATTTTAACGAGTGTGCATGTTATAAGGATGAATGGTATACTTAGCACTAAATAATCTTTACGCTGTTCATAAAATAACGTGTAAGTCTGTAATGATTGTTAAAAACCTCATCAATGAGGGATAATGTTTAATGTTATCAGATCTGCAATATAAATAATATTATTGTGTTGTTCGAAAATTGTAGCAGCGCTCTTTCAAAATCTCTGTTTTTCTCCGTATTTCCAATTTTATAAATAGTATAAGAGCTCTTGTTATCCTGATTTCTTCATTTGGTATCAAAGAGCACTAAAAAGGTCTTGGGAATGACACTATCATAGTCAATCGAAGTTGATTGCAGGGCATATTCACAAGTGCAGGTTTTTCATAAGAAGATCAATCTTGTAACCGCCATGTCAAAACAGTACTTCTCACCATGGTATTTTGTGTGGATGTGGGTACTTGCCAAAAGGAAATCATTACCATTAGATGCCAGTCAAAAGAAGTTTTAAGAGAGACGAGTTTGTTGTGTATTGAATTAATATATTGCTGGAAAGTTTGTGCTTTGTGCTGTAGATGAGAAAGGATAATAGGCAATCATCTATAATATAAAGAGGTGACGTAGTCAAATTTAGTTCGGGTGGAATAAAAAGAAATTGGTCTCTGCTGTACCAGAGCTGGGCTTGTGTGAAAAAATTTGTTTGAGTGTGTCAAATCTGTTTGTATATATATTTCTCTGTTCTTCCCCTGTTTCACATTCTTCAAGAACAGGGGAGATCGGTCGGCTTGCAAGTTATAATTTTTGTCTGCGGTTTTTAAAGGACTACCTAAGAATTAAAAAAAGACAGAGCACAAGAAGAAATCGGAGACTTTAACAGAGCACTGAAACAATTTTCACACAAACACAATGATTTTATTTATATTGCAGATCCACTTACATAATGCTTCAGTTGTGAGGTTTTTTACAACCATTTAGGCCTAAAAATGATTCTTTGTGAGGAATGCATTTTCTAAAAATAGACCATAAAGTAAACTCATGCATTTGGTATACAAAATCAGCACATACATCTACTAGCTATCAATCACGATTCCACATGGTGAGCAGCGTGGGTAACTGGAGCGAACTGGTGTGCCTATCGATGGAATAGAGGGGTGAAACTGTTCAGCTGCGTAGGTTTCTTTATTTTATTTTATCTATTATGTTGATGTTTTTGGGTGAGATTGAGATTGTATGTTAGTTTATCAACATCAATGTTTCGGATCATATTTAATGATCTGTCATCAGAATGAGAGAGCTAAGATGTAAGAACAATAGATTTTAGTCAAAACTGAGCACTTGAGAGTTTCCTCCATGGTTAAACCCAAAGCTTGCAACCCTATTTGCAAAACCTTCACCAAATGTTGTGCCTTCTCACAATTTGACTTGCTGTGGAAATTATCTCCTACTTATCAATAAAAATCCTTTTTCCTGATTTTCCATAATGTACAATTGATACTTAATTCTCACGTTGACAGTTTTATATGGAAGAAAATACTGGGCATGGGATCAGTTTAGCAGAAATACCAGCGGAAGCGATTTCAAGTGGTGCTTGCGCCTCTCGGAGGTGAAGAAACATTTGAACTCCTCTGAATAGCTGAGATTGATCGTTCACATCATCCACCGCTAACTTTAGAGCAGTCTTCGCTATCTTTCCCGAATAAGAAGTGGAATCAACAATCACCCCTAAATTCACAGTCTCCATTTGAACTGCATACTTTACACTCGCAACCGCTAAAACACATATAAGCGCAAATATTCGCAGAGTTCTCATCTGTGATCTCTTGCTTCTAACTCCCTTCTCTAAACTCTGCCAATTTAGCATCTGTAAATAAATAACTATTTCAAGCGGGATTAGAGCCTTGCAACGCCATTTCCAGTAAGAACGCAAGAATCACTCCGTGGAATTTAGATAATATCACGCGGAACACTATAAAACGCGTAGAGGAAAAGAAAAATGGAAATGACTGAAAGTAAAGAGCTGTATTTGTCAGTGACCCCATTATTAGTTCTGCCTACTGGACAGAACTATTGGTGACCCCATTATTAGTTCTGCCTACTGGACAGAACTATTGGTGACCCCATTATTAGTTCTGCTTACTGCACAGAACTATTGGAATCGTCCGATACAACAATTAATTTCAATCAATCACTTCTACGATTTTTTAAAGACTGTTGGATTTGATAAAGTTTGGCAATTTTTAGTGAATTAAAATATATAAATAATATTTTTAATATAAATTTCTATTGATTACTTGCAATGAAAAAATTAGTATTTATAAACTTTAATTAGAAAAAAATATCATATCATCATTTAATGCAATTTATTATCTATGGTACAAGACCATTAAAAGAGCGAGCTTACTTTTTTTTGTTTTGCTTATTCTCATCTCAATCAATCCTATCTCATCTACAATTTTGCCACATACAATTCAGGGAGAAAAATGAATATTAGCAGTTGCATGCTTTTGTGCATGCAACACTAAGCCTATAGGAGATTGCACACAAAATAGATCAATAATGTTATACTCAAAAAAAATTTAAAACTAAAATAAGAAACAAAAAAGAACAGAAAAGGAGATGAAATAAGAATATAGATAAGACAAAAAAATATAAAATTAAAATAATATAAATTATATGCAATAAAGAATACTATAATCAGTAAAATTTATATCTCATATTTTTTTTCTAAAATTAATTAAAATATTTACTTTTTAATAAATGATATTGAAATTTTGCTAAAACCTAAAATAGAATAATAGAAAAATATAGGAATATGCATAAAATCAAAATAACAAGAGAGTACTTGTCATTGTTTAATCTAAATTTGAGATCAATGATATCATATTTGTTTAAAGTATAAAAACTTATAGTACTACAAATATTATATTCATTTTTCAAGAGAATTGTAATAACAAATTTCACTATAATTATAAGCTTAATTCTCATATTAAGATTAATTAATATTGTTATTAAAATAGTATACATCACCCACCATAAATCAAGAGGAGATTATTAAAGCACAATAATATTATATGACAAAAATAGATAAAATTCAAATGTAAAGTTTAAATGAAAAAAAATATCTATAAAATAAAAAATAATACTAAAAGAGACTTTGATTTAATATATAATATGAAAGGTAGTGTGGACATTAAAGAATAAACATAGCACATAATATTAGACTTTTAAATTTTTAATTACAAAAAAGTTTGAGATTGTATATATTATTAAAAGGTCTAGAACAAAATATAATAAAAAAATTTAAAATAAAATAATAAAAATAGATTTTAAAAATTAATCATTTACATAAATTCTAAATATTACACATTTACATAACTTTTGAAAATTACACATTTAGATACTTTTGAAAAATTAAATTATAATTTAAATATGATAAATTAAAAATTACAAATGTAAATTCTACTCAAGAGATATTATTTCATTTATCAAAAAAGTCATTATCGATAACTGAAAATATCTATTTCATTCTTGGATTTAAACTTGAAAAATAACTAAATTTAAATTGTTTATTTTTTTATTTTTTTTGATGAATAGTCCTTTTCTATTAATAAAATATACTAAGAATACAATTCACAAAAAAGGGGTCGGGGGATACAAGATCACCCCACGAAAGAGTTCACACGGCTGAAGCTGGACTTAAAAACACGACCTCAGCTGGAAACAACAACTATTCATTAAAAAAAATAGAATAAACAACATCAAGCTTGGCAGTGCTAGCTAAGGGAGGAGGATCATCTTTATCAGGAAATCCCCACATATAAGTGGGATCGTGGGGCGGACTGGGAACATTCCAACCATCATCAGCAGCAGCAAGATCAGGGTAGCCTCCACATCCTTAACCTCTGGCCGTGGAGGAGAAATCACCAAAGCCAGGCGAGGAAATTTCCCAGATTGTGCCCACCGAGGCCCAGGAGGAGGAGTCGAGGACCAGCCAGAACCACCGTAGGGTGGGAAAGCAGAGCGGCGCCTCCATCCACCATCACCACCATTGGGAGAGCGGTGGCGGGAAGCTTGGGAGTGCGGTGTGTGTGAGTGGCGGCCTGAGGACTGGCAGCAAGAATAGCGGCCACGAGGCGTAGAGGCATCAACCGAGGCATCCAGAGGAACTCTAGCAATGGTGCAAGGAGCATTGCCCCAGTGATTTAACAACTCCTATAATTGAGCAACTTCTAGGGCAACTTTATTAGCTTGCACCTGGATCTGCATAATCACATTGTTACAAATGCATGCCTTAGTGTACATAGCAATGTTAACATCCAAAAAACTATGAGTGAATACAACAACATTCCTATCTTTCCACACTGAAAACAAAATTTCCATCCTAAAGGTATGCCAAATCTGAGTGAATTTCTGAGGAATTCTAGGAGAATCACCCAATAGGATCATGTGCCATGAAAATGGTTCAGGCCTGGAAGGCTTGAAAAAATCATGAATCCAGTGCCAATAATTTTGAGCACGCTTACAAAACTAGAAAATATGCAAAAAGGACTTAGGTTGACCATAGAAGGGGCATTTGGGATCAGGAACCCCAATGTGCTTGAGCCGAGGCCCCAGGGGAAGACCTTGGAAGGCAAGGCACCAAGCAAAGTGGGCAATCTTGAGTTCTATAATAGCACTCCAAATGGTGTCAAAACATTTTCTCCATTGAGAAAGTAAAGATTGCAAATGCCATCGCTGGTTAAGTGTGTCACCCATCGGAAGATGGGGCGAGAGCCATTTGTACCCCATATTGGGCTTACAATTGGCAAATGGAGTGGCAGGATACCACTTCCAATCATGCCACCAAGGCCGAATAGACTGAATCCCCACCTTATGAACTAGGTGCACAGGGATGGAAGATAGTAGAAGGTCAAAAGTCTATTGATCCGTACTGACAAGGCGGTACTGAACTTGCATATCTTCCCATGACTTGAAACTCATGGTGACTCTTGAAAAGAGATCCTTAGGAGTTCGGATGCCACGTTTGAAAAAATGTAGAGCACTTGCACCTTGAATCTTGGCGAGAGGAGTACCCTGAGTTGCAAACAGGGGAGACCACCAAATGTTCTGTTGATTCAAGGAGAGCCCATTGCAAAACTCATCTCTAGCCCAACAAAGCCATAGTTTAAGAGCTTCCCAGGCTTTCTAAATACTCTTAATAACAAATGAGCCTTGAATGGCCACTGGTTCACGCATGATGAGAAGGGTTTGAAAACCAATCGCCTTCCACACAGGCCTATTAATAGGGCAACTGAAAGAAATGCAGTGCCTTACCAAAATCTTCCAGGCTTCATCCACAGAAATAGCTTAGATAATCCATTTTGCACAGAGAGCAAGGCCTTATTTTTGAGTGGAAAGCAGGCCAAGACCACCATACTCCCTTGGGAGACAACAAAAATCCCAAGCAACTCTGTGAGAACCATGATGGTCAGAACCAAAAGCCCAAAGAAAATATTTGAGCAAACATTCTAGCTTGAGATAAGAAGCTTTGGAGGGCACCCAACAGGAAGAATAGCACACATGAGTGGCGGCCAAAATCTTAGAACAAATCTAGAATTTACCAGCAAGAGAAAGCGGCTTGGTGATCCAATAGTCGAGATTTTTGCTAATCTTGGCAAGCACAACATTCCAAAGCTCCATAGGAGAGGCCTGGAAGGCAAAGGGAATGCCAAGAAAGCAGAAGATTTCCCTGTGAGTAACCCATTTCCACTGGAACTGGCTGAGCCAAGGTGGAGCTGGCAAAAAAGACTAGCAGTAACATAGCATTTTATGCCATTGGATGGCAGAGCCAGAGGCTTGACAAAAGGTGTCCAGACAATTTAAAGTACTTTTTATGTTTTCTTCATTCTCAAGAAGCATAAAAAAGGAATTATCAGCAAAATGACCACTGACTAACTAGGAGGAAGATTCAGGCAAGGAAATGCCATGAACTAGCCCTGAAGACATAGAATGAGCTAGCAAATAGCCAAAACCTTCAGTAGCAAGGACATAAAGTGTTGGAGCTAGAGGGAAACCTTGCCTGATTGAATGAAAAAGTCCAAAAGCCTCAAATTGCGAATTAGTGATGGTAATGCAAGCATTAGCATCACCAAATAGCATCTCCATGGACTGAAGAAAATTGGGACCAAAACCTAGAGCTTGAAGCATAGCCAATATGAAGGGCCATTCAATGCGATCATAGGCTTTAGAAAAATCTATCTTTAAAAAGATAGCTTGCTGCTTGGACTTGCAAGCCCATTCCATACCTTCCCAGACAGCAATGATGTTATCAAGAATATATCTAGACTTGATGAAGCCAGTTTGCTCAGGCCACACAATTAAAGGCAACATGTGCTTGATTTTGAGAGAGAGCGCCTTGGTAATGATCTTATAAGACACATTCAGAAGGGTAATGGGCCTCCAATTGCATATGTCCTTAGGATCACTAGCTTTAGGTATGAATTTGATATTCCTTTTATTTATTATCTCTCCTAAGCTTTTAGTATGATATGCTTCGAGATAGATTTTGTGCAAGTCAGGACCTATTTGTTCCCAAAGGTGTTTGTAAAATTCACAGGGAAAGCCATCACACCCAGGAGACTTGTCATTCGCCATGGAGTAAACTACCTCTTTAAGGTCTCTGAGGGAAAGAAGTTGCTCACAGAAAGCACGTTGCTCAACTGCAAGGCGGTTTGGAGTAACAAAGATACACTTTTTGAGAGCTTCCTCCTGAGCAACTGAATTTCCTTGCGAAGAAAAGACGTTCTCATAATGATGAACGAATGCTTGCAGGATGTCAGGGAGACTGTCATTCCCTGTTTGATCTTTTTAATCCCAACATTGGTATGACGAGCCCGGAGAGCTTGAAAGAACTCCTTCAAGGCTTTATCGCCAACCTCCAACTAGTGGAGATGGGCCTTGATTTGAGCTCCAAAAGTAGCATAGTTGTTAGCAATTTGCTTGTCATAGCGAAGCTTGGCAAGGTGAATTTGCAAATCCACATCAAAGGGGTTGAAGGTGAGAGCCTCAAAGGCTTTTTTGAGGGTGAGGGTGTTGGCTTCATAAGAGTGTTTCCTAAAAATTTCCAATTGGCACCCATAGATGTGTAGAAACTGAGTAGTTCTAGTAATTGCATCATTCCACCATTGAATCCATCCCTACTGGGATGGCGGACGTGGCTCCAAATTCCAAACACGTTGGATGTGCGAGATGGTGGAAGCATGCAGTAGCATAGACATGTTGAGGAAGAATTGAGACTTGGCCACCTTGGGGACAACTGTTTGCCAAGAAATGAAAAAGTAGATGGGATAGTGGTCAAATAACATCACATCTATCAGGGGAATGATAGGCAGATCTCGATCTTCAGAAAAAGAGAAAAAAGATTGTGCAGAGATCATAGCACGATCAAGACATTTTAAAATGCGGTTAGAGCCAGCTTGAAATTTGGACCAAGTGTGCCAGACCCCACTACCCTGGTGGTGGTTTGTATTGGGATCAAAAAGGCCCAATTTATTTCGCATGTAGTACCAGGCTTCTCTTTCCCTAGCTGTCCACCAAAGGGGCAGAATGCCATCTTTGTCAGATCCCACTTCAACCATATTGAAGTCCCCACACATGACCCAAGTAGCAAGAGGCAAGTTGTTAGCTAGCCAAACCCACATCTGAGACCTTTCCATAGCATCATTGGAGGCATAAACATTAATGACTCCAAAAGAATGATTGTGAATGGAAAGCAAAAGCTAGATAATTCTATGTGTGGGGTCAGAACAGTATGAAATAATAGCAAAATGAAGGCAAGCTGATAGGAGAGTAACTACACCACCTCAGCCAGCTTCATGCTAAGAGGAAAACATAATGCCATCTTGCCAAATGATGCGACACACAACATAAAGCATGAAACCAAAAATCTTAACTTCTTGTAGGCAGAGAAAATCTAAATTACCAAGTCTATGACGGGTGCCCTGGACATAGAATTTTCTAGGGAGGTTTGAAAGACCTCGAACATTCCAGCAGAGGAAGTTCATGAGAACTCTTCCATATCATCCTCGTCCTCAAGAGAGGAGTAGCTATTTTGCAAGAAGGTAGAAACTGGGTGTAAGTCAAATGGGAAATCCTTTGACCTTATAGCCTATCGTTTCACTTCTGGTATCTCCGCATGTCCAGAAGGACTGCGAGAACACCTTGTCACTGATGGTACGATGGAAGAAACTGCAAGAGGAGCACGAACCCCAGCCAAAGTAGAAACCCTGGCGGCTGCCTTAATCCCCTAAGTACTAGCAAGATTTGGAACCTACGAAACCCCTGGAATAGGCGTTGTGGAAGCTGCTTGTGTCCCCATGCTAGCCGGTGTGGATGCTCCTCTGGGAATAGGAGGAATCGTGGTGACCGCCGCATAAGATTTCTTGGGGGACAAGGGATTCAAGGGAACCTTTCCCTTGCAACCAACAGTAACCCATTCTTCCTTTTTTCCTTCGGCCTATTTGGCAGGTGCTTCTTTAGGCATGGGCTTGACCCTAGGCGTAGCCAGAGGACAATCCTTGAACTTGTGTTCCACGGACTGGCACCTATAATAGGTGTTAGATAGATTCAAGTAAAGCACCTTCTAGGAGAAGGTTTGAGCTCCAATCTGGATTTCCACATAATCCTTGAGATCCTTGGAAAGATCAACTTCGACGCAAATGCGTCGCTATGGGCGAGCATTAAAATTTTTCTCAGGCTCCTTGGTGACAACTTTGCCAAGGGCTTTGGCAATGGATTCAATGAAAGGCCAGCATGGCAAGGGAAGACCTAGAAACTCAACCCACATAGGAACCCTAGGCTTTTTATTATCTAAGACTATGAAGTCTCGGGACCATTTTTGGAAAACAAGCAGAGAGGAATGCATAGACCAAGGTCCATTGTTAAAGACTGTGTCTACTTGCGACGGGTTAGCGAAGCGAAATATAAAAAAACCTTTGGTAAGGTTTTGCACAGCATCAAGGTGGACTCCATGAGGAGTCCAACATTTGTTAACCCAGTCTCAAAGCATAGCTTTAGGAGGAGTCCTACCAGCAAAATAACCTATCAAGGTATGTTGCTCTAACCAATCACAAGCAACATCAAATTCTTGCAAAGGAAGGATAATGTTAGGATTACCTCATGAAAGACCTTTAGGACAAACTTGCTTGGGCATTTGTTTTGAGGCAGTGTCATGACAGGCCAAAGCAACAACGTGAATACCAGAAACAATTGGTTCACCACTGGTCAGAGCCATAATATCCTAACCTAAAAGGTCCCACAGTAAATGCGGTTTGACAAGTGGTACCTATAGAAGGAAAGCTTAGACGAAGAGTCATACACAAGAAAACTGAAAGTTCACATGAAGGAAGACTAGAAAAGGATTCACTCAAAAACAACGCTCAAAAACAAAGTAATTGTCTTTAAATTACTTATTTTTAAAAATATAACATTACTTGGAACCATAAAGAAAGGACATCTATGAAGATATGTGACAAATTTATAATTGGAAATTTTTTTTTGTGTCAAAATAGAAATTGTTTTCTAATTTAAATATTTTAAAAATCATAAGTTTATCATTAGAAAGTTTCTTTTAATATATATAATTAAAAGTGATAGTTTCTAATTTTTTAGTTTCAAAGAGAAGAATGTTTCCTATTGTAATCTAAAAAAGTGAGAGAAAGATAACAAAATCTTATGTATATTATGATGTTTATTTTATTGAATCTATATCTAAGAATTGATAATTGATTTTTTTTTTCAAAGGAGAATCTAGTTTTTGTGTAACAACTTTTTATCATTAAAAATTAATAAGCTTATATATATATATTCTCTTTCAACTCTAAAATATATGATAATATGACCTTAGTTTCAATTTAGTACATGTGAACTTAGTTTCACAATTACAATATTAAAACTTTATTGAAAATTTCTATTGACCCAAATTATTGAAATCCAATCTACAAAGTCACTTACGGTCATCCTCATGGACAAAATAAATCAAAATAGGTGGATGAAAAACAACAGTCTCCATCCAATTCTCCTACAATCCATCTATAACAAACTGATTCTGTTAACTACACAATTTATTTTAAAAAATTATTCAAATAATTTCACAAATCTTATGCAAATCTATTTTGCATCACTTGGTGAAAGCATAGGTAGAAATTGAAACTTCCAAGAAGATAAAAGAAAAAAACATTATAAAAAGACATTTTCATACCTATCATGAACGCAAAAATCTAATGCAAACTCTAAACCATGTAAAACATTTTATAGAAATAGGGAACCAAGAAAGTTAGAAACCTCTTGAGAGAAAAGAAATATTAGAATCTTGTTGCTAACATTGATAATGATAAATGGAAAATATGAGAAAAATAAAGTTAAATTTTTAGAAACTTCTAAGAAAAGGTTTTTGATCGGAAAAACAACCTAAAATTTTGAAAAATGAGGAGTCTTACAACATTTCAATCAAAAAAATAATTTCTTAGAGCAAAGCTCCCACATAAAGCCTATTGGCTTAACTAAGAAAAGGTTTTTGAACGGAAAAACAACCTGAAATTTGAAAAAATGAGGAGCCTTACAACATTTCTGTCAAAAAAAAAAATTCTGGGAGCAAAGCTCCCACATAAAGCCTATCGACTTAAAAATCATTTTAGAAAATATAAAATGCTTAACAATATTATAAAAATAGATTAAAAATACTATAATTTTTTCAACTCTATTTATTTCTTAATTTTTTAGTATTTTTATTTTTAAATATATAAATATGTGAACAATGTTAACTATTGATGATCTAAATTTTTATTCTAACATTTCTAATAAGAAAATATTTTTATATAATATATTATTAAAAAAAATTTAATATATTATACAACTCCACAATAAAATGTATTTTTCTACTCGTATCATTATCTATTGTTTTATGTTTAGATCATTTATTATTTATTAGTCATAAATTTAAGTTTAAAGATTAATGCAATAGTTAATTTACATTCTAAAGATGTAAGAATATGAAAATACTTCTAATAGTAATATGTATAGTTTATTTTGCATCCCAAATTGAAACATTCAACCAAGTTCTAAGTTGTGCAAAAGTGACTTAACCATATTATCGGTTATACAGTTGACACTTAATTTAATTAAAAACCACACAAAGGAGAAACAATATGCCATCTTTTCTTCTTTAATCTTTCCTTCACCAAATCAAATTTTCTATGCACTTAATCTATGTACAATTTTTAGTAAGCTTGTAGTTGATGAATATGTCATCATCACTAAATGTTCAAAATTCTATATTTATAATTCGATTCAACTCTTACCTCAAAACCCATCACATTAAAGGAAGGAACTTTGGCGCTTGTGCCCCTTGTTTATTCTTACTTTTCTTATTTTGTTTGATTCATGTGCTTCAAACTTTTTAGTCTCCCATGTGAAAATGCTCTTGTTAAAGACTATTCATTAAAGACTATTCAAGTCGTAGACTGATCGATGTGAAGTTCTTTTAATAAAAATTTATGTGAACAATTAAAATATGAAAATGTATTTGTAATTTTAAGTGACAAATCATAGACTTATCCTTGTGATGTTATCTTAATCAAAATTTAGGTGAACAATTAAAAGATGAAAACGTATATATAAATGTATTTGCACTAATAATTGTAAAATTACGTTTGATGTCTTCATCTATTATTTAGTAAGAAATTTAATGTTTATGTAATTCAATAATTTTTATAAAAGCTTGTTAATACAACTTTCAATTTTCTATAGTTAAAATTTATTGGAAATGTAATAATAGATAGGTGACTGAGAGGTGGGGTTGGGGGTGTGAATCAGGAACCACTTCAATTTTTTCACTTAGACTGCTTTTGCCTTTCTTTGTTAGATTGTCTAATATATTTGTCATGCATGGACATAAAGCAATAAAGAAATCAACACTTTGACACAATATTTGGTAACCCAGAAACCCTCAAAAGAGAAGGTAAAATTGGGGCGTGGATATCACTCACAATGCTTCACTACTGGAGTAATAAAGTTGGTCAGTTATGGCTTACAATTGATCACTTCTGGTGATCTACTCTATTAGGAGTATAAATGATGGCCAGGTCCATGTTGTGAAAGGATTTTACAATACAATGTAGTATGTACTATGTTATGAGATTTTACAAAGGACTTCTAGGTCCACCTTGTTAGAGGATTTTAACTGATGCAACTATTAGAATTCAATCAATGAGATGATCCTAGTTTACAACTTGATTTTCTAATATAGATCCTTTGAAGATTGTAATCACCTGACTATGATAGATATGTCTTTGCTCTGTCATTTATACTACTTGGTAGCCTACTAATCAATCGGCTATATCTTCTTTTTGCATTTCATATTCACTTCTTCCATATTTCATTTCCCTTTTTGTTCACATTAGACAAAACAATTTTACCTTTCTTATATAGCCATCAAACAATATTTTCATTCCAAGTTGACTGCAAAAGAAAAGTGTCTTTGAAATAATTGTAAGAATTTTCCTTAGGGAAAAATCACCCAAGATCAAGAAGCTCAAGCACTAGCACAATATGGACCAATAACGTATGATCAAAAAAATAATATGAGATTGAATTGATGTATATACACACTAGGAGTGCCTGAATATAAAGGCCTTCAGAATGACTAGGAGTCAGCAAAGTGATAAGACTCACAACTAAGCACATGTCCACCAAGAGTGGATTATCCTCCATTGAGCACATAAATTAGTGCAATGATGAGAGGATAAGCCTACATAGGTGTGTCATGTAAAAAGATGTTGTAGATACCATGTGCTTAATTAGAGTGCGAACAACTATGTTGTCTACATGACAACTCAGATAAATATGCAAACTCCTATGTTGTAGACATCATGTGCTAAAATAGAGTCGCTAACTTCTGTGTTGTCAACAAGACAACTCATATGAGTACACAAACTCCTAGGTGTCTAACTAATAAATAATAAAATAATGCATTAACCTAAGTAAACTTAAGTAAAGTGTAATAATAATTAATTATTTACACTAACACCCTCCCTTAAGTGCAACTTAGGGGAATGCAATTAAGCTTACGAAAGCTATAATGAAAATCCATGATGGGTCCCGGCTACTAGGCCATGTTAGGTACCCATGTACAAATACAATGCAATCTCTCTGAAAATGGAGAAAGAGGAAAAACCTCATGGGAAAAACCCTCCCCCAAAAAGAGAGATGAAAAAATAAGATGCATGGATGGATGGAGTAATTAAGACCCCCCATTACAACATACATCATGTATATAAAATAGAGAAGTGTGAGAAGGACAAAACCCCAGAAGAGGAAAAGGTCCCCCCCCATAAGAGAGAAGAAGAAGAAAGGAGACAAAGTAGCACAAACCCCCCCCCCCCCCCCCCCAACAAAATGTAGAATGCTGATCAGTGATATCTACTCCAAGATGAATGTAGAAGTTGATCCATGACTGCTAAATAATTTTCCTCCACTTAGGAAGAAAAAATGTCATAGGTACATATGAGATGCTTCCCCAATGTGTAGAAAAAATCTCAAAAATGAATGGTGTCTCTAAAATCTACTCAACTGTCCCTGTGTCGATACTGATGGTTGCCCCTTCCAACACTGCTGAAAAGAACAAGTTTAGATCATGAAGGATGGATGTAGAACATATCCCAAAGAACCAAATGTCTCCTCGAATAATAAAGAGATCTCCTACAACTATTGTACATAAGGATCCACAATCATATCAACCTGGTAAGACTAATCATGTAGAGAATGGACAAGAGGGTCAGAGTGTGCCCTTGCAACAACTAAAGAAGGATCTTCTTCATCAAAGAGAAGATTTATATCATCAATGATGTCTCCCAAATATGCTATGTATGACTCCACAAAAAAACCTAAAATATTTGTTATGTACTCATCCCTTGATGCTAGAACTAGAAGACAAGGTGTACCCAACTGTACTGAATTATATGGAACTATCATTGTAGCAATGTATGCATGTGGAATGTGTTGATGTTGTGACCTTGTTCTACATCTATCAATAGGATCCCCCATATCTGAACTTGTTGAATCACTATCACTATTGTCACTATCAGTTTCCATAATGTATGAAGTATGGAGAGGATTAGAGGATAAGCTAGGTGAACTTTCCTCAAAGTGAACATTCCTCTCCATGAATGTTTCATGAGTCTTAGGATCCATAAGTCTATATGCCTTAACATTGTTGTCATATCCAATGAAAGTACAAGGCCTTGGTGGTGGTGCCTTGCATTCCCTTGAAGATATTTGTGCCAATGCTGAACAACCAAAGACTCTGAAGTGTTTCACAATTGGTTTTCTTCTGCACCAAGCCTCAAAAGGAGTCATTCCATCTAAGACATTATGAGGAGATCTATTATATGATCGGCACTACTTATAGCTTCGAATTCAAGTGATGGATCAAGATACTTAGCTTGAATCATGCAACTTGCCATTGACTTAAGAGTTCTAATCCTTATTGCTACAACACTTGTCTTTTGTGGACTAAATGCTACTAGATTCTAAAGACCAATACCCTCAAGTTCATAAAAGTCTTTAAGTCTTTAGTTCACATGTCTGCTTTCATTATCCATACGAAGAACCTTGATGGCTTTACTTATTTGCTTCTCAACATGACTCTTGAAGGCTAGAAACTTATCAAACACTTCATTCTTGTGATTAAGAAAGTAGACCTATGTGTAGCGTGAAAAGTCATCAATGAAAGTGAGAACATAGTGACCCTTGCTAACTAATGTTACTGAAAAGGGGCCTACTAGAACTATGTGAACTAACTCAAGAACAACTAATGCTCTCCAAGACTTCCCTTTGTCAAACTTATTTTCTAGATACATATCCATTGAACAAGCTGAACATTCACCTATAGAAAAGTTGATTGTAGGTAGACCTTTGACCATATTGTTTGAGCTAAGTTGATGAAGATAGCAGGGGGCAAGATGTCCATACCACTCATGCCATAATTTACTTTATTTTTGAGATTGTGTCAACAAGGCATGTGAAGGAGTCTTAGGCACAAAGTGGGAGAAAGAATAAAACCTTGTGTCATATTGGCTTTACCCACTACAACCAATGAATCATCCTTAAGATTGCACACCATTACTGAATCAGGAAGGAACTCGGCTTTATTGCCACCTCCATAGTGAGTGATTTGGTAAATTGAAAGGAGATTAGTGCTAAGGTTAGGAACATAGAGAATATCTTTGAACTCTCCATTTTCCATCTCAACTTGTCCTTTCCCTTCAACTTCCACTTGTGTATCATTCCCTACAAATATGTGAGGTACCTTAGACTGGGTCAATGAAGAAAAGTGTCCTTTTGAAGAACTCATATGATATGAGGCACCTGAGTCAAGAATCCATTCCCCTAAAGAAGTTGAACTTACCATAAATGCTTTCCCTTTTCTCTATGAAGTGGATGGATTTGAATCCTTCGAAACATTTGACACATTGATTTTGTTCTTCCTAAGTAAGTTTTCCAACTCATCTATTCTCTTAGTCTTATAATGATGCTCATCAAGATTTGGTTTCTTGTAATATGAACAAAATAGTTTATCCTTCTTGTTGTTGTTTCCCTTCTTGTTGGAAGAAGAATTTCCTTGTTGTGAGAAGAAAGATTTTTGTGTCTCTGATTTTGATTTTTGTTTCCACTACTTTTTCTTGTTGTTGGTAAAAAAATTTCCACCTTGATCTGATTGCTTCTCATTACTAGCCACCAATGTTGTAGACTTGGATGACTTGAGAATTTTCATATCTATCTGTACACTCGAAAAGGTGCACTTCTCTAAATCATTCGATCCGAGGTTCTCCATAGATTGGAAAGCTCGAATGCCGACTTAGAGCTCCCTAGTCATGGAGTGCAAGGGGCATACAAATGAGCATATAAGAGCTCTCAGCTAAGCCTTAGAAATGCAGCCCTTGCTAGTAAACCAAAAAATGGGAGATTCTTTAGACAAGAGCAAGAGTGCTAGTGTCAAAGAACTCTTGGATCATGCAATGCAAAAATGAAACTATATTAGGATGAGATGCACAATGCAAGCTATGCTAAAATGAGATGGGAATGTTACAAATCCAACTATTAAGCTATGTGATCTAATTATTTGCAAAGAAAAATTACACTAACATGCAAGATGATCTTAAGACTAATATGGAGGAAATGAGAGAATGAGACAAGAAATGAGAAATTCTCCACAAAGCTCCAAAGAAACCTGTTAGAAAACCTGCAGCATAACAATATCCAAAATATGGATTGATTGAGGGGGAAAGCTCTCTCCCTTTTAAAGATGTATGGACGGTAGAGATCAAGATGAAGATGGTGGATGATCAATGGTGGAATTTGAAAAGAGGAGTGATCCATGTGAACACACAAGTCAACCAATAGAATATAAGTTGACTTGTCATATAAGACAAAAGTCACAAAGCCTTTTCTTTTAATTGCAAAATAGAAAAAGGACTTTATGTGTGCACTTTAAGTGGGTTAGAAGAATGGGGTCTTTTATTTAATTAAAAGGGGACATGTTCTTTTAATAAAATAATGAACTTAGGATAGCATAGTCAAACTATAGGTTATAATCAAATAAATTGATTATTAGCAATTTGGTCTAGATAAATGATTGAATTAATTTAGCCAAAATGTTGAAAAGGGGGCTAATAGTCTAGATGACCATTTTTAGGTGATTACATTTGCCCCTCTTTGACTAATGCGTGATCGATCTAGGAACACATTATGTCAAAGAAAATAAAAAGCCAAGTAGGCAGTGATAGATATAGATATCTGATTTTGAAGAACGAAATGTAGAAAAAGATATCAAGTCCTAAATGCACAGCCTGATAGCAGTAGTACTGAACACTAGGAAAAGATGATGTCAGAATTCAAGAAGAATGCTAACACTTAGAAAAGTGGATAAAGTGAGAGCAAGTGAGAAGATCAAACAAATGCTCCTAAGCAGTGATAGAGTATTTCTGCCCCCTCGGGATTGAAATGGAAATGAGGTAAGGGGATGCAAAAATTGGCTAGAAATGAGAAAATTAGAATATAGCAATGTCCAAGATGACAGATAGCTGATTAGAACCCAAGAATGACTATAAGAAACTGATAAAATGCCCCAGTTTGACTAGAGTTGACCTTGAAGGATATAGCATAAAAATTAGGTCAAAATGAGTAGAAAGGTGATTTTAGACATGAAACAATGAATTGAAGTAGATATGAACTATGGAAATGATGAAGACATGAAGAAATGAAGATGCCCCAGTGATGATTCAAAGATTCAAACTCAAAAGGTCAGCTAATTGCTCAGAAGAAAGTAGAATTTTAAAAGACAATTTTGACCATCAAGATGAACTCGAATTTGGATTTCGATCTCGAAAATGAATTTACAAGGTCAAAAATTTATATAATGTGATGATAAGATAGAAAAGAGATGAAGTAAAAGATTAAGAAGGTGAAAAGACATGAACAAGAAGAAAGTAAAGAAATATATGAAAGCAGTTAGCCGATATGTCCATGAAAAGATGAAGAGAGAGCTCTCCCCATATGCAAGAATGCAAGACTAAGCTAGAAAATGAACCTAAAATGCAAGCTAATATGCAAAGTGGTTTACCAGCAAGAAGTGCATAACATTTAGACTCTTAATTTCATCGTTGAGCGTTTATCAGGGACATCATGAGATCATACAACCATCACTAGTATAACTATGAGGATATGAATATGATCGATATTAGATAGGTATGTGGAAATCCAATCTAAGCATCAGAAACATGTAAGTCAAGATAACAACGCAATTAGATTCCCTAAGTTTGATTTAGCAAGATTACACCTATATCAAGGCATAAGTGCCAGGATAAACCCTAAGTGTGGTCTTGCAAAATAGTCAAGGATGATACATTTATAAGTCAAAGTGTTGAATAGGACAACCACGAATGCTTACAAAACTATAGACAAACAAAGTATACCCACAAGCAGAAATCAAGAAGACATGCCCCATGCCCCCAGTCTTCTAGTCAATGACATCCTCGAAAGACTATTAGGGAGGGAACACATGGCAAAGAAATCATCATAGACAACACACAAAGTAGATAAAGATTAGCATAGCTCAGTTGTTTAAGTGTTAAAGTGCATGTGTGTAAGTCACTTAGCCATTTCTTCAAGACTTGATTCTGATAGTGAGAAATATCATGACATCAGAGATCATAGGTAAACTATCTGAAAAGTGTTGAAAAACACTAGATGTCAAGGTGGGGGAAGTGTTGAGAAACATTGTTTTGTGAGTTGTCAAAGAAACCCTAATGCACAAGAATACCTCAATAGGCTAAGTAGCTATGCCCCCAAGATGAGGAAAAGAAACAGTTCCAAGCTAGGAAATGTGTAGCGAAGTGGATGATTGAGACAGATAGACATAGGTGCAAGGGTCTCAAGTAGTGCTTGTTTCCAGGTTTTCACCACTTGACAAATTTTTTTCAGGACATTTTTTGGTTTTTAAGATTTTTTCAGCATCATATATGATTTTTTGGATTTTTTAGAATAATTTAGAGATTACTAGCTCTCAAGCAATATCACATCATTTTCTCCCAATGTCTAGCAAGGTATAGGACACGATGGAGAAACAAGTCGATGGATAAGAAAAGATGCATAAGAAAGGAATGTGAAGCAAGTGAAAGTTATCCTCAAGAACTTACTCCTCAAGAGTACCCAAGCTAGGGAAAGAGGTGAAATAGTCTTATGAAGCATGTTTTGGATAAGCAATGGAAGTAATGAGCAAGATAGCATGTAGGATAAGCAATGAAGCCAATAGGTGATATAGCATGAAGTGTGTAGTCCAAAAGAGGAGCCATGTCAAGAGACCTAAGAACCATTTTTTATTTATCATGATCAAGACCAAGGGGTCAACTAGATAGGATAGCAATGGGATAGAGCAATAAGAATAAAGCTCAAGATGGAGGCTATGAGTGAATGAGAAAGCACAAATAGAGAATCTCATGGATAAGATAGCCAATATGCAAAGACAGCTCAACATTGTCAAGATCAAAGAGAGAAGAGGGGATAGATGGATGATGGAAGAATTACGCATGATGCTTTTTTGCCAGGTGTTCATCATGGTACTTATCTAAGGTACCACAAGAAGTAGTTTTCACCATAGGATAAATTTATTTCTCTTTACTTTTGCTACCAAGGTGCCACAAGAAGTGGTTTTCACCAAGGCACATTTTCATTTTTATCATTTTTAGAAAGAGCTCAAGCTTTTTGAATGTAGATAGTGCTCCTATAGGAAAGATAAGTCATGATAAGCCAAGACAATAGAAAGGTATGCTCAAAGATGTTGATAGGGTGATGAAAAAGAAATGGTAGTAGGAAGAATATATTGAGGATAAGAGTTCATGTATAGAAAGTAAGTGTAAGATTTAGAGGATTTCATGAGGGTAGCTAATATTGGACAAGATCAACGTTGACACACACCTTGAAGGGTATTGGAATGATGGAAGAATCATGGATGAAATAGCTTGAGGTTTAGATGCATGAGGTGGTAGAAGAGATTTGGAAAAAGGTGGAGTGGAAGGCTTTGGAATATTTTTAGGAAGATTTTTGGAAGAAGATGGAATGGAAGCCTTTGGAAGCTCGAACGTCAACTTTGAAGTATTTTCAATATTCAAGTCTTTCAAAAGAGACTTGGAAATCCATATAGCTTTATATTTTCCTTTGGATACTTCAAAACACATTTCTTTAATAACAGGTTTAGGTACCCATATTTTCTTTGATTTAGCTTTTTTAATAGTGGACCTTTGTGGTCTCTTTTGTGCATTTTCCTTCTTAGCATTCACATGTCGATTAGATGGGACATAGTGATCTTCATTTTTCAATAGATTCTTATGTTTATTCTCACTTCCAAAGGAATTAGGATTTTTGGATGAATAAGGCTGATACGACTGGTTTAGATGTAGAGATGGGTGAAAAGTCATCAAGCATGAGTGTCTTTGTTGATCTTGAGGTATTATAGGAGAGCTAAGGAATGAGCTAGGAGTGAATGGAGGAGATGGAGGAACATAAGGCCCCAATATGGATGGAAGGTTTGAATGCTTTAGCTTAGATGGATAAGGACCAAGGATAGATTTAGAAGATGCAAAGGGATAGTGGGAAGGGATATCAACATCTTTAGAGTGAGCAACATGGTCAAAGCCATCAATAGAATCATGAGTAGCTTTGATAGGAACAATGCTTTTAATAGGAGCATTTGAAGCTTGAGCATAATTTTGAAGTAGATGTGGAGAAGTAGAACATGAGGGGATGCTTTGATCTTGACAAGTAGCTTTGGATAGCATATGAAGAGAACTTTTCTCGTAATTTTCATTAAGCTCAAGGGAGATAATGGAAGTGGTATCTTCACCATACTTAGGAGGTGGACAAGATATAGGATATGGAGGGGGGAAATCTTGAAAGAGATGAAAGGGTGCTTGATCTTGATCTTTATTGACATTTATAGCTTTTTATTTTTGAGAGTCCTCTTGACATGGAGCCACTTCTAAGGACAAGGGAGAATGAAGAGTGAATGGAGTAGTGCTTGGATTAGGCATAATAGTGCATGAAGGTTGAAGATGTTTAGGATTAGTAGCATGGAAAAGGTTTGCAGTTTCTTTTAGAGGTAGCCATTGAGGATACACGTAGTCAATGTGGAAAGCATTAGGTTCTTTATTTGATGGAGGCATGTTGGAAAGCTTTGAAGTGTTGGGAGATGCATGAGTGTTGGAAGAAGTGGAAGATGTAATGGAGCCACTACTAGACATAGGTTCATCAATGTAATCTTGCTCAAGAGAAGTATCCTCAGCACATGAGTCACTAGAGGTATCAATAATTCCATTATCAATAAGATCTTGGATTTTATGTTTTAGCTCAATGCAATCTGAAGTACTATGCTCATTATGTTGATGATAAGCACAATAGATATCCAAGAATGGGTTTCCATATGAACTAGACTTAGGTAACATGATGATCTTATTGCCAAGAAGTTTTTGTAAAGTGTCATCATAAGAATCTTCCAAGGGAGAAAAAGTTCTATTAGAAGTATGTCTAGAGTCCTTTTTTTGTTTCTCAAGTGAATGGTATGCATCCATGTCTTCATCATTGTCTTGGTCAAAGATAGGTCCATCATGATATCTTGACGTATGCTCCAAGGATATATCATTTGCTTGTTCTCTATGGAGGTCTTTAGATCTAGAAGATGAAGACATTTGATTTCTTGGAGTAGAATATGTAGACCTTGAAGAAGAGGATAACCTTAAAGAAGGTGACTCACGTGCATGTAAAGACCTTAA
Organism: Cupressus sempervirens; assembly: GCA_028749045.1. Classification (NCBI taxonomy): domain Eukaryota; kingdom Viridiplantae; phylum Streptophyta; class Pinopsida; order Cupressales; family Cupressaceae; genus Cupressus; species Cupressus sempervirens. Next base: position 1,040,049,137 of record CM053787.1, read on the forward strand.
GGAAGATTCGTGTAATGATGCAATCTTCTCCTCTAACCTTGTCTCAAGTTTACACTTCATTTCTGTCATGCACTTAGAGAGATGAAGGTAAGAAAGATCATTTGTCTCTTCTAGTTCTTTGTATTGTGCATATAGATCTTGAAACTCTTTAGTGACATGGAGGATATCATGATCATCTAGATTTGGTTGAGCTTTGGTAGCACAAGGTTTAGATCCCATAGTTTTAGATGCAAAGCTAAGCATAAAAGAGCCTAGAAGATAACTTGATGTTGAAACTATAGGAGGTAGAGTGTTCACTTGCCAAGATAGTAGAGAGAGATTAAAGTGACTTGTCAAACAATATGTCCAAGAAATTTACGACATGAATGACTCAAGTCAATAGCAAGGCAAGATGCCCAAATAGCCAAATAGATAGAGCAAGTGGGGTGACAAGTGAACAACTTTCCCTACCTAAGAGTGTTGTCAAGAAATCAAGGTAACCATTTTAGCAAAAGGTTAACTAGCAAGCATGCATAGACCATGAAGACAAAAAGACCAAGAGCACTAAGACCAAAGAGCCACTTTAAGCATGTTTAAGCACTAGAGACATAACAAATCATAGCCAAATGATGAAACCCCCCTTAGTAAGTAACACAAGAAAATATTTGCACTTGATGTTTTGACTTGGTTGACAAAGTTTGACAATAGTTGATAGCATAGAAAGTTTGATGTTCAAAAAAAATTCTTTCCAAGCAAGATAGTGACACATGGAGTAGTCTTTAAACAATCAAGCAAGGGACAAAGCAACCTTGCATGATACAAGCATATGTGAGGTCTTAAAAGAAAGTCGTATAACTATCATCATGTGTATGTTCAAAAGATTTTCATAGGTCTAGCACATTCAAGAACACATCAAGCAATATCTACCTAACAGTCATGGTTCATTACTCAACAACTTGGCCCACACTTGATGCTCCTTCACCTCACACCAAGTGGTTGCCCACAAGAGATATTGGCTTTGTCATGGAAGTTCCATAAGCACAACCAAGGGAACACATATGGTGAGTGTAAATCTTGGGGTGATCTGGGTAGTCCACTAGGATCGATCCTTGCACCAAGAAGTTGAGCAGCTAAAAAGGGTAGTTACTAACTTAGGATTTTTAGATCGGGCTCACGTTCATAGTGTCCCTCTTGCTCCCAATTATGGGACACCTCACCTTGTGATGAGTAACCAATCTCACGATCATAAGAGTACCTTAAGCATTCTTTCCTAGTGATCTCCCTATGGTCAAAATCCCATAAGCGATCACACTAGGCGAAGACAAACACTACGTCTACCAAAGTTTTGTGTCCTTGGTAGCCTTGAGTTTATAGTTGGTAGCCTTGTGTCCTGTAATCACAACTTGTTAGCACCAAAATTTAGTGTGAAATAACATAAAAATCTGCAATAAAAAGTGGTGAGTTGCCTCAAAAATCCAATTTATCTTCCAACCAAGTGCATGCAAAGAAAGTGCAAGTTAATCACAAATGCTCTCATTTTTACTCTTTGATTTTGACCTAGTCAACAAGATTGGACTTGTTTGCTATGATTTCGTATCCAAAAATAAAAATAAAAAAAAGAGACCCCTATTAAAAATTAGAGAGCTTTCCAAAAATGCAAAAAATTTAAAAAAATCTCTTCATTTGTGCTCTAGAGATAGATTTTGTCAAAATAGGCCAAATTTATCAAATCGAGTTTTTGATCCTTAATACAACCTCAAGATTCACAACACAAAGAAAGAAACCCATTAGAATTGAAAACCCTTTCTGAAAATGTAATTTTTTTGAAAAATTCGCTGATTTGAGATCAAAAATGGATTTTTATGAAAAACAAAGAAAAAATCATAACTCCCAAAAATCACATCAAAATGCTCTGAAAATTAGATTGCGACATTTTGAGCACATACCCAACCTGAAAAAAAAATTTCAGAACCAAATTCTAAGTGGTTTAAAAGATATGATCAAATATTTAAACCAACTAAGTTTTTGGCCTTCAAACCAATCTACTTATGGGTTGGCCTTAAAACCAAAGTGATAATTCTACAAAAGCATTTGATTAGATCCAATATGCTGCTGTAAAATATCAAAGATGAAAAATAAAAGCAAATGGAGCTAGAAACTTGATTCAAGCCCCATGGTGGGCACCAAAAATGTACACTCGAAAAGGTGCACTTCTCTAAATCATTTTATCCGAGGTTCTCCATAGATTGGAAAGCTCAAATGCCGACTTAGAGCTCCCTAGTCATGGAGTGCAAGGGGCATACAAATGAGCATATAAGAGATCTCAGCTGAGCCTTAGAAACGTAGCCCTTGCTAGTAAACCACAAAATGGTAGATTCTTTAGACAAGAGCAAGAGTGCTAGTGTCAAAGAACTCTTGGATCATGCAATGCAAAAATGAAACTATATTAGGATGAGATGCACAATGCAAGCTATGCTAAAATGAGATGGAAATGTTACAAATCCAACTATTAAGCTATGTGATTTAATTATTTGCAAAGAAAAACTACAATAACATGCAATATGATCTTAAGACTAATATGGAGGAAATGAGAGAATGAGACAAGAAATGAGAAGTTCTCCACAAAGCTCAAAAGAAACTTGTTAGAAAACCTGCAACATAACAATATTCAAAAGATGGATTGATTGAGGGGGAAGCTCTCTCACTTTTAAAGATGTATGGATGGTAGAGATCAAGATGAAGATGGTGGATGATCAACGATGGAATTTGAAAAGAGGAGTGATCCATGTGCACACACATGTCAACCAATAGAATATAAGTTGACTTGTCATATAAGGCAAAAGTCACAAAGCTTTTTCTTTTTATTGCAAAATAGAAAAAGGACTTTATGTGTGCACTTTAAGTGGGTTAGAAAATGGGGTCTTTTATTTAATTAAAAGGGGACATGTTCTTTTAATCAAATAATGAACTTAGGATAGCATAGTCAAACTATAGGTTATAATCAAATAAATTGATTATTAGCAATTTTGTCTAGATAAATGATTGAACTAATTTAGCCAAAATGTTGAAAAGGGGGCTAATAGTCTAGATGACCATTTTTAGGTGATTACACTATCAACTTGGATTGTTCCAACATCAACATTTTTGCAAATGCATCAAATGAAGGCTTAGTGAAGGCACTTCCCATGGTCAACTTGTGAGCATTGTAACTTGAAACAAAAGATGCATACTCTGAAGGTAGCCTCTTCAAGATGTGATGAATCAATCTATCATCCTTCATGGGATTACCACAATGCTTAAGTAGTGCTCTCAATTCATTGGCTTTGTTGACATAGTCTTGAATTGTGTCAAAATTCTTAGGATCCAATAGAAGTAGATCATCCTCAAATTAGAATCCCTTTTCCTCATCCACCTTACAATACAACCCTTCAAGTTTCTCCCAAGCACCTTTGGCATCCTAAATGTTGGAAATGTGGAAGAAGAGATCTCTATGAACACAACTCCTAACAATTCTTAAAGCCTAGTTGTCTTTAACTTGCCAATCAACTTGTGCATCAACATTAGTGGGTTTTACAATTGTACCATCAACATATAGATTTAAACCTTTTTCCATTAGTCTACTCCATATAATATCTTTCCATTTAGTATAATTGTGTAAAGTTAAAAGTGGAGTTTTAGGTGAACCCATGATGAAAATAATTAAAAGAGCATAAGAGAAAAAGAGAGACACAAGAACACAAGACACACACCCCCTATTCACTCAATCAAAGAACCCCCCCAAAAGTGAAGCTTTTGGCACTTTATATGTAGTGTGTTTACAATAGGCCACTTGTCAAAATAGAGAAAAGTGGGCTTCTGATTTTTTTGTTGACAACCTCCTCTTGGAGTTCAAATTTGGTACTTAGCAATGTAGCTCAGATATACAACAAATTTGAAGTTTAATCAAAGCAATACAATGCAAAAAAGGACCTATTTCTGAAAGTGGTATATTTGTCCACAAAGGCCTATAATCTGACTGCAGATCTAGAAAGTAGACATAAAATTAAGCTTTTAAAAAAAAAATGGAACCTAAATATGTTTCTAGATGAGCTCGAACCAAGCCTTTGAAGTTGCAAAAATTGGGGTTTGCAATTTACAAAAAAATTCAGGAACAAAGATCTCAAACATCCTAGACCAATGTGTAGCTCATGAAATTCTACCCCAAAACAAAAAAAAAATTGCTCGGAAAAAGAAGTTCGTATGAGGGAGATATTGTTGTTTGAAAATCACGTCTTCAATTATTTTTCCTAAATTGCCGTTGTCGCACCTCCAAAAATCAATTGACTCTAGATTTCACCTCAGATGTCTAATCTTAATGAAACAAAAGTCAATTTGGGGGTTTTTTGACCTTCTAAATATTGTAGGATTTGAGCAAATATGCAAATCAAATCTATGAAGCCCAAGAATAACCACATTTAGAAAACCTATCATGGAGAAGAAAAAGACAAGAAGAGGCAATGGTTTGATCTGAAAACACAAAAATTGTATATTCAGAAGAAGATTAGATTGAAGAGATGTGTAATTACAAAGAGCTCAATCCTTATAAAAGGAGATCGAAGCCCAAAAAAGGGTAACCTAATAAGTTACAAAGAGTAACCTAAAGGTGAAAGCTATTTAATGATTATAAAATAATTATTAAATAAAGAAAGCTAAAAATTGCATAAAGTGAAATCTTAAGAAGGGAGAAAAGGTAATTTAATAAACAAAATTAAATTAACCTTTTTCTCTAACAGCCCCCCTTAAGATTAGCAAAAATGTAGTTACAAACAATGCAAAAAGAGTAAGGAAACTACAATGTTGAAAGCAAACTTAGGTCCTAGCAATAAGGCCAAATGAGGTACCCAATCACAACAAAATCTCTATGAAATGGAGAAATAGAGAAAACCCAATGGAAAAAACTCTACACCAAAAAGAGATAGTAGAAAATCTAGTGAAGGACTACAAAAGCCTCCAACTAGAGGAAAGTTCCAAAAAATAGGACAAAGAGTGATCATGAGGAAAACCACTGAAGCATGAAGAAGCTGCAAATTCTATCAAAAATAAATTGCTGATCTGTAGAACCCCAAAGTAGGAATGAAAAGAAGAGTGTCTATATGGTAGATGATCCATCTCACTGAAATGCATAGTTATCCAACCACTATAATCGCCTAGTACATATGATCAAATACTGAATACATAGCTTACTCCAACAAACCAAGGAAGCATTAGAAACAACAGAAGAACCACCAACACCCCACCCCCCAAGAAGCATTAGAAACTTATCAAACACTTCATTCTTATGATTAAGAAAGTAGACCTATGTGTTGCATGAAAATTCATCAATGAAAGTGAGAACATAGTAACCCTTGCTAACTGATGTTACTAAAAAGTGGCTTGCTAGAACTGTGTGAACTAACACAAGAACAACTAATGCTCTCCAAGACTTCCCTTTGTCAAACTTATTCTCTAGATGCATATCCATTGAAAATGTTGAACATTCACCTATAGAAAATTTTATTGTAGGTAGACCTTGTACCATATTGCTTGAGCTAAGTTGATGAAGATAGCAGGAGGCAAGATGTCCATACCGCTTATGCCATAATTTAGTTTGTGTTTGAGATTGTATCAACAAGGCATGTGAAGGATTTTTAGGAACAAAGTGGGAGAAAAAATAAAACCATGTGTCATATTGACTATACCCACTACAACCAATGAATCATCCTTAAGATTGTGCACCATTACTGAATCAGGAAGGAACTCAACTTTATTGCCACCTCCATAGTGTGTCATGTCCCCTATTCAAATAATTTAAAAAAAAAAAACTTTGTTAAGGCAGGCAGGCTCCAAAAAGGTGAAATTTTGGAAAAAGGGGCTAATCTTTGGAAACTAATGGACTAATAAATAAAAATTATTATTAAATTATATTTTATTAACCCCTCTTGGACGTGAGTTAGGGTTATGCCCTCTTTAAAAGGGGTTTGGAGGCATTTTGGGCTCATTCTACGTCTTGATTCTTGCTAATTTTCTTGTTGTTCTTCAGAGGCTGCCAAAACTGTGGAGAAGGAGACCCAAGAACGGGAGTTTGCAGGTTTCTAGGAAGGCTAAGGATGGGATTTTGAATCCATTCCATGTGCATGCTCATACAGAGTTTGCCTTTGTGCTGAATAGTGCCGATTTGGGTGTTTTCGAGGTTGTTTTTTGTTTGAGTTTGGGGTTTCAGTTGAGTGTTTCATATCAGTTTGGTTTGCTGCTGTATTTCATACTTTATGATGTTAAAATAGAGCTGAATATATGTATTGGATCGTGATTAAACTTCTGAGATAGTTTATGAGTGTTTTGTGGTGTTTTCGGGCATTTTGTGTTAATTTCGGGAGCCCGATTGAGCATAGTTTTGCCCTACATTTGTGAGCTGTTGTGTAAAGGCTATACAAATCTGGAAATGTCATTTTGTAGGCTGTTATGATGCTGAAATTTCTGTAAAAATATCCATTTTCAGATTTATTAATAATTTGTGAAGTTGTGAAGTTTTTGGCACTAATTTGGACATACCCAATTTGGGTTTTATTGGGAAATTGGCAGATCTTTGTAATATTGGTTGTTTGATTTTAAAGTTCTGATTTGAGGCTGGAAATATCATAAAAAAATTAGTAAAGGAACATTTCAGTGGTATCAGATCCGTGATCTTGCCAGCCTGAGGGTTTGTAGAAGTTGCATGTCAGTTTTAACAACTACCCAGATCTTGCATGTCAAGTTTTGATAACTACCCAGATCTTGCATGTCATATTTTATGATTGCATGCAACTAAGTGAAAGAGAAAAAAGATATTTGCAGCGAGAAAAGAATAAAGAAATTTTGATCAAACCCCCAGTTGAAAGCAAAAGTACAAAATCCAAGGAAGAAAAAAGTATGGCTGATCCAGATGAGATGACAAAGAAATTCTTCCAAGACATCCAAAATACTTAGAAGCAAACAGTGGATGGTTTGGCGGAAACTAGAGAGGCTTTGCGAATATTGACAGAAATATTACAAGGAATTGCATCTATTAATGAGAAAGGGAGCACTTCAGAGGAGCCAAGAAATGGGAGATCCACACCATCTAAATCAACCAAATCTATTTTCTTGCCTGCAGATGAGCCACCAGTACCAAATCCAACCATTAATCCAGTGGAAGAGGTTACAGGTAATTTGATTACATTAAGAGCTACTTACAATGGCTTAGATGATGACTTTCATAGTTGTTAGGAACCTGTGTGTTCCTTCTGTTTATTTTGTTAGAGTAGTGTTGTTGGACGCATATGCTTTGTAAGTCGTCCCGTGAGTATATTTTATTATCCCACATGCATAGGTAGTATTACTTTTCTAAATCGTACTCAGTATATAAGAATAGGTTGAGGCCCTTGATGGGTACGGACGAATTTATTGTATTGAGCTTACTCAAAGGAGGTTACCCCCTCGAAGTGGCCTGCGATCAGTAGATTCATTTTGAGTTCTGCTATCACTTTGTATTCTGTTATTTCGAGCATTCTCACGATATTGCTATAAGGAGGTTCATCACATCTGGTATCAGAGCACTCTCTTGGGCTCGCTGGGTGGAAATTACATCAAATTTTTTTTCTGTCGTGGCCTTCAGGTTCCTATCACTTCTAATATCTCTTGTTATTGCAATAACTCTTTTCAGTTGTTCTGTCTGTTGTTCTGTTGTGCTTTCTGTTTCTGCTCATACTTCCGCAGAACGTCTGCAATATCATTTCGCATACTTCCTTCCTTGGCGACCCAACCCCAAATTTTACATATCAAAGCCCTAAATCCCTCATTTATCTAATTTTAGGGTTTGCCCTATCTTTTTCACCTCTCATCCAATCGCCACCAAACTGAGCCACAAGATTCAATTCCTCATTTTGCTCCCTTATCCCTCTTGGACTGTTCGCCTCATTTCGCCTCCCTACCCTTGAAACCCTCATTTTTTTGTTTCCCTTGTCCCCAGATAGTCTCCCACCACCCGTCGAACACCCATTTCCTATCTGAGTTTTACCCAAATCCAAGTTTGCCGTAACTAAAAAAGTTTTTGTTTCTCATCTTCTACCCATTCCAAAAAAAAAAAAAAAAAAAAAAAAAAAAAACCTTGCTTTATGGTTGTTACGCGTACAGGAGCAAAAATCATGGAAGAAGAAATGGCATCCCTCAAAACCAAACTTCAAGATCTGGATGACAAAATTCTGGGTCTTAACTTTCAGCAGTCAGCCATGAGCCGAAACCATTCAGGAGATACTGGGTCCTCTTCTGGCAATTTTCGTGGACCAAAGCTTGATTTTCCACGCTTCGATGGTTCTGATCCGACTGGATGGATCTATAGGGCAGAGCAGTATTTCAGCTTGCATAATACTTTGGATAACCACAAAGTCCCCCTTGCATCTTTTCATTTGGAACATGAAGCTCTTCAATGGTTCCGTTGGTACATCAAGGCTAATGTAGGCCCAACGTGGAGAGAATTGTGCACCCTCATTTTGGAGCGCTTTGGCCCTAGTTCCTTTGATGATTTCACAGGAGCACTCGCTAAACTGCGTCAAACAAGCACTGTAAGAGAATACCAGAAAGAGTTTGAAAAATTAGCTAATTACACAGAGGGCTTGTTTGATGAATTCTTCCGTAGTTGTTTTGTCAGTGGTCTGAAGGATGCACTTCGCTCAGAAGTCAAAATGTTTCGACCTACTACAATGATGGAAGCCCTTGGGTTGGCTAAGTTAGCGAAAGACAAGATTAGTGCTCTACAACGCTCCAGATCTAATTTTGTTCCATTCAGAAATACAGGTTCTCACAACCCTCCAGTCATACCAGCTCCCAGAACTACTCCGATCAAGCACTTGTCTGAAACAGAGATGCGAGTCAAGCGAGACAAAGGGCTTTGTTATAATTATGATGAGAAATGGTCTCGGGGCCATAGATGTGTTCAGCAAAAGCTCTATCTCTTGGATGTGGATTCTCCACCGGAACTGGAAGAATATGTAGATGCTCAGGAAACAGTGGATGATGAGGTTGAGCCTCACCAGCCTGAACCTCCTTCACCAGAAGCTCCACCAGAGATATCTGTCCATGCTTTGGCAGGAGTCACTACTCCACAAACCATGCGGGTCCAGGGTTTCTTCAAGAAGATCCCTCTTACTATACTCATTGATTCTGGTAGCACTCATAACTTCATTGATCCACGAATAGCCAAACAGGCTGATTGCTTTATCCATCCCTGCTCTAGCTTTGAAGTCATGATTGCCAATGGGGGCACTTTACCTTGTAAAGGGAAATGTCGTAATGTGCGTCTCTCTATTGGAGATTATACCGATCACCAAAGTCTGAAATACTTCCTGGAACAACGGGTATCCTCTCCTACACAACAGAAATGGGTCAGCAAACTCATGGGGTATGATTATGAGATCACCTACAAGAAGGGTAAGGAGAATATTGTGGCAGATGCTCTTTCTCGCACATTTGATAATCAAGCTTCCCTTTCCGCTATTTCTATGCCCATTCCCAATTGGTTAGCGTCTGTTCAGCAGGGCTATGATAGTGACTCTTCTTTATCTCAAATCATTCACCAGCTAGCCAATAATCCTTCTGCTATACCACATTACTCTTGGGATGGTGCTTCTCTTCGATACAAGGGTCGGCTAGTGCTTCCTCAGAACCCAGCTCTACATCAGGCTATTTTTTATGAACTCCATTCTTCTCCTTCAGCAGGGCACTCAGGCTTCCTCAAAACTTATGAGCGAGCAAGGAGAAACTTCTTTTGGAAAGGGATGAAACAGAGGATTCAACAGATGGTGGCTGAATGTGATACTTGCCAACACCACAAGGGTGAAACGACCCTCCTTCCTGGCTTGCTCGAACCATTGCCCATCCCTACACGGATTTGGACTGATATTTCTATGGATTTCATTGAAGGGCTTCCTAAATCCGGTGGCAAGACAGTGATCTTGGTTGTGGTTGATCGTCTCTCGAAATATAGTCATTTTTGTGCCTTCAGCCACCCCTATACTGCCTCCTCTGTTGCACAAATCTTCATGGACCAGATATTTCGTCTTCATGGACTCCCTTCTTCCATTGTCTCTGATCGTGATGCAACTTTTACCAGTCATTTTTGGACTGAACTATTTCAGAAAACTGGCACCAAACTGAAGATGAGTTCGGGCTATCACCCACAAACTGATGGTCAAACTGAAATTGTCAATAAATGCTTGGAAACTTATCTTCGTTGCTTCACTTCCGAACAGCAACATCAGTGGGCCAAGTGGCTCCCTTTAGCTGAATGGTGGTACAATACCTCTTACCACACTGCCTCTAAAATGACTCCATATGAAGCAGTCTATGGTCAGGCACCTCCAGTGCTCCTTCCCTACACTCCCAACAGCTCACCAGTCCAGGCAGTTGACATAGTTCTCCGCAGCAGGGATCAGATTCTTCGTACCTTACAGGATAATCTTCACATGGCCCGTAATCAGATGAAACATCAAGCAGATCAACACCGTTCTGAGCGCTCATTTCAAGTTGGGGATATGGTTTTTCTTCGTCTACAGCCATACAAACAATCCTCCCTAAAGCTGAAAGGGCGTCATAAGCTGGCCCCAAAATTTTATGGGCCTTATAAGGTTCTGCAGAAGATTGGTTCAGTTGCTTATAAACTGGAACTTCCTCCTTCTTCCCGCATTCATCCAGTCTTTCATGTTTCTTGTCTAAAGAAAGTTCTGGGTACCACTGTCAGAGCACAAACTACTCTCCCTGAAATGGATACGGAAGGATCCATTATCCTGGAGCCGGTGGCAATCATTGACCAGCGCACTCGCCAGCTTCGCTCTCGCTCCATCTCTGAGGTCTTGATTCAGTGGCATGGCATGCAACCAGAGGATGCTACCTGGGAACCCCTTCTTCAGATTCAACAACAATTTCCACACCTTAAGCTTTGAGGACAAAGCTTTTTTCTAAGGGAGAGGGGATGTTAGGAACCTGTGTGTTCCTTCTGTTTATTTTGTTAGAGTAGTGTTGTTGGACGCATATGCTTTGTAAGTCATCCCGTGAGTATATTTTATTATCCCACATGCATAGGTAGTATTACTTTTCTAGATCGTACTCAGTATATAAGAATAGGTTGAGGCCCTTGATGGGTACGGACGAATTTATTGTATTGAGCTTGCTCAAAGGAGGTTACCCCCTCGAAGTGGCCTGCGATCAGTAGATTCATTCTGAGTTCTGCTATCACTTTGTATTCTGTTATTTCGAGCATTCTCACGATATTGCTATAAGGAGGTTCATCACAATAGTTCAGTTCCTTTTAGAGAATATGTGGATATGATGAACGCTTTGATACCCAAGAAAGAGAACAGGAGGGAGCATGAAACAAGTGGAAGAGAGCTCAAAAATAAAATAAGCAAGTTTATAGCACCTACTTTTGATGGAACAAATAAAATTTCAGCTAGAGCATGGCTACAAAAATTACAAACTTTCTTCACACTTAACCCCATGAAAGAGAGTGATGTTATTCAATTTGCAAGTCTACACTTGGAAGATGCAGCCTATGATTGGTGGTATCATGGAATGACTACTCAAGGTCATGATCAAGTAACTACATTTGAAGATTTCAGTCAAAGGGTGATAGATAGATTTGACCTCAAGGATGATGAAGAGTACTTTAAAGAATTGTCAAAGTTGAAGCAAACCAAATCAGTTAATAAGTATATAAAAGAATTTCAAAAAGTGGCTATTATGGTACCTGATATGAGTGAAAAGAGGATCATTTATCTTTTTCTTGATGGTTTAGAAGATTCTGTTAAGGGTTTGGTTAAGGCTTTCTCACCCTCAACCTTACAGGCAGCTATCAAAAGAAGCTTGCAACTTGAAACTTGCGTGCCTATGAAATCAATCACTAATCAAAAACCCCCAAATCTTTGGCAACATAAGGGAAATTTTCAGAAAAAGACTTTCCCAACACTACCACCAAAAGATGTGACAAATGTGGCAAAAAAGAAGGTAGATGAAGAGACTAGGAGTGAATTACGAAGGAAAAAGCTTTGTTTTACTTGTAGAGAACCATGGGTTCCAGGACACAGATGTTTGGGGAAAGGTCAAGTGCACTATATTGAAGTTGCTTCAGAATCTGATTCATATGAGCATGAGGAATTTCATGATACTAAGGAGGAGGTAGAAGAAGAGAAAGTAAAAGAAATAAAAAAGGATGGCACTTTAGCAGCATTATCAGGAGTCCCAAGATACCATCCCTTCCAAATTCGAGGGGTACTAGCAGGGCAAAGGTTGACTATTCTTCTTGATAGTGGGGCAACTCACAATTTTATTGATGAGGGATTTTTCATGAAAAGAGGGCTTAAAGCAGAAGATTTTGAGGGATTAAATGTTACTGTAGCTGATGGATTCACTATGCCTTGCACACGGGTGGTGAAACAACTCAAGATGACCTTAGGAGATTATGAGTTATGTGATGACTTCTATGTGGTTGGTATTGGGGAGACAGATCTTGTATTGGGTGTTCAATGGTTGCACTCTATCGGAGGCTATTACATGAACCATCAAACTATGGAGTTTAAATTTCATTCCAATGGGAAAGAAGTCATATTGAGAGGGTTATCGAATGGAGCACCTAAGGCGGTCTCTGCAAAGAGGATGGAGAGGACTTTTCGAAGAGGACAATTAACATGGGCAGCAGGAGTCATAATCCAATCAACAAGCTCTCTAAAGAATCAAGGTAATTTCCATTTTGAAATTCAAAATATTCTTGATAAGCATAGTATAGTTTTCAATGATTTGCCTCCAGGATTACCACCAGATAGAGGTTTTGAGCATGTTATAGAGTTAGAACAGGGTGCCAAACCAGTTATAACAACCCCATACCGCCATCCAAGAGGTTATAAGGAAGAAATTGAAAAAACTATTAAAGAACTCCTGGACATGGGATTCATAAGGCCTAGCTCTAGTCCATTTGCATCATCTGTGGTACTTGTCAAGAAAAAGGATGGTACAATGAGAATGTGTATAGACTACAGGGCTCTAAACAAGAAGACCATAAAAAATAGGTATCCCATACCACGCATAGATGAACTCATTGATGAGTTACATGGTGCTATATACTTCTCAAAAATTGACTTAAGATCAGGCTACCATCAAATCCGAATGAGGAGTGAAGATGTGGAAAAGACTGCTTTCAGATGTCACTATGGGCACTTTGAATTTCTTGTTATGCCATTTGGACTCACTAATGCACCTGCAACATTCCAATCTTGTATGAATAAGGTATTCAGTCAGCATCTTCGAAAAAAAAATTTGGTATTTTTTGATGATATCTTGATATACAGTAAAACATGGGAAGAGCATCTAAAGCACATAGACACTGTTTTGGGAATCTTGGAGCAGTAATCCTTCTATGCTAAGCTATCTAAATGTGAGTTTGGTTTGACAGAGATCCTATATTTGGGACATATTATAAGCTCTAAAGGAGTATAGGTTGATCAATAAAAAATCCAAGCAATTTTGGATTGGCCTCCACCAACTAATCTTACACAGTTGAGAGGTTTCTTTGGGTTGTGTAGCTACTATAGGAGATTTGCCAAGGGATTTTCTCAGCTTGCTGCCCCCTTGACTGATTTGACAAAGAAAGGAGCTTTTGTTTGGACAGAAGAGGCACAAAAAACATTTGATAAGCTTAAGGAGGTAATGAGTTCATGCCCTGTGCTTGCAATTCCAGATTTCTCTTTACCTTTTGTTGTTGAATGTGATGCTTCTGGAGAAGGTATAGGGGCTGTCCTAACTCAAAGGGGACATCCAATAGCATTTGAGAGTCAAAAATTAAATCAAACAGAGAAAGGGTACTCCATCTATGATAAGGAAATGTTGGCAATTATGCATGCACTTCATAAGTTTAGACAATATTTGGTATGTGGGAGATTCATTGTAAAGATAGACCATAATAGCCTCAGGTTCTTCTTGAACCAAAGGGATTTGAATGATCGTCAACAAAAATGGGTAAGCAAATTGCAAGCTTATGATTTTGATATTGAATACATGAAAGGAAAGAATAATGTGGTTGTTGATGCTCTCTCAAGAAAGCCCACTTCGTGTTCCTTATCATCTATCTCTGCTGATTGGAAAGTCTCCATAATTTTAGAGTATGCTAAAGATTCATTTTCCACCAAGATTTTGGATAAGTTAGTGGATGATAACAGGTACAAGGTTGTTGATGAATTGATTTATTACAAGAACAGGATCTTCTTAGTGCCAGGGTCAAAAACTAAGGAGAGGATATTGAGGGCCTTTCATGACACACCTTTGGCTGGTCACCAGGGATACTTCAAGACATACAGGAAAATTTGAGAGTGGTTTTCATGGAAGGGTATGAAGGAGGATGTCCTTAAACACATTAAGGAATGTATGGTATGCCAACAAAGCAAGAGTGAGCAAAATTTTCCTGCAGGGTTGTTGCAGCCACTTCCTATTTCCGAACAAAAATGGGAAAGTATTTCCATGGATTTCATCACTGGGTTGCCCAAGGTTCAAGGTAAGGATTGCATATATGTGGTGGTAGATAGACTAAATAAGTATGCACATTTCTTTCCTATCACATCTGATTTCAAGGCATCACAAGTGGCCGAATTGTTCTTCAAGGAAATTTTTAGATTACATGGTTTGCCTAGAAACATTGTTAGTGATCGGGACAGTAGATTCCTCAGCTCTTTTTGGAAGGAGCTCTTTCATTTGGCAAGAACTAAACTCACTCCCAGTACTAGCTATCACCCTCAAACAGATGGACAAACAGAGATAGTTAATAAATGGATAGAAGGATATTTGAGGAACTATGTTTCAAATCAACAACATGCTTGGGTGAAATGGTTACACCTAGGGGAGTATTGTTACAATACATCTCATCACATGTCTATTGGTATGCCTCCTTTTCATGCTCTTTATGGTTATGATTCCCTTTCCTTTGTTGATCTAATACTTTTCGATAGCAGAGTACCCGCAGCAAGTGATTTCATCAAGCAAAGCCAAGACATAATAAGGTCCCTCAAGGATAATCTACAACATGCACAAAACCAACAAAAGATATATGCTGATAGGAAAAGGATTGAAAGATCTTTTGAGGTGGGAGATTTGGTATTTTTTAGGTTGCAGCCATATAAGAAAAGCACCTTGAAGAGAAGTGGGGCAGAGAAACTCAAGCCAAGGTTCTATGGGCCTTATAAAATCATCAAGAAGGTAGGAGAGGTAGCTTATGAATTGGAGCTCCCACCAAACAGAAAAATACATAATATTTTTCATGTATCTTGCTTAAAGAAGGTTCTAGGCCAGCAAACCATAGTATCTACAGAATTACCACCTCTTGATGATGAAGGGAAATTAGTTTTGATACCAGAAGAGATTTTGGATACAAGAGAGAAAAGGTTGAGAAATAGGAGCATCATAGAGCATTTGGTCAAATGGAAAGGATTACCACTAGAGGATGCAACTTGGGAAGGAGCACATATTCTTGAGAATTTCAACCTTCATTTCTTGAGGACAAGCAATATTTGGGAGGGGAGGACTTGTCATGTCCCCTATTCAAATAATTAAAACAAAAAATAAACTTTGTTAAGGCAGGCAGGCTCCAAAAAGGTGAAATTTCGGAAAAAGGGGCTAATATTTGGAAACTAATGCACTAATAAATAAAAATTATTATTAAATTATATTTTATTAACCCCTCTTGGACGTGAGTTAGGGTTATCCCCTCTTTAAAAGGGGTTTGGAGGCATTTTGGGCTCATTCTACATCTTGATTCTTGCTAATTTTCTTGTTGTTCTTCAGAGGCTGCCAAACCTGTGGAGAAGGAGACCTAAGAATGGGAGTTTTCAAGTTTCCAAGAAGGCTAAGGATGAGATTTTGAAGCCATTCCATGTGCATGCTCATACAGAGTTTGCCTTTGTGCTGAATAGTGCCGATTTGGGTGTTTTCGGGGTTGTTTTTTGTTTGAGTTTGGGTTTTCAGTTGAGTGTTTCATATCAGTTTGGTTTGCTGCTGTATTTAAAAATTTATGATGTTAAAATAGAGCTGAATATATGTATTGGGTCGTGATTAAAATTCTGAGATAGTTTATGAGTGTTTTGTGGTGTTTCTGGGCATTTTGTGTTAATTTCGGGAGCCCGATTGAGCATAGTTTTGCCCTACATTTGTGAGTTGTTGTGTAAAGGCTATAAAAATCTGGAAATGTCATTTTGTAGGCTGTTATGATGCTAAAATTTCTGTAAAAATGTCCATTTTCAGATTTATTAATAATTTGTGAAGTTGTGAAGTTTTTGGCACTAATTTGGACATACCCGATTTGGGTTTTATTGGGAAATTGGCAGATCTTTGTAATATTGGTTTTTTGATTTTAAAGTTCTGATTTGAGGCTGGAAATATCATAAAAAAATCAGTAAAGGGACATTTCATAGTGAGTGATTTGGTAAATTGTAAGGAGATTAGTGCTAAGGTTAGGAACATAGAGAATATCTTTGAACTCTCCATTTTCCATCTCAACTTGTCCTTTCCCTTCAACTTCCACTTGTGTATCATTCCCTACAAATATGTGAGGTACCTTAGACTGGGTTAGTGAAGAAAAGTTTCCTTTTGAAGAACCCATATGATATGAGGCACCTAAGTCAAGAATCCATTGCCCTAAAGAACTTGAACTTACCATAAATGCTTTCCCTTTTCTCTATGAAGTAGATAGATTTGAATCCTTGGAAGCATTCGGCACATTGATTTTGTTCTTCCTAAGTAAGTTTTCCAACTCATCTATTCTCTTAGTCTTATAATGATGCTCATCAGGATTTGGTTTCTTGTAATATGAAACAAATAGTTTATCCTTCTTGTTGTTGTTTCCCTTCTTGTTGCAAGAAGAATTTCCTTGTTGTGAGAAGAAAGATTTTTGTGTCTCTGATTCTGATTTTTGTTTCCACTGCTTTTTCCTGTTATTGGTAAAACTTTTTCCACCTTGATTTGATTGGTTCTCATTACTAGCCACCAATGTTGTAGATTTGGATGACTTGATAAATTTCATATCTATCATATTGGATTGTTCCAACATCAACATTTTTGCAAATGCATCAAATGAAGGCTTAGTGAAGGCACTTCCCATGGTCAACTTGTGAGCATTGTAACTTGAAACAAAAGATGAATACTCTAAAGGTAGCCTCTTCAAGATGTGATGAATCAATATATCATCCTTCACATGATTACCACAATGCTTAAGTAGTGCTCTCAATTCATTGGCTTTGTTGACATAGTCTTGAATTGTGTCAAAATTCTTAGGATCGAATAGAAGTAGATCATCCTCAAATTAGAATCCCTTTTCCTCATCCACCTTACCATACAACCCTTCAAGTTTCTCCCAAGCACCCTTGGCATCCTAAATGTTGGAATGTGGAAGAAGAGATCTCTATGAACACAACTCCTAACAATTCTTAAAGCCTAGTTGTCTTTAACTTGCCAATCAATTTGTGTATCAACATTAGTGGGTTTTATAATTCTACCATCAACATATAGATTTAAACCATTTTCCATTAGTCTACTCCATATAATATCTTTCCATTTAGTATAATTGTGTGAAGTTAAAAGTGGAATTTTAGGCGAACCCATGATGCAAATAATTAAAAGAGCACAAGAGAAAAAGAGAGACACAAGAACACAAGACACACACACCCTATTCACTCAATCAAAGAACCCCCCCAAAAGTGATGCTTTTGGCACTTTATATGTAGTGCATTTATAATAGACCACTTGTCAAAATAGAAAAAAGTGGGCTTCTGATTTTTCTGTTTACAACCTCCTCTTGGAGTTCAAATTTGGTACTCAGTAATGTAGCTCAAATATACAACGAATTTGAAGTTTAATCAAAGCAAAACAATGCAAAAAATGACCTATTTCTAAAAGTGGTATTTTTGTCCACAGGAGCCTGTAATCTGACTGCAGATCTAGAAAGTAGACCTTAAATTAAGCATTTTAAAAAAAATGGAACCTAAATATGTTTCTAGATGAGCTTGAACCAAGCTTTTGAAGTTGCAAAAATTGAGATTTGCGATTTGCAGTAAAATTTAGGAACAAAGATCTCAAACATCCTACACCAATGTGTAGTTCATGAAATTCTACCCCAAAACAAAAAAAATTGCCCAGAAAAAGAAGTTCGTATGAGGGAGATATCGTTGTTTGAAAATCACCTCTTCAATTATTTTTCTTGAATTGCCGTTGTTGCACCTCCAAAAATCAATTGACACTAGATTTCACCTCAGATGTCTAATCTTGATGAAACAAAAGTCAATTTGGGGGTTTTTTGACTTTCTAAATATTGTGGGATTTGAGAAAATATTCAAATCAAATCTACGAAGCCCAAGAATAACTGCATGTAGAAAACCTATCACGAAGAAGAAAAAGACAAGAAGAGGCAAGGGTTTGATCTGAAACCACAAAAATTGTATATTCAAAAGAAGAATAGATTGAACAGATGTATAATTACAAAGAGATCAATCCTTATAAAAGGAGATTGAAGCCTAAAAATGGATAACCTAATAAGTTACAAAGAGTAACCTAAAGGTGAAAGCTATTTTATGATTATAAAATAATTATTAAATAAAGAAAGCTAAAAATTGCATAAAGTGAAATCTTAAGAAGGGAGAAAAGGTAATTTAATAAACAAAATTAAATTAACCTTTTTCTCTAATAGCCCCCCATAAGATTAGCAAAAATGCAGTTACAAACAATGCAGGAAGAGCAAGGAAACTACAATGTTGAAAGCAAACTTGGATCGAAACAACAAGGCCAAATGAGGTAACCAATCATAACAAAATCTCTATGAAACAAAGAAATAGAGAAAATCTAGTGGGAAAAACTATACTCCAAAAAGAGATAGTAGAAAATCTAGTGAAGGACTGCAAAAGCCTCCAACTAGAGCAAAGTTCCAAAAAATAGGAACAAAGAGTGATCATGATGAAAACCACTGAAGCATGAAGAAGCTGCAAACTCTATCAAAAAGAAATTGCTGATATATAGAACCTCAAAGTAAGAATGAAAATAAGAGTGTCTATATGGTAGATGATCCATCTCACTAAAATGCATAGGTATCCAACCACTATAATTGCCTATTACATAAGATCAAATATTGAATACACAGCTTACTCCAACGAACCAAGGAAGCATTAGAAACAATAGAAGAACACCCCCCCCCCCACTAGAAGCATTAGAAACTTATCAAACACTTCATTCTTGTGATTAATAATGTAGACTTCTATGTAGTGTGAAAATTCATCAATGAAAGTGAGAACATAGTGACCCTTGCTAACTAATGTTACTGAAAAGGGGCCTGCTAGAACTATGTGAACGAACTCAAGAACAACTAATGCTCTCCAAGACTTCCCTTTGTCAAACTTATTTTCTAGATGCATATCCATTGAACAAGTTGAACATTCACCTATAGAAAAGTTGATTGTAGGTAGACCTTTGACCATATTGTTTGAGCTAAGTTGATGAAGATAGCAGGAGCCAAGATGTCCATACCGCTCATGCCATAATTTGGTTTGTGTTTGAGATTATATCAACAAGGCATGTGAAGGAGTCTTAGGAACAAAGTGGGAGAAAGAATAAAACCTTGTGTCATATTGACTTTACCCACTAGAACCAATGAATCATCCTTAAGATTGTGCACCATTACTGAGTTAGGAAGGAACTCAACTTTATTGCCACCTCCATAGTGAGTGATTTGGTAAATTGAAAGGAGATTAGTGCTAAGGTTAGGAACATAGAGAATATCTTTGAGCTCTCCATTTTCCATCTCAACTTGTCCTTTCCCTTCAACTTCCACTTGTGTATCATTCCCTACAAATATGTGAGGTACCTTAGACTGGGTTAGTGAAGAAAAGTGTCCTTTTGAAGAACCCATATGATATGAGGCACTTGAGTCAAGAATCCATTCCCCTAAAGAAATTGAACTTACCATAAATGCTTTCCCTTTTCTCTATGAAGTGGATGGATTTGAATCCTTGGAAGCATTTGGCACATTGATTTTGTTCTTTCTAAGTAAGTTTTCCAACTCATCTATTCTCTTAGTCTTATAATTATGCTCATCAAGATATGGTTTCTTGTAATATGAACAAAATAGTTTATCCTTCTTGTTGGAAGAAGAATTTCCTTGTTGTGAGAAGAAAGATTGTTGTGTCTCTGATTCTGATTTTTGTTTCCACTGCTTTTTCTTGTTATTGGTAAAAAAATTTCCACCTTGATTTGATTGGTTCTCATTACTAGCCACCAATGTTGTAGACGTGGATGACTTGAGAATTTTCATATCTATCAACTTGGATTGTTCCAACATCAACATTTTTGCAAATGCATCAAATGAAGGCTTAGTGAAGGCACTTCCCATGGTCAACTTGTGAGCATTGTAACTTGAAACAAAAGATGCATACTCTAAAGGTAGCCTCTTCAAGATGTGATGAATCAATCTATCATCCTTCATGGGATTACCACAATCCTTAAGTAGTGCTCTCAATTCATTGGCTTTGTTAACATAGTCTTGAATTGTGTCAAAATTCTTAGGATCCAATAGAAGTAGATCATCCTCAAATTAGAATCCCTTTTCTTCATTCACCTTACCATACAACCCTTCAAGTTTCTCCCAAGCACCCTTGGCATCCTAAATGTTGGAAATGTGGAAGAAGAGATCTCTATGGACACAACTCCTAACAATTCTTAAAGCTTGGTTGTCTTTAACTTGCCAATCAACTTGTGCATCAACATTAGTGGGTTTTACAATTGTACCACCAACATATAGATTTAAACCTTTTTCCATTAGTCTACTCCATATAATATCTTTCCATTTAGTAGAATTGTGTGAAGTTAAAAGTGGAGTTTTAGGTAAACCCATGATGCAAATAATTAAAAGAGCACAAGAGAAAAAGAGAGACACAAGAACACAAGAAACACACCCCTTATTCACTCAATCAAAGAACCCCCCCAAAAGTGATGCTTTTCGCACTTTATATGTAGTGCATTTATAATAGACCACTTGTCAAAATAGAAAAAAGTGGGCTTCTGATTTTTCTGTTTACAACCTCCTCTTGGAGTTCAAATTTGGTACTCAGTAATGTAGCTCAAATATACAACGAATTTGAAGTTTAATCAAAGCAATATAATGCAAAAAAGGACCTATTTTTGAAAGTGGTATTTTTGTCCACAGGAGCCTATAATCTGACTGTAGATCTGGAAAGTAGACATAAAATTAAGCATTTAAAAAGAAAATGGAACCTAAATATGCTTCTACATGAGCCTGAACCAAGCTTTTAAAGTTGCAAAAATTGGGATTTATGATTTGTAAAAAAATTAAGGAACAAAGATCTCAAACATCCTACACCAATGTGTAGTTCATGAAATTCTACCCCAAAACAAAAAAAAAATTGTTCAGAAAAAGAAGTTCGTATGAGGGAGATATCGTTGTTTGAAAATCACCTCTTCAATTATTTTTCCTGAATTTCTGTTGTCACACCTCCAAAAATCAATTGACTCTAGATTTCAACTCAGATGTCTAATCTTGATGAAACAAAAGTCAATTTTGGGGTTTTTTGACTTGCTAAATATTGTAGGATTTGAGCAAATATGCAAATTAAATCTACGAAGCCCAAGAATAACTGCATGTAGAAAATCTATCATGGAGAAGAAAAAGACAAGAAGAGGCAACGGTTTGATCTGAAAACACAAAAATTGTATATTCAAAAGAAGAATAGATTGAAGAGATGTATAATTACAAAGAGATCAATCCTTATAAAAGGAGATTGAAACCCAAAAAAGGGTAACCTAAAGGTGAAAGCTATTTAATGATTATAAAATAATTATTGAATAAAGAAAGCTAAAAATTGCATAAAGTGAAATCTTAAGAAGGGAGAAAAGTTAATTTAATAAACAAAATTAAATTAACCTTTTTCTCTAATAGCCCCCCATAAGATTAGCAAAAATGCAGTTACAAAAAATGCAGAAAGAGCAAGAAAACTACAATGTTGAAAGAAAACTTGGGTCCCAGGAACAAGGCCAAATGAGGTACCCAATCACAACAAAATCTCTATGAAACAGAGAAATAGAGAAAACCCAGTGGGAAAAACTCTACTCCAAAAAGAGATAACAGAAAATCTAGTGAAGGACTGCAAAAACCTCCAACTAGAGGAAAGTTCCAAAAAATAGGAACAAAGAGTGATCTTGACGAAAACCACTGAAGCATGAAGAAGTTGCAAACTCTATCAAAAAGAAATTGTTGATCTGTAGAACCTCAAAGTAGGAATGAAAAGAAGAGTATATGGTAGATGATCCATCTCACTGAAATGCATAGGTATCCAACCACTATAATCGCCTAGTACATAGGATCAAATGCTAAATACATAGCTTACTCCAATGAACCAAGGAAGCATTAGAAACAACAGAAGAACCAGCCCCCCCTCCTTAATGCAGACAAGGGTGAGGTGACAGGGAGTTGAGAAAGTGGACCAAAACACTCCTACAAAATAAGAAGAACCAGACACATCATGTTGGATACAATTATTAATTGTGTATTGTCTTTGATGTTACACAAATTTCATATCAGCCATTAGACAGAGTCTACCAAGCTTAGATGGTTAGCAAAGCAATTTATAGTGACTACGAAGCATTCCTGAACATTACACAATAAGTTAGCTCTTACCGAGCTCACTCGGGCATCAAAGGATTTTGTAGCAGAAAGTTAATGTTAACCGAGCTACCAAGGTTAACAAAGGGAAAGTCAATATCTATTGAATTCACTCGATCATCGAAGAGAAAGTTAGCTTTTACCAAGCTCACTCGGTAAGCGAAGGAAGGTCAGTGTTTACCGAGTTAAGTCGGTCTCCAAAGGAAGTTGCAAGGTTTGTAGTGTTTACCGAGCTTCACTTGGTTAACGCTGGGGAAAAAATTCTAGAGCAGCAGTCATTGAGCTGGGTCAGGCAACGAAGAATTTTATTATTCTAAAGAATTAAGTTTAATTGTTTTGTGCAATGTTTGCAGCCAACTGATTTAATATTTTCAGTTGTTATAACTTGTAATTGAGCCGACTTGACAATCTGCAAGGTATATATGAAAGGTCAAGTTGTGAATTCAAAAAAAATGGAAGAGTGTGGATGCATAAGAGTGCAAATGTATGAATGTAAATGGAATAAGTGAATATTGAAGATATGAGTGAATGTTGTGAAAGGATTAGATATCTTTAAGGAGTTGCAAAGTTGTATTTGATCAGTGAGGATCTAGTGAAGTAGAACAAAGATCTGTATTCAGCAAAGATAAGTTGCATATATTTTAGATCACTTCATTATTGCTTTCTAATCATTGTAACAGTGATTCAAATCTCTTAACAGAATTGGTTTAATAGCCATTTTGTAAATCCTCTAACAAGGTGACAATTCAGTTGAATTGTTCTTGAGACCTCCAACAAGGCCACTCCTTATAGGTTGATTAAATCCTCTAAGAGTGTCACACCTAACAGTGTGTTTTGTAACCTTTAACAAGGTTGGCTTCTAACAGGGCTCACTTCAGAAGAGTGAAAATGTGTAACTAGTTACTTGGTGTTTTTTCCCAAATTGGGTTTCCATGTTAAATTTGGCGTCTCTTGTGTTCATGTTATTTCCTTTATGCATGCATGTTAATCACTTTAAATGCTTAATAAGTTAACGGAACATCTATCAAGTTTCAACATTTATTTGTATGGTTACCGAGCATTAGCAGTAACTATATTTTAAGACATCTAAGGATCTACAGATTTATTTTTGTGGTAACTGATTCACCCCTCCCCTCTCAGTTACTCCATCTCTATTTCCAACACATCAAGAGTGAGGTACATACATCTATAAAGGCACATGTCACTAACACATCATGGGGCTAATGTCATGGAAGGGACACTCACTTAACAAAGGAAGATAATACTAAATGGAAATCAACTATCCCCCCATGGCACTTTATAATATAGTGTGAGTACAATAAATCATGTAATGATGAAAATGATCTTGAAATGCAAGGAGCAACACTTTATCTCAGTGCATTTTAATAAAAATGCTTACAAATAATATCAAAAAAGATTAGAAAGGGCAAAAAGTTGATACAACACATAGTACACCAAGAAAATGATCCCCAAACCTGAAACAATGAAGATATCCACCATAGAGAAAAAAAAAGCCAAAAAAATGATAGAAAGAGCATGAAGCAAAATCTAAAAGAAATTACATCATTTTTGAAAAGCAGACAGAACCAACTTTCCAAAAATATAACGTTTTCAAAAAATAGAGATGGGATGCTCAAGATATGCCCTCTAGAGTGAAAACTTAACATCCAACTTTGACTACAAAAATAGGCAACCAAACTACATCAAAACCAAAAAAACCTACACCAATGTCTTTGTCTTGGAACTAGATTTCCGACACATTTTTTGGATCATAAAAATACATCCATATGCTCTAGTTATGGCAAAAAAAATCATAGGGCCTCTAGAAATGCATTAAAAAATATATTTAAAATTTTTTTTTTTTAAAAACTCATGAAAAAATGTGCCACCTATGGGACGGAGGCTGAGCAGAGGTGGGCGGTGGAGCCATTGGCAGTGGTGGTGGGCAGGTCGCACCACTGGTGGCAACCGCTCTCAGGAGGCAGGAGTGGAGTCATAGTGGCCACTAAGCTATGGTGGTTTGCGGGACTGCTGGTGGTAATTGCAAGCAATTTACCATAGCCACTAGCGGTCTCGGTGACCACTTGCAGTTTTCTTAAACTATAGTAGAAAAAAAACCACTTTTAAAATTTTTTTTTGTGATTTTTTAAATTTTCTCTACCTTGGAGTCCATGCAGAGGCCGTACGACCTTGCTAGGAATTTTTCTTTTGCCTCCTGGATGAACGTTGTCCATATCGAACAAACTTTATATGGAAACGAGGGTTTTGATGCCTTTTGGATCCATCCATGAAGTCCATTTGGCCTTAAACTTCTCTAAAAATTGGTGACCCGCCTATTTTCTCAAGAAATACTTGAAAAACATCATATTCGATCTGCCAAACCCTTGTTCTCCCTTTTTCTCCAAATATCAAACAAGCTACAAAAAATCTGGCTCTAATACCATTTAGGATTTGGTGACCCCTCAATTTTCTCAGAAAATACCTAAAAAACATCATATCTGATCTGCCAAACCCTTGTTCTCCCTTTTTTTCCAAATATCAAACAAGCTACAAAAAATTTGGCTTTGATACCATGTAGGATTTGAGCAAATATGCAAATCAAATCCACGAATCCCAAGAATAACTGCATGCAGAAAACCTATCACAAAGAAGAAAAAGACAAAAAGAGCTAAGGGTTTGATCTAAAAACACAAAAATTGTATATTTAGAAAGAGAATGGATTGAAGAGATGCATAATTACAAAGAGATCAATCCTTATAAAAGGAGATCGAAGCCCACAAAAAGTAACCTAAAGGTGAAAGCTATTTAATAATTATTAAATTATTATTAAATAGAGAAAGCTAAAAAATGCATAAAGCAAAATCTTAAGAAGGGAGAAAAGGTAATTTAATAAATGAAATTAAATTAACTTTTTTCTCTAACAAATATGATGCTAATATCTAATTTGCACTTGTGAGCTCCAATCTTGTTCTGCAAAAAAATCTCTCCTACTGGGCTAAAAGGTCTTTTTTTTCGTAGAATTTTGGAAATAAATTACAAATCTGAAAAGAAATTATAGATCCAAAAGGAGAAGCAAATGAAAAATGTAGATCTAAAAATTAATTACATAGATCTAAAAATGATCATACCAATTTCACAAATCAGGCCTTCAGGTTCCGGTTTGCAAAAAAAAATTGCCTTAGATTTGACTATGGCCTAGGGTAGGCAAATCTATAGTCAAAATTCAGTGAATCAATGCTCTGAACATAATGGTGAGGTTAGCTTTGGCTCTAGATGCTCCCAATGACTATAGATTTGTTAGATTTGAATCGTGGTCCTCCGAGAGGTGAAGCAAAAATGGTTTCTAATGGTTATGTGAAGAGAAGCTCCCTCAACTCTAATACCATGTAAGAATTTTCCTTAGGGAAAAATCACGCAAGATCAAGAAGCACAAGCACTAGCACAATATGGACCAATTAAGTATGATCAAAATAGCAATATGAAATTTAATTGATGTACATACACACTAGGAGTGCCTAAATATAAAGGCCTCTAGAATAACTAGGAGTCAGCAAAGTGATAAGACTCACAACTAAACACATGTCCACCAAGAGTGGATTATCCTCCATTAAGCACAAAAATTAGTGTGATGATGAGAGGATAAGCCTACATAGGTGTGTCATGTAAAAATATGTTGTAGACACCATGTGCTTAATTAGAGTGCGAACAACTATGTTGTCTACATGACAACTCAGATAAATATGCAAACTCCTATGTTTTCAATAAGGCAACTCATATGAGTATAAAAACTCCTAGGTGTCTAACTAAAAAATAATAAAATAATGCATTAACCTAAGTAAACTTAAGTAAAGTGTAATAATAATTAATTATTTACACTAACAATAATAAAATTACATCTTTAGGTCGGTTGATGTCGATGCTCAAGAAAAACAATGAACTCGGGTAATACTCTAACACTCAAGTAACATTGTGATCCCTTATTTGTACTGGATGCTTGGTTCATACTAAACACTCAACAACCACTACCTACTTGGTTTACATTGAAATACTTGTTTCATACACTCTCAATCTACTCAGGCTATACTAAAACATGTTGACTAAAGGAAAGCTCAATTATAGTATTAACCAACCTTCCTAAATGACTATGTTTTGTCACTAATTGACATTATGTCTTACCATAGGCTCAACAATCTGCTCCTTTGGCTTAAGTGGCAAAAACTCTTAATTACAATTTTCAGTCAAAGTCCCCCTTTCCATATGCTTGGGTCTGCAACTCAATTTGAACTAAAAATCTTTGGCTCAGTCACAACTAAATGAATTTTGGTTTTCCAAAATTGTTTTTATTCATCTTCTTTATATAATTCCTCTTGCTATATACATAAACACATACATAGATGTTTACCCCCTATATGTTTTCCTCTATATTTTCCCCCTTCTTTTTGTAGGTATATATTATACCTTGAATTTAATTAAAAAACTCTAACCATAATCTTGAACCATAACTATAATTCACTTTTTGACCTTACCTATAACTAGTTCATATTTCACTCTACTTGAACCATAACCCTATTCTATCATCAAGTTTAGTAAAAATTATGCTTCAACCATAAGAGCAATTGAACTATATAACTCTACCCTAATTTGAATGCTAACTATAATCCAATCTTAACTAAAGCCATTGTAAGGAAACTTGCCAATAAAGAATATAACCATTTCCACATAACCCATGATAGATCTAAAATAAACCACGGAATTAAAATCCACATGGAAGAGAATAGACAACATACCAAAAAAATTGTGACACAAGATATACCCTGGGAAACCCTTATTGAGGGAAAAACCCAGCCTCCAAAAGCATCCATCACCATGCATTATTCAACAAAAAATACCATTGCAATACAACCATGGAAGCCTTCATGGCCATAGCCACAATCAAGCAAACTATGTGAACAAGCATGAATCCACACATCCCATGCCATGCTTTTAACCTTCACAAATGCTCCCTTGGCTAACCTGTCAAGCCTTGTCTTGCTCAACTCTTGTCTTTCTCACTCTTACTCTCTACAACAACTACCCTTGTGGCTGCTTATTTAGTAGCAAGTCCCACAAAAACACCAAGTGGTATTACATAAACCATGTGCTACCTAACCCATTGACCGCACATTTAATATTGGGTATTTAATTCTTTTCCCCAATATTAAATAATTACATAAAATATTATCAGAATGTTACAATACAACTCATCAATTATATCCCATGGGAATCTTTACATGTTGCACGTCCATCTAGGCACAACATTACATAATAAAATAAAATAATAAAATAACAATATTATGCAATGTGTGCAACACCCATTATCTCAACAATCTCCCACTTGTTGTATACATTGCATAGGGTCAATCTAGAGCCACACAAATGAACAAGGGAACAATCCCTCCCAGCACATCCACCATCATAGATCAAAATACACCAAGTGCTCAATCCTGGTACCCACAAAAAAATCAAAGTATCCAGCATCTTAAACATGAATGATCTCACCCCCTATTATGCCACTACCATTGGACATACATAGAAGCCATCCAAAGAGAAAGCCACCTAACCTGTCGCATTAGAAGATCATAAAATCCTATACCAACTAAAATTCCAAGCACAAAAAAAAACCTGATCCAAAGGTAATCACATGTATCCGCAGTTGTCAAAATATCCATAGCTGAAATAGCGCCCACAACAAAGTGCCAACCCATCCAACTATCCATACCTCCAAAGATATAACAAGTGAATCTCATATCACCAACATATCCAATCTACAACCTGCAATCACAAGCCTCAAGAGAAATACCTTCCACATATATACCAAGAAGCTCCCATTGTAAAAGATAATGTCAAATCTATAACCAATCTACTCACAACATCTCAAAGAAGTGAATCCATGTAATATCAAGGACATCCACAATACATAAACTGACATCCTGCAAGAACAACTCTCATAACAAGTCTCCAACACTCTCCCAAATTCTCCACAACCAACAAAGGAAAGAGATAAAGTAATAACCATGTCATCTCTCACATGAAATACATGAGCACAAACCAGTGATCACAATCTCCAACCAATCTCGAATCCAATATAAGCAAAACTAAACATCCAAGAAGATAACCAAGACTAGAGAAACCATGCAAATCATAACTTGTATCATGTCCTTCTACACACATCTCTAGATGTAAACTGTGCAAGTATGATCTCTTCCATTAAACCCCAACAAGAAGCCTCAACGACACCCAAACCATACCATATAACTAATCATGGATGTAAGCCTCTCACAAGAAGATCAAACTCATAAACCATTCCTAAACAAAGGAATATCCCCAATATAAAACCATCTCCCAAACTCAACCGGCATAACAACATATGCACATGGAGATAACCAATGCTAAACCATCTCTCAAATGAACCCTCCAAAACTAACTCATGTACCGTAGCTCAAGATCCATATCTATGAAAGACAAGCATAAATATAATGCAACTAAGAGAAACAATGGGCTATACCTCTCAAGTAGCAAACCACCGAGTAGACCAAGAGTAGGGAATGAGAATGCTCATCAAGATACCCAAGTCTCCAACCAAGACTCATCTAAGAACAATCTCCTCTCAAGTCCATATCAGGTGACTGCCCCTCGAACTTTTTGTTGAAACCATCAACCGTCCTAACAAATACTTCTCTAATCCAAGAGAAATTAGCATCACCACTGTCTCTAAGTATCCATGAGCACCTGTAACCAATCAATCCATGCAAACTCTAAATGCAACATAGCAATATCATGAAGTATCTAGCTTATGATCAGTGTGCTCAATACCAAGAAACTAAACCAAGATCAATGTCAAAGTTTCAACCATGGCCCCAGGAACATAAACATGACAACATGATCTAACCATCTCAACCAAAGCGATAACATGCTCCACATGAACATACTATAACATGTCACAACTCTAAACATGTATCAAAAGTATACCATGACATAATAATGAAACCATCCTCATACCAAGGATAACATGCCAAATGAAAGCCTATATCACACCTTTACCAAGAACCCCATAATTCCTCAAGATGCAACCATCTCCATACACCATGAAGAAAACCATCTGCACATACCATGAAGAACCATCTCCACATACCATGAAGATAACAAGTGCACCATGCAAATGTAAAAGATGCTTCTGCAGCAACAGGATCTAAGACAAAAATTCAACATCTACAAACACTCAATAAATATATCAATGCCAACAACTCCCACTCAACTATGGTACCAAGTCACCTATGGCATCATAAAATCCATCTCCTACATGAAGATCTAAACCAAACCAGGAACTAATCCTACACTGTCACCCCATCACTATCACAAGCTCCCACTAAATCGTATATCCAAGCTATCCATGACATCATGATGAAAAACCATCCTCTAACCATGAGAATCAAATAAGGCATCAAACCATAAAAGAACTCAAAGTGCACATCATGAGCTCCTCAAAAGAAACCAAATAACCATGATCCTCAACCAAGAAGATATACCACCATAACTGAATCAAAAAATCCAAGCTAATAAACATCAAGGATGTACCTATATATCCAATCATGTCATGCCAAAATCTATGACACCATGATCACATCCATGAACCGAGCATCTGTCTCTCAAAGTGTCCAAACTGTCAGCATAAAATAATCAACCACAATCCTCCACCATGACTGTACCTGGTAACAACATCTCATCCCTTCTACATGAAGAAAAAATTAGTAAATCATGTGACTTAGGGCATAGACAACCCAAATCCAAGCCACCAATCTGAATATGCATCAATAATGAAAGATCAATGGGAAAAGACAACCCATGACCAAGATATAAATGCAACCTATAAGTATAGACCACTTACAACACTACACAACATGTAGATCCAACAAGTCATCATACATATCCAAACCAAACACTGATAACCATATCATCATGAGACCAATCTAAAATATGAACTGAGTATACAATGACATCAAATCTTAAATCTCCAATGCCATAAACTCACAATGTTACCATAGTCAAAATGTATCTATAAACTGTTCAAATCAATATATCACCAAATAAATCATGCCAAATCTACACCAAATCTGAACCAATGTGTAGAGCTCTCCAAGAGCTTTCCGTTGACTACTCAAAGTCCAAAACCTGACTCTGTATGCCCAAGTTATGCTCTAATCCGTGCTCAAAATAAACATCTAACTTTAGGGCTCTTAAAACTTGACAAAATCTCAAAATCATAGAACCAAACCTACACCATATTTTAGTGCTCTGAATTAGCTTTCTAATGCCTATAAGAACTCTGAAATCCAATATTCTAAGAGAACGTTATGGTCGTTTTACTAAGACAGTCTTTTTACCATTTTCACTTGATTTTTCATTTATTTTTTTTTGTGATGAAAATTCTGACAGGATTTAATTTGATGACTATCATGGGTTGAAACCAAAAAACTCTTTCATTTCCTCTTAACATGGCCAAACTAGGGCATATTATATATCATAATTTATGAAAATGTTGACCCGGATCTAATGGTGAGGTCTATTTTTACCCAGGAGGTCATTTCTGGATGCTACCCCCCAAAACCCTCATTTAAATGAAACATCCAAAAAATCATTTTGTCCAAAAAATTTCACATGCCCAAATATTTTAACATCCCATCATAATAGCAAATCCAAAACCCTTAGATTTGCAATAAATCATTCATATATCTTGCCCTTTCTTTTATCCTCTCATGCATTCCCATGGATTTAATCTAAGGTTACAATAATAAAACTATAGCTCTGATACCACTTGTAAGGAAACTTATCAATAAAGAATATAACCATTTCCACATAACCCATAATAGATCTAAAATAAACCACAGAATTAAAATTCACATGGAAGAGAATAGACAACATACCCACAAAATTGTGACACAAGATATACTCTGGGAAACTCTCATTGAGGGAAAAACCCAGCCTCCAAAAGAATCCATCACCATGTATTATTCAACAAAAAATACCATTGCAATACAACCATGGAAGCCTTCATGGCCATAGCTACAATTGAGCAAACTATGTGAATAAGCATGAATCCACACATCCCATGTCATGCTTTCAACCTTCACAAATGCTCCCTTAGCTAACCTGTCAAGCATTGTCTCGCTCGACTTTTGCCTTTCTCACTCTTACTCTCTACAAAAACTACCCTTGTGGCTGCTTATATAGTAGCAAGTCTCACAAAAACACCAAGTGGTATTACATAAACCATGTGCTAAAACCATGTGCTACCTAACCCATTGACCCCACATTTAATATTGGGCATTTAATTCTTTTCTCCAATATTAAATAATTACATAAAATATTATTAGAATGTTACAATACAACTCATCAATTATATCCCATGGAAATCTTTACATGTTGCACGTCCATCTAGGCACAACATTACATAATAAAATAAAATAATAAAATAACAATATTATGCAATGTGTGCAACACCCATTATCTCAACAACCATAGTAACAACGACCTTAATATGTACATCCTAACTGAACCCTACCTAATGCATAATTTGGAACCCTTACTTCAATCCTAAAACTGATTCTAAACCTTAAATGCCTAGCTCTAGATAATAAGATAAGTTTCAAAACTTATATTCCTAACCCTACCATATAGATACTAAATTCTAAATGTAAATGTAAACCATGATGTTATCCCATATCCATACCTTAACACTAAACCTAACCAAGTTTTATGTTCATACCCTATAATGTTATTTCTAAAAGTTAACCATGTAACCCTAATCCTGTAAACTTAACCCCTAAGTGCTTCTTTTATACCTCAACCTAAACCCTAACCCTATATTCCTAAACCATAATCTCCTACCTAAGTCTTATCATAATTGGGATATATATTAAATTCCTTGAAACCTTTTTTAAAAAACACTTCTAATCTTCAGCCTAATCTTGACCCTAATCTAAATATAATTTGAATACTAATCCATACCCTAACCCTAGTCCTTTGTGTAAGAATAATTTTAACTGTATTGCACA
Organism: Cupressus sempervirens; assembly: GCA_028749045.1. Lineage (NCBI taxonomy): Eukaryota > Viridiplantae > Streptophyta > Pinopsida > Cupressales > Cupressaceae > Cupressus > Cupressus sempervirens. The sequence goes on from CM053787.1 coordinate 1,040,081,927, forward strand.
ATTGTAAGTTAATGTAAGCCTTAAAGATGTAATTATTTTGATCTATTTAGATTTATTTTAACTAGATGTAGTTACAAATTAATTTTATGTTGGACATATTAAATACTAACCAAAGTTAGGGGTTAGAATTTACTTAAAACTACACTTTACTATTATGTATGTTTATGATTCAATGTTTCTTTAATGCTAATATATATTATTTATCATTCTAGCATGAATATTCTATCCTTAATTCAACTATAATGCAAATCATAGGTATAAATTAACCCTTCAAATTAATAACCAAACTAGATAACCATAATCTTGAACCACAAAGTCATAATTCACTTCTTGACCCTAACTAGATAACTACAATATTTCCTTTTACTTGTATGTAGCCCTATTCCATCCTTAGGTCTACCACAAATTGTGCTTCAAACATAAGAACATTGAACTATACAAGTCTATCCTAGTTTGAACCCTAATCATAATCCAATCGTAGAACTAGAGCCACAATAAGCCTCATCATAATATGTACACTCTAACTAAACCCTGACTAATGCATAATCCCAAACCCTTAACCTAATCACAAAAAAAAATAGTAAATGTTATATGCATAACTAGATAATATAAGCTTGTTTCAAACCTTCTTCCTAACAAAATTATAATTAATATAAAAATTTAAAATTTAATTCTAGCCCTTAAATCTTAAATGCTAAATTGTAACCTTAATTCTAAATGACAAAATTTTAATAAATTTTTTAAATAAAAACTGTGAAATCCTAAATCTTATTCAACATATATTAATGCTTAATCTAGTAAAACCTAATTTTATAAATGTTAACACTTTAGAACACTTTTGTAAAGTCTACATATAGTCATAACACTAACCTTTTTAAAAAATACTTCTAATCCTTAGCCTAATCTTGACCATAATCTAAATATAATTTGAATCCTAATCCATACCCTAACCCTAGTCCTTTGTGTAATGATAATTTTAATTGTATTACACAATTCTTAGTTAATGTAAGCCATAACCTTAATAATAATCCATTTTGTAAATTTAATCCTTAATTTAGCTATAATGCAAATCATAGGTATAAATTAACCCTTCAATTTAATAATCAAACTAGATAACATAAGGTATTGAATCATAACTATAATTCACTTCTTGAACTATATGACCACAAATTGTACTTCAATGTAAGAACATTGAACTATATAAGTCTACCCTTTAAATGCATAATCCCAAACTCTTACCTAATCCCAAAACTAACTCTAAATGTTATATGCATAACTGTAATAAGTTAAGTCTCAAACCCTATTCCTAACAAAATTATAATGAATAAAAAAATTAAAGATTCAAGCCTAACCCTTAAATCCTAAATGCAATTTGTTATAACCTTAATTCTAAATGGAAATTTTTTAATAAAAAATGTTAAATCTAAATCTTAACGAACATATGTGCAAATGGACCAAGTTGTGGTGCCAAAAAGATGACACACAACTCCAATTTTTAAAATTCTAAAATCACACATGTGCGCACGCTTTTAAAACCTAAAACCTTTTATATATGGACTACAAACCCATAGCCCATTCTATTTCATTTTATTTCTTTTTTGTTGCCTTCTTTCTCCTCAACAACACACATGTAGTTTGTAGAATTTAAAAAAAATTCTCACTCTCCTCAAAATGCGTCTTCATCACCAGAGATCAAGATCAAGATCATATAGTATGTTTTTTACTCTTGTTTTTGCATTGTGGGTTAGTGCACCAAGTTGTACCAAAAACATGACACACAAAATGAATTTTTTTTAAATTCTAAAAGTGCACACACGCTTCGGCTTGGGCTCCACAAGCCTAAGGCTTGTGGAGCCCAAGCCAAAGTGCATGTGCGCTATAGTGTGTGCACACTTTTTAAAATCTCAAGTTTTAATATATGGGTTGCAAACCCGTGGGCCATTTCATTTCTTTTTGTTGCTTCATTCTTTCTCTTCAATAACACACACGTTGGTTGTAAAACTTGAAGAATTTTCTCACCTGCCTCCTCAAAATGCCTCCTTGTCATTAGAGATCAAGATTGAGATCACATAGTATGTTTTCTACTCTTGTTTTTGCATTGTTTAATATTTTTTTGCATTGTTTTGTAAGTTTTTATAATTGTTTTGTAGATTTTTTTAGTTTTTCTTTAAATTTGTTTATTTATTTAGAATGCAACTAATTTCTTGTAAGGAAATGTGAATAATCAACTGCCAAATCCATAGCCTGATCAATAAAATCAAAATGAAAACCCTCCACAAGATCCAAATCAAAACCCTCCACTAGATGAAAATCAAAACCCTTCACAAGAAGAGCAAGAAATTATGAAACCTCTACCAATTGAAATACCTCCTCCTGGCACCCAAGACAACATAATGAATGAAATAGAAAGAGGGAAAAAGAATTAGAAGCAATCATTGGTAGGTTGAAAGCCTGTGAAAAAACCAATCCTATGAGAGCATAATTGGCATCCTCCCTTAAGTCCATTGTGACCCATGTAGCTTATGTTAGTGGTCAATTGGATATTTGGTGTGTTAAGAGAGAAGAACAAAGAAGATATTATGCAAACAAATTTTATCCTATAAAGATGTAAGAAAAAAGGAAATAGCAAAAGGTAGCATTTGTGCATTGTTTAAAAAGCCTGGAGAACAAGACATTGTTAAAAATACAACTAAAAGGTTCCCTATCCATTGGTGCATACATGATGATATTAGAAATAAATTTTGGGATAGATGGTGGATGGTCTTTGATGCCCCTCCCTGCAATAATCACGAGGCTCCAATGTATTTCTTAAAGAATTTGTATTGTGAATTTTTCCTTGAGGAGATCTCCAATTATTTTGATATGTTAGAATCTCAAGGTAGAGGTGGGGGGTCATCATTTGAGAAGTTAGGGGCACATCATGACCCTAATGTAGTTAGGGTGCCTATTGTCAAGCCACAAGGTGAGCATGTGATTATTCCTTCAGTTGTGAAGGAACATGTAGAGACCAATACTCTAGGGACTATCAATTCTTTGACGCAAATCCTCATTCATTATGTTAGTCCATTAGTTGAGGAGAATCTTTCTTTGCATTGTGGTCACTTGTGCACATCATGTGGACCCTTATGCACATTTGACAGTCATGTTGAAGACAGTATGGATGATGGGCTAGTCATTGATGAGTTCCTGAGTGACACATTTGGCATTGACACACAGGTAAATTACAATTATAATTAACTAATTTGATCACATTTTGTATGTATAGTGAATGACTAATTAATTAACATGTCTTGACATTATTCAAAATTTAGGATAAGAGTGTTGATGGCCCTAGTAAAGATTCCCCAACCCCATTTTACATTTTGTCAACGAGTTGAGAGGTATATATTGATTTAATTATTTAAATTATTACATATATTTATTAAGTAATCATATGAAAGATTGAAAACAAATTTATCCATGTGCATCAGTTCTCTACTGGACCATCGACATTCACAAGGGACTCTGAGCCTAGGCATGATATGAGCTTCATAGAGGTATATTTGTTTCATGTTTCATATTACATATAAATTTTATTATATGACATGAAATTGTTGACATCTGAGACTCCTCCTCATCCTTGCTAGTCCATCAATCGTGGAGTTGCTACCGTGATGGCTAGTTTAGAGCCATTGATCGAAATATAAATTTTTTTTCTTAGTTTTAGTTGTTGTTTATAATAGTTAGTATTTAAATTTCAAATGTTATTTATAAGCGATTATATTGATTCAATTATTGTAGGGCCTTACTACACTCGAGTGTCCACAAGCCTTTGAGGTGGATGTATAGACTGACTATTTGATGGCGGTGAGAAAATAATTAATTTTGTGTGTATACATATTTGATTTCAATGTATAATAATTGATTCATATCTACTTTTTTTGTATCAGCTCCAGTTAAAGAAGATCCTAAATAAGAGGACGAGGGAGCGTGTGACGAAGACCCCATCATCCCCATCATCTCCCTCTACACATCAACCAAAGACCTCTAGGGATTGGTTTCCTTCCCCTTGTGGGAAGGAGAAGATATAGGGATAGACATACATGTATAGACATTAGTGAACATATATCTTTTATTTCATGTTAGTGGACATATTCGACATACATTTGATGTATATATGACATTTTATATTTGATGTATGACATATATTTGATATATGATATTATTAGACTTATGACATTAATGGTTAATATATGACATGTTTGTTCATCCATGACATTATCGGTTATCATAATATATATCTTGTTTTTCTTATTTACATTTTAAGTACATTTCATATATTTCATTTTAATGTAATTTGATCCAAAATTATGTAGAGTGCTCACACCAAACGCTAGTGGATTCCCAACAAGAACACTTTTAAGGCAAACTACCTTTCCCACCTCCCTAAGTGTCTTCAAAGACTCTTCCCAACTTGGTTACAAAACTGAACAAACTTCTACCCAAATTCAAAAAACTACTTGATCACTTTCCCAATTCAAGACTTGGGAAGCAATAAGGGAAAAATGAGAAAATTTGAGAAATGTATCATAATCAACTTCTTGCTTCAAACTAACACCTCAGACACTTCAAGGCACACCTAATAACTATCTCAAAAACTTTAGTCTATCATCTATTCCATCCTTTGAAGAGATTATTCAACATCAATGAGTGAAAACAATCTTCCACCATCCTATGACTGTATTTTCTTTGCAACAACATGTAATTTGATGATTTTCGGCCAACTCATCACAAAGGGAAGTGATTATGTTTCAAACCCATGAAATGGCTATTAAGACAACCAAGAAGATCCTTATATCTTCCACTAACTCCATTTAGTGATAAAATGCTGCTAAAGTGGTGTTTTAGTTTGACAAAGCATGGGTTTGTTTTTCTAAATAGGAAGTAATGATATTTGACAATAACTCAATGATCCTATATACAAGTTTAACATCAACAATGATTCCTTGCCTTATATTTAAAGAATTTAATAATTACCAATACCTTATGCCTCCTCTAACTTCATAGAGGGTATTTTCATCATTTGACATCCATTCCAACTAATTACCAATTGGTTTGATTGGTTAGAAGGTTAATTTCAATGTTTTCCAAAAAAATGCTAAAATTGCCAAAATATTGTCAATTTTTATTGTAAAATGCAATTTTTGTACTAAATCTTCCTATAACTTAACTAAGTGGTTTTTTGTAACACATAGGACCTAAATAAGGTGTAATGAATTTCAAAACACTTATTGAGTCAACTTATTAAAAAAAATAACAAAAAAGCAAAAATCCTTAGGACTAAGCCAACTTGGGTTTATAGGTGACCTCAAGTTCCTTGACCTTACAAACAAGGATTACCTTATTACCATAAAAAAATAACATGTTCAAAATGAGGTCTATATCACCCCTTTACCTTCTATCATGAATCTCCATCATTGGATGAGATGACATATCTAGTTGCCACCTAGGTGCCCTGCACCACAAGTTTCATCATCACCCGAGATGAGGTCACAAAATCAAAATAAAATCCAATCTCCAAAAAGAGAGAGAGGTTACTATAGGTTTTAGAAAAATAATATTGTAGCACCTAGAATTGCATTCATACCTCACACAAGCTTTGAGATATACCCCATCAAAGATCGTTTCCCTATGGCATTTAGTGACTCTTAGGGTCAATTTAGTTTGGCATGCCCAATAAAGTTCAAATGCTCAACAAGATGGGAGTAACTTGGGGATAGATTTTACCCAACTACCCAGAGCTAATGGAATAGATAGTTCGATCCCACAATGAACAGTGAGAGAGATTCAGTAGTTGGCAACTTTGTACTGGCCAACACTACAAGTTTTAGCATCACCCAAGATGGGGCTGCAAAATCAAAATAGAATATGATCTCTAAAAAGTGAGAGAGGTTATTGTAGGTCTCTACAACATGGTCCTATAACACCTAGAATTTTATCCATACCTTACACGAGCTCTAAGATATTCCCCATCAAAGATTGCTGCCCTATGGCATTTAGTGACTCTTAGGGTCAATTTAGTTCGATGTGCCCAAGAATGTTTGAGCACTCAAAGAGATGGGAAGAGCTTGGGGATAGGGTTTAACCAGCTACTTGGAGCTAAAAAAATAGACAATTTGATCCCATGATGAATGGTGAGAGATATTTGGTAGTTGGCAACTTTGTACTGGCCAATACTACAAGTTTTAGCATCACCCGAGATGAGGCCACAAAATCAAAATAGAATCGAATCTCCAAAAAGAGAGAGAGGTTATTGTAGGCCTTTATAATACATTCTTATAGCACCTAGAATCACATCTATAGCTTACATGAGCTTCAAGATATGGCCCATCAAAGATCCTTATCCTATGGCATTTAGTGACTCTTAGGGTTGATTCAGTTCGACGTGTTCGAGAATGTTTGAGCACTCAAAAAGATAGAAAAATATTGGAGCTAGGGTTTACCTAGCCACCTAGAGCTAATGGAATAGATATTTTGATCCCATGATGAATGGTGAGAGAGATTTGGCAGTTGGTAACTTTGTACTAGACAACACTACAAGTTTCGGCATCATCCGAGATGGGGCCGCAAAATCAAAATAGAATTGGATCTCCAAAAGGAAAGAGAGGTTATTGTAGGTCTTTGCAACATGGTTTTATAACACCTAGAATCACATCCATACCTCACATAATCTTCTAGATATGCCCTGTCAAAGATCGCTAAACTATGGCATTTAGTGACTCTTAGGGTTGATTCGATTTGGCATGCCTAAGAATGTTTGAGTGCTTAATGGGATAGGAGGAGCTTGGGATTAGGATTTACCTAGCCACCTAGAGCTAATGGAATAGATAGTTAAGTCCCACAATGAACGGTGAGAGAGATTCAATAGTTGGCAACTTTGTACTAGCCAACACTACAAGTTTCAACATCACCCGAGATGGGGTCAAAAACTTAAAATGGAATTAGATCTCCAAAAAGAGAGAGGTTATTGTAGCTCTCTACAACATGTTCCTATAGCACCTAGAATCACATATGTACCTTACACAAGCTCTAAGATATTACTCATCAAAGATCATTGCCCTATGACATTTAGTGACTCGTAGGGTCAATTTAGTTTAGTGTGCCTGAGAATGTTCAAGTGATTATTGGGATGGGATAAGCTTGGGGATAGGTTTTAGCTAGCCACCTAGAGCTAACATAATAGACATTTGGATCCCACGAAGAAGGTTGAGAGAGATTTGGCAGTTGGCAACTTTGTATTGGCCAACACTACAAGTTTCAGCATTAACTGAGATTGGGCTGCAAAATCAAAATAGAATCAGATCTCCTAAAAGTGAGAGAGAGGTTATTGTAGGTCCCTAAAACATAGTCCTATAGCACCTAAAATTACATCCATAACTCACACGAGCTCCAAGATATGCCCTGTCAAAAATCACTACTCTATGGCATTTAGTTACTCTTAAGGTCGACTCAGTTCGACATGCCCGAGAATGTTTGACCAGTCAACATAATGGGATGAGCTTAGGGTTAGGGATTACCTAGCCATTTTGAGCTAATAGAATAGATAGTTCCCTCTCATGATGAATGGTGAGAGAGATTCGACAATTGGCAACTTTGTACTGGCCAACACTACAAGTTTTAGCATCACCCGAGATGGGGCTGCAAAATCAAAATGGAATTTAATCTCCAACAAGAGACTAAGGTTATTGTAGCTTTCTAAAACATGGTCTTGTAGCACCCAAAATCACATCCATACCTCACACAAGCTCCAAGATATGCCCTATAAAAGATCATTGCCCTATGGCATTTAGTGACTCTTAGGGTTGATTCAGTTCGACATGTCTAAGAATGTTCAAGCACTCAATGTGATGGGTGGAGCTTGTGACTAGGGTTTACCTAACCACTCAGAGCTAATAAAATAGACATTTTGATCCCATGATGAACAATGAGAGCGATATGAGCAAGATATGTATGCCTAGGCAACTTTGTGCAAGATATGAGCAAAAGTTGTTAATTAGGCAAAAATTAGGTCTTTTGTGTTTTTGGTCAAGATAGCCTAGGACTAGGGATTTTTAGTTATTTTTTAATAGTTTCAAACCTTTTCCAAGTCCTAGAAGTGAAATCTAGTGGACTTTGCAAAAGTTGCACTTTTTGTGCAAAATTGCAAAAGTTGTAAAAGTTGCTTTAAAATATAAATCTTATTGGAAACCTTCTAACCTTCAAAAATATGTTTCCCATGCTCATATACCCGAGCATGGATAGTTACAACTTCCCAAACTTCCATTTGCAACTTTTTGCAAACATTGCAAAAGTTGGTCAAGCAACTTTTTGAGCAAGATTGCAACTTTTGAGCAATTTTTGCTCTTTATGTATGTAGGTCAAATGGTTCCATCTAGGACCCTAGTAAAGATTCCTAGGACCTATTAGGTAACCAAATACCATAGTTTCCCATGAATATTCAAAGGAAATGAATAAGAAATTGGGTACCAATTATAGATATTTTTAAGACATTAAAAACAATATATATTATTCTTTCAAGACAAATGAGGTACCGATTCTGAAAATAAGATTGAAATGATTCCCATCAATGGCATGGCCAAGAACTAATTTCTCAATACAATCACTAATAGTTGGCCTGACTCCCCATGCCTTCTCATTCCTATGGAGGAAAACTTAGTATATAGAGGAATATATAGAGGAATTGTAGCTACATCTATTAAATATATAGAGGAAGATATAGAAAATTTTCTTAATAAAGAGATTAATCTGAGAGAAAAAGACATTTCAGAAGAAAATGGTTATCTTGGTGCCATATAGGGTATGCCAATTACTTAAGATGAAGAGAAAAACCTTACAACTATTGGGAAAGAGTGCACATGTACATAGACACAAAAATTTTAGATAGAGAAATAATAAGTGCTATAGAATTATCCATGGAGCAATGTGAAGTGAAGCCTCAAATTGGCTCATTAGCAGGCAAAGAATTTGGTCATGCACTTCATTCCAACACCATAGATGTTTCAATTATAAATGCCTATTCATCAATGGCCTTGCATTTACAAGAATTGGGAAGCCAAGATACTCAAGTTGGGCATGATCCCTCAAAGTTCTCATCAAAATATATTAATGATCTTAACAGAACAACAAAAAGCTCATTGCCACCTTTAAATGGAGACTTGAGTTTAAATGGAGATTATCAGTTCCCAAACATGTCCTAGTCAAGTAGATGACCAAGATGTTGCTTGAGTAAAGGGGATACTAGTTTATTATCTTTATGATCCCACTTGCATTTAGTTACTATTTTTTGAGCGGCCAGCTAGCTGCTTCAGTTTGGGATTTCTGTAATATATAATGTCCTCATACAAGTACATGCCATTTTTAGTAAACATTTTCTATTGTAAATGATTAGTATCTATAATTTCCATTTTTGGGACTAAAGAATATAACTATTAAAATCACAAAGCTTCCATGCTATTGTAATGGAGATTATGTGCAATATCATTTTGCTAATTTTGATTTGGTCAATAATATTGTATACATATGTAAGAATAGTCTAGTTCATATATATATCTGGTTCGTAATTGTCTGACTATTATGAATGACTTATTGCCTTTGGTTTGGAAAAATCTTTGTTGTATATAGTACTCAATATTAGTAGTCTTTATATTTTGTATTGGCTAATGTTCACATATACATATATATATATATCCTTCAATGGTGTTCCTTTTCTTTATTGGATGCACTTGCTTAAGATTCTCAAAATGACTATTTATTACCTATTGGAGGGTTATGTGTCTTTGGCATCTCATCAAGAGTAGAGTCTCTTCCATGCATCCCTTGCATCCCCCCCCTGTGTGTGTGTGTGTGTGTGTGTGTGTGTGTGTGTGTGTGTGTGTCTCCTCCTCTTCCTCTCTTTATTCAATTTAATTAACCAGCTAGATCCGCTTTATATTTTAATGTCTCAAGTATTGCCTCATGGTCTAACTCACAAACCTTCCAAAGAGTCTTATTATGTGGTTTAACACCATATTTTATCAAGTTGACATTTGATGTGACAACAAGGTTTGAATAATGAAAAATATTCCTCTCTATTTGTCAATCCTCGAATAACCACAAGTTAGGGTTCTTCATTGAAAATCATCTAAGACATGTGTTGATTACAATCACTACACCTATATGGTACTCTAAACCTTCACCATCTATAACTGAGTGATCCAATTTTTGTTTGGCTTGGACATAGTGAGATAAATAATAATTTGTCCTTTCTTCATTGTCTTCAGGTACAATAACAATAAAAACATGGCTTGTAATGATAAATGTACAAAATGTAGTCATTAATTTAGAAAGTACTTGGGTAAAAGTTATAAAGTTACATATTGAAATTACAAAGTTATATATAAATTACTAGGTTGCACTAGATCAAACAAGCAATCAAAGTTAATAGATGAATCCATCTTTACCATTTATAGTGCTTGTGGGGGATGATAGGTGTTAGTTGGGTCCAAAACTCATATATCCCATTTGTCCACCCATTCAGTTGACTCACACTCATCCCAATTTTCCTTTGCACATGATGGACAATAGCATACCATTTTTTGTCTATGGATACTCCATGAACCTACACTAGAGCTTCTAAAAGAGTGCAACTCACTTGATCCTATTAGTGTGCAACAATTCTCATATGGTGCAATGTTACTATTATCTATCAACCAAAAAAATCTACAAACCATAGAATCACCTTCCTTACCTAGACCCATTGTAGCATTACACCATTAAACGATGGATTTTTCATCTATCAATATTACTCCATCTTTGTACTTTAGTTCTTTATGACCTAAGTCTCCTTTGATGCATGTGCCCACACCATCATGCTCTCCCTTTCCATGACCAGCCTCTGTGAAATTCCACATATATTGAATTCTAGACTACTTGTGCATCCAGCTCAACCAATAGAACATCGGTGCATTCTTGAATTGAGATGTGAAATTGTCTGACCAAATAATTTGCTAATGATATGGTATGCCCCTGTTAGCCAGATCTCCATAAAATAGTTGAAAACAACCATGTACAAACTCTATAGAATGTGATCAATCATCTTTGATGTAAAAATCGTACTCCCTCAAAATCTTCCTGTTATCCTCTATACTTGTAGGTGAATGAATGAATGTTATGTGAACAAATATGGAAACCTCTTGAGAAGTATAATACTTTTCTTGCACCGAATTTTGTAGTTGTAGTGTGTAGTTCTCTATGAAGTTTGTACTGTGGCAAAGAATGGAGGTGTAGTGTGTAGTTCTCTTCAAACCAACTCGTATTCAATGTTTATGACTGTTGTGCAGACCATTAGGGTGGTAGGTGAGTGTTTGGCTCTAGAGGCAAACAACCTACTTCATTAAATTTTTGGAACTCCCCATTTGTCCCAAGCCAAACAAACAAGGATCACTTTTGATCCAAATCAACTACACCAAGACTCTCTCTTAGGTGCACAAAAGTTCCAATGCCTAAAGGCTTAGTGAATATGTCTGCTAGTTGCTACTCAAACTTGCAAAATTCCATCTTAATATCCCCATTCTCCACCAACTCTTTGATGAAGTGATATTTGATCTCTATATGCTTGCTTCTCCCATGGAAGACTAGATTCTTAGATAGTGCAATTGACGAGATGTTGTCACAAAAGATTGTGGTTCCATCCTCTTGCCTTTCATTCAAATCTATCAAGATCCTCCTTAACCAAATAGCACTGCTATGTATGCAGCCTCTACTATAGATTGAGCAACAATAGGTTACTTATTGGATGCCCATGAAATTGCACCCGATCGCATATGGAACATGTATCTGGAAGTGTTCTTCCTATCATCTAAACTTCTAGCCCAACCATTATCCATGTAATCAACCAACTTGAAATCATTTTCTATAATATTAAAAATCCCAAATACCTTGGTACCATTCACATACCTTAGGATCCTCTTTCCCACTTGCAAATGGGAATCCTTTGGTGTTTCTATAAATTTGGAAATCAAACTTATTGCATGCATTATGTTTGGCCGAGTTGCAGTCAAATACATCAAACTTCCAACCATACTCTTATATAGTGTTGGATTCACACTTTTGCTACAATCTTCCATGTTCAACTTTGGACCTACTACTGTTGGTGTTGGGGCTACCTTACTATTCTACATTTTGAATCTCTCCAAGATCTGCCTTGCATATTTTTCTTGAGAGATGAAGATGTCATCATGCATTTGTTTTACTTCTATGCCTAGAAAGTACTTCAAGAGACCTAGGTATGCCATTTCAAATTCATTCTTCATGGCCTCTTTGAACTCACCAATTAGGAAATTGTCATTTCTAGTGAAGATTAAGTCATCAACATATAAGACAACAATCAACACATTACCATTTGTTGCCTTGATGTAAAGTGTGGGCTCACCTTCGCTCTTGCTAAAGCCATTGCTCATAAAATATGAGTAAATCCTGTTGTACCATGCCCATGGAGCTTGCTTATAGAACTCTCTTCAATCTATACTCTTTGTTTTCTTCACCTGCAACTTCATAACTAGGTGGCTGCTCCACATAAACTTCTTCCTTCAATACACCATTTAAAAAGTCAGACTTCACATCCATTTGATATACCTTCCATTTGTGCTAGGCTGCAATTGCTATGACAACACGTACGATTTCCATTCTTGCAACCGGGGCATATGTCTCATCATCATCTCTACCATACTCCTGCTTGTACCCCTTGATCACTAAACGTGCCTTATGCCTATCTATTTTTTCTTCAGCATTGTACTTGGTCTTGTAAACACATTTCACTCATATTACTTGTTTCTTTGGAGGAAAAATAGTTAACTCCCACGTCTCATTTCTTTCAATAGCATCTATTTCCTCATCCATGGCATTAAACCATTTCTCTTCATTCATAGCTTCCTCAAAATAAATTGGATCACTATGAGAAAATAATACAAAATTTACACTCCCATCATAATCCTCCCCATACTTTTCATCTTAGTATATCTCCCTTAAACTCTTAGTCTTTCTTGGCAATAGGGACGTGAGAGTGGGATCTGAATTCTCAGTATTGCTATTGCTACTATTTTGTATACTAGCTCGAGGTTGCCTTGATGTACTTGGAGCTATTGCTCAACATGTTAAGGGTTGCTTTCCTTTTTGCCTTTATTTGCAATCCATGTTAGATGTTCTATCTTCTTTCTAATCACCAATGTCATCTTCTTCCTCTTAGATAGTAGGCACTTTACTTAAATTTCTTGAGGATTCATCTACCGAGTCATCCCATGATTGATTTTCAAGAAATTTCACATCTCTTGAAATGATGATCTCCTTGGCAATTGGATCATATAGCCTATATGCCTTTGATTCTGAGTTGTACCCTATGAAGATGCACTCCACACCTCTGTCATCTAGTTTTTTCCTATGTTCCTTAGGCACATGTGCATATGCCTCAATAGGTATCTTCTCACAAATTAATTTTTTGGGACACCTATTAATCAAATATACTACTATTACTACAACTTCTCCCCAATATTGAGTTGGGAGTCCCTTTCCTTTCATCATGCTTCTAGCCATTTTGACAATGGTCTTGTTTTGCCTCTCAACCACTCCATTTTGCTATAGATTATAACTGGCTGTAAGCTCTTTCTTTATACCATATTGCTTGAAAAAATTTACAAACATATTGGAAGTATACTCTCCTCTATCTAATCTAAGGACCTTTACATAGTGTCCACATTCTTTTTCAACCAGGGCTTTAAATTTAACAAATTTATCAAATGCTTCAGATTTTTCCTTCAAAAAATGCACCCATTTCCTATGACTAAAATCATCTATGAAAATAAGTACTCCCCCTAATAGAAGTACTTTGGATAGGGCCTATCAAATCAGAATGCACCAATTCTAATGGTGCTCTAGCCCTTCTAGAATTTCCAGAATAAAAGGGAAGCCTATGTTTCTTACCCAAAATACAAGCCTCACACTTGTCATAGGAATCTACTATGCTTGGCAAACCATCTACCATTCTTTTTTTGGACAAAAAATTTAAACCAGCTAAGCCAAGATGTCCTTACTTGAGATGCCAAAGCTTGGAGGGGTCTTCAATCACACTCCTAAGAGTTGATTGCTAATGTACTATTGTACATGCATGCTTGGGAGGTGTAGCACTGACTTGAGAAGAGAAACATGTCTCTATCTTCAACGCAAACATCCAGTTCTTTTTCATTTGGACTACTACAAGTAATCTATTACTCCCATCCTTCTCATGAATGACACACTTGCCATTTTCAATCAGCACCTTGTATCCATTTTGAATGAGTTGTCCAACACTCATCAAGTTGTGCTTCATACTAGGGGAAAAATACACATTCTATATCTCCTTCTTCTCACCTTGCTCAGTGCAGACCATAATAGATCCTTTGCCCACTATGGGAATAGTTTCATTATTTCCCATTTTAATTTTAGACTTAAAAGTCTTATCAATGAAAGAGAATAAACTTTCATTACTACTCATGTGGTTGCTACAATTGTTGTCCAAGTACCATACCTCTAGGTTACCTTCTTCACCAATGTTAGACATGATGAAGGTTGTGGGATTATTTTCATTTCCCAAGTTCATGTTAGCCACATTAGCATTCTGCTTTGACTAATCACCCTATTTCTTCTAGAATTCAATTGCATAATGCCCATACTTATGATAGTAGTAGCATTCAACATTGCTCTTGTTAGAGTTTTCATTCTTCTTACCTCCTTTAGATTTGTTTTGGGAGGTGCTTGCTCCCTCTTGGTTGCTTTCTCGTCCTAAGCTTTCTGTACCAACATTCCTTTGACCATTCCTCCCATGACCTCTACTTCTTGAGCCTCTACTAGAGTCATTTCTTCCTCTCCCCCTATCTCTTGAATTCTCTTGAGCCTTGAAAGATTGCTCTTGGGAAGTTGTTGCTGATTTGTTTATCTAGTGCTCATGGGTTTGAAGAGTTCCCATCAACTCATCCATGGTCTATGTGGTGAGGTCCTTTGCCTCCTTAGTAGTCATAAAAAGATTGTCATATTTTTGAGGTAAACTCCTCAATATCTTCTCTATGATTCTGTGCTCTACATAATCTTCTCCATTTGATTTGAGCTGGTTTATCAAAGTGGAGATCTGTGAGCTGAACTCTGCAATAGGTTCTGTTATCATTTTTTATGCCTCGCCAAGATTCAAATTTCAAATGTTTTACCCACCAATGGCTAGTGTGTAGATTTAATATTATTTTAAATACCTGATCAAACCTTATAATATGTTCTGCAGCCCATAAGTCTTCCATCATCAGATCTAAAGAATATCTATGGTTGGCGCTATCTCACCATGGAAAGTTGCATGATGGATACATTAGCGACATAGCACCCTTCTGTCGCGTGTCCGGTGGGTCCCATTTTTCTCGATTATTTCTTCGATGCTGGGTTTTCCCAGTTCCACGGTGGGCGCCATGGTGCTATCAAAAAATCTAAGCTTCTCACCGTTACCGACATAGCACCCTTTTGCCATGTGTCCGGTTGGTCCCAGGTGTGCCCTGTCAGATATCAATGAGGATTCGTTAGATAGTTGGCATGTGGCCAGTTCCTATTAGCTATGCACTGAGAAGTCAAATCTATCTTGCTCACCATTAGATTAGTTCAGATCTACGGCAGGCGCTATCTCGCTATGGAGAACTACGAGAATTTTAACCATAGAGACATAATGCCTCAGTGATGCGTGGCATGTGGGTCCATTTTGATCTTATGGGCTACAGGATGAACAGGTGTCTTGTCTTCCATGGTAGTAGTCAGACAGGTTAGAGTACGTAGGAAGATCTTATTGGCCCATCCAATTAACTAGGTATGCAGTCCTACAAAGAGTTTGCACATCGTAGATGTGAATTTGATCCATGGTTGGCATCATGTCGCTATTGAGAGTTGCACGATAGATACCCATAGCGACATAACGCCTCGGTGACGTGTCGCATAGATGACATAATGGGCCTGCCCTTCTTCAAAGTGGTAGTACATCTCATCTTTAGTGGCAGTTGTCAGATGGGTCAGAATACAGTGGCATTTTTTTCATTGGTCCATTTGGCCAGTTCAAGACGCAATTGTACAGTTTTGTGGATCACCGTAGATCTAAGGAAGATCTACGGCAGGCACTATCTCGCTATGGAGAACTACGAGAATTTTAACCGCAGTGACATAGCCCCCTTTTGCCACATGGATCATGGGGCCAAGTCTCACCAAGGTATGTGTGCCAAGGATTTCCAGGTGTCATTCGAGTGTGGTGCAGTTGTCGAGATGGCACCAGGTATGATGGGCCCGGGTAAGAACAAGCATAGTATTACGACGAGTCTTCACAATCATCAGATTTCAAGAAGATTGATGGTTGGCGTTATCGTACTACTAAAATTTGCACACTATATACCATAGTGACATAGCACCTTGGTGACATGTGTCTCGTGGGCCTGGCCAAGGTTGACAGTTAATGGCTAGCAGTTAGTGTAATCGTCGTAGCTGGAGTTGGAGGAGTTGGTGTAGTTAGTGATGAAAGAGATGGTCAACTATGTAGGAATTCCGTGAGGTGGCAAAATAAAAAGAGGCTGTTGGTCCATGTGGTCCATCCTGCTTACAGAAACAGGTTGACTCGCTGACTCTGCTGATTCAAAAACCAAAAAATGAAGGTAATCGATTTTGTTGCGTGATCTGACCTTCATGATCGATTCCAACTACCATGAAATGAATGCAGAATGAGAAGAACACTCCACCACCCATCTTTTGATCCATCTACCAAGTCAGAGAGTAGCTATGGCACCGTTTCGGTCTTCTCAGGGCCCTGTTCCAAATCATTGTGTCTGGATCCGCATCCAGATTAGATTTTCCCTTGATTGTTCTCTACAGGACTTAATGGCAAGTAGCTGCGAAGTCACTTCAGCTGGAAGAGATCTTAGTTATGCCTGAACTATAAAGGCAACCTTTGTAGATTTTGTTAAGGCGGACCTTTCTCTAGCTTTTCTCTGATGTTGCTTTGCAATTCTAGTGTAAATTCCCCTGTGCCTCTGAACTGTATGATTCTCTATTTTATCTCCTTCAGCCATTGGTATGAAAGTACAAGAACTCTTTGCCTTCACCATTGTTTTGTGAAAATCTGTAATCTGCATGACTGTATCTCTGTTGGCTTGTGAATGGTATATAAGTGAATCTCTCTTTCCTTGTGTCATTCATCTTGATCATCTTGATCTGCATGTGGTTATTTGATTAAAGCAAGTCTGAATGTGTATATCCTTAGTTTCATTCTGGTTCAATAGTGCATATATGGGTAGAGATTGGTCTGAACACTCTATTTTGGTGCATCACCTCTTTAGATTAGGCTAGGTAGATTGGTTTCATGCTCCCCTTCTCCCTTTTCCTTTCCAAGAGTAGTTAGGTGCACCCTGATAGTAAGAGGAAGCCGGCCTTCTTCGGAGACTCAACCTCACAGTTCAAGTCCCATAGCTTGGAGGTTGTTTCCATGTTTCACTAGGTTGCCCTCACACATAGGCTCTAGACAAGGGTGCGAACCTAAGTGACAACAATTTTTGGCATGCCCGGTGGGACGAATTTCAAAAAAATTCAAGTCTACTAGTGTCAAAAGGGAAGGGTTCAAGATTAATACTGAAGAGATAGTACATGCTTCGGTGTTTAAGCCTTCAAGAGGCTCATTCTTCAAAGTACTTGGCGACTCTGAGCTTCAAACACATATCTGGTTCCAGACCAAAGTTGCAGTGATTCATGCCCATAGCTAAGACAAGGACATCTTCTAGAGGTAATTTTCAATACCAAGAGCTTTCAATTTCAAACCCTAGAAGAAGGAAGACTAGAATATCTTTATCACCAGTTAGGAGCGCAGTAGTAACAAATACTCCTGCAAGATCTATTTCTACTCCTCTTGCTGTTAGATCTCAGCCTAGACTACCATCAGTACGTATCAATAGATCACTTGTCTGTATGGCATTGCCTAGAGCTCATACTTTTTCCACCTTTAATGGTGGGAGCCCTCTCTTGTTAGCCCAAAGACATGACATACCAGTAGCTGCACTCAAAAGTATACTAGAATTTACTGGTGAAACTTCTATCTCCCCCTCAGAACACATTCAAGAGGTTGCAAATGTCTACAATATCCATGGCATTACAGAGGATGATGTTGCACTTAGGCTCCTAGCCTCATCCTTGAAAGGAAAAGCACTACAATGGTATAGAGGTTTAGCTCATGGTTCTATAACAGATTGGGATGGATTAGGAGCAGGATTGTGCAAACATTTTGAGGATAAGAGTGACTATTTGTCACTTTTAGAGCGGTTGACTACTATAAAAAGAGCCCCCCATGAATGTATGACTGATTTTAACTATAGATTCCAAAAGACATGGGATAGAATACCTACTTCAGTGAAGCCTACCCCTGGTAATGCCTTCTTCCATTACCTTAGAGCTTTTAATAGCGATATCACCACTACAATCCAAACTATGGGAGGAGATACCTTGCCTAACACTTATGACACAGCAATAAGGGCGAAAAACATCTTGATACAAGGAGGTAAGTTAGCTCCAAGGCCTCCTATGCCTTTCTTCCTTGATGTTCCAAATCATCAACCAGCAATGGCTCCCCTTCACACAACTTCTATATCACAATCCCTTACTCTAGTCCCTCAAGCTTCCACATCCTCACATGGGATAGATGAAATCAAGAAGATGATGCAATCTATGATATAGAACATGGACAAAAGAGACAAGAACCTTGATAAAAGATTGCAAGATCAAGAGAAGAACCTTGATAAAATATTGCAAGATCAAGGGAGGAAGTTAGAAGACCAAGGAAAGAGGCTGGAGGATAATTTCTCTATGATGCAGAAAGTGAGCAACAAAGTGGTGACTTTAGAAAGATAGCAAGCTCAAGGTAGTAAGCCTCATCAATTGCAATATCAAATTCCGAATAGTGGTAGGCCTCAAAATCCTAATCATTGGAACCATTCTTTTGATCAGAGTAGGCAGGGTGGCCAGGCTTCAACATCAAATGTAAACCAAAGTAGGGCCATAGTCCGTCAAAACAATATAGCTCAAGATCAAGATTTTTGTCCCTCCTATAACTACTCCTATGCCTATTGTATGTGTCAGAAGGCTGAATCTTATTTGGCCTTGACAGTCCAAGAACCTGCAGAAAAACAAGCATACAAGGAGGACCAATTTAATGATGCCTCAGATATGCAAAGATAGGGTGATTGCTCTTTTATGAATCATCAAATGGAGGAGCATTGTAATATAAACCAGGATTCCATTGCTCATAACACTAGAAGCAAAAGAAGAGCTATGGAAGATGTTGTCTCTCCTCCTCTCAATCAGGCCTCAACTTTGAATGCAGTACCTCATGAGCAAGTAGCAAATAATCAATCAAGTGCCTTTTAGCAGCAAAGGAAAAACCATGGCAGAAATGATAAAAGTGATCCTCAGGCCACCCCATCTCAACCTCATACAATTGCAGCCCCCAAGGTTTCTACCAAAACACCTGCTATGCCATTTAGTGTGGTAGAGCAAATGAAGAAGACAAATGTGAATATCTCCATGTGGGATGTTGTTGCTACTATACCAATGCAAAGGAGATTGCTGCAGGAAGAGTTAGAAAGAATTGAACCAAAGGATCATACACCTAGCATGGAAACTGCCACAAGCCTAGTACAACCATCAAGGGAGGAAGAAATAAGAAAAAGGTTAGACCTCCTCCATTCTATGTTTCCCTAATTATAGGAGGCAAACTAGTCCATAATTGCATGATTGATTCAGGGGCCAGCAGTTCAATAATGCCTAGGTGTGTTGTTGATGCTTTGGCAATGAAATATGAGCCCATTGTTAGGGATGTATTACAGTTGGATGGTAGTACTGTCAAGACTGTAGGGATCCTTAGGAATGTGGAGATGGCCCTACATGCATGCCCTGGTTGTACTATAACCCAAAATATCTCTATTGCTAAAGTCAAGCCATATTTTGCCACCTGTCTATCAAGAGACTTTACTGCCCAAATAGGTGGTTTCATATCTTCTGATTGGTCATATATGTCTTTTAAAACTAGATATGGAGCCAATGCTTCAATCAGAGCAGAGCCTCAAGCCCTCCATCATACTGAATCTTACACCCCCAACCCCATCAACATGAATTGCCCTATTCTAGAGATGGATGAGAATGACATAGTGAAGGAGCCCACCACTCCCCTGGCAGAGATACCTGATTTCTTCTTGGATGAGTGGGCTGACGCATATCAATTTGACCCTATGTTAGAGATCCTCGAGACAGGTCTCACTACATATTGTATATTGGAAAAGGATATCATGGTTCCCAATCTTATGGATGATAAAGAAGATGAAAGTGGGATATGGAGTATGTACTTCGATGGATCAAGGAACAGAAATGGATCAGGAGCTGGTGTAATGTTAATTTCCCCTGCACAAATAAGGTATTACTTCTCCTTTAGGCTCCAACTCAGTTGCACCAATAATGTGGCCGAGTATGAATCCTTGATCCAAGGTCTCTTACTCACTCAAAAAAGAGCAATTCAAGCCTTAAGGGTCTATGGAGACAGTGAGTTGGTGGTTAATCAAGTGAGAAATCAGAATATTGCCAAAAATGGTTTGCTCAAGTCTTATAAACATAGAGTTTGGGATTTTCTTGAGGGTTTCAATGCATTTAACATCCAAAGCATCCCTAGAAAAGAAAATAGACATGCTGATAGACTTGCAGCAATAGGTGCATCTTATGATATGCCAGGAAATCTTGAGGAGGAGGAGAAGCAACAAATTAGAGTGGTAGTAAGGCCTGTCATCCCTAACAATAACACCCACTGGCAAGTGTTTGAGTCTAATGAGCAAATTGTCAGCTTCTTGTAGAATGAGGCAGAATTTTTAGAGAGAAATCAGTCAAGACTGCAAGATCAGTATGGTGATCAAATCATTCATCTTAGTTCTAACAAGCTGCCTAAAGGTCTCATTACTTTAGAGAGTGTTTTTAATCCTAATGATCAAGCAAAGGGTAGGGCCATGAACCTAGCTGCTGATGAGGGTGATCATACTCCAGTCATGGTTGCTGATGGAAAATCCTTAAACATGGGGAAGGTATGTTCTGAAATTGAACAAGAAAATTTTATTCATCTATGTCAGGAATTTAATGATATATTTGCTTGGACATATGATGACTTAAAGGGTTTTGACCCAAGGTTATTTCAGCATACCATAGATTTAGTTGATGATGCAAAACCAGTAAGACAAAAGCAAAGACTAGTGAATCCCAAGATTGAACCATTAATGAGAAAAGAGCTATCCAAGTTGATTAAGGCCAATATAATTTTCCCTATTAAGCACTCATCATGGGTAGCAAACCTTGTCCCTGTTAGGAAGAAGAATGGGGAAATTAGATTGTGTGTAGACTTTAGGGACCTTAACCAAGATTCCCTTAAAGATCACCATCCTCTCCCTTCTATGGAGCAGATTTTGTCCAAGGTTAGTGGTTCAAAGAGATTCTCATTTCTTGATGGATTCTCTGGTTACAATCAAGTGCTGGTTAAAGAGTCTGACAGGTACAAGACTGCATTTACCACTAAATGGGGTACCTATGCTTTTTGTAAGATGTCATTTGGACTAACCAATGCAGGTGCTATGTTTCAGAAGGCAATGGAGATGGCCTTCAAAAGATTGATTGATAAGTTTTTCTTAGTCTACCTTGATGATATCACTGTGTATTCAAAGGATGTAGATGATCATTTTCATCATCTCAGACAGGTATTCTTAAGATGTAGAGAGTTTGGGGTTTCCCTTAACCCAAGCAAGTGTGTCTTTGCTACTAACCAAGGACAATTATTAGGGCATATTGTATCTAAGGATGGCTTAACCATTGATCCATAGAGAAAAAAAGCAATACTTGCTCTCCCTCTTCCTAAACACAAGAAAGGGCTGCAAAGTTTCCTAGGTAGGATAAATTTTGTGAGAAGATTTATCCCAAATATTGCTACCATGGTGAAACCTCTTACAGCTATGCTTAGGAAAGGTATGATCTTTGCATGGACCAAGGAAGGGAAGGAAAGTTTTGAAGAGATCAAGATAGCCATAGCCTCAGCCCCTACTCTCATGAACCCAAAATTTGAGAAGGATTTCATTCTTTATACCTTAGGTGGTGAGTCAAGCATTTCTGCTATCTTGACTCAAACAAACGACAAGAATGAAGAATAGCCCATAGCTTTCTTTAGTGAAGGGCTTAAGGAGTATGAAGGTAGGTACAGTTATGTAGAGAAGCAAGCCCTTGTAATCATCAGAGCTTTAAGGAAATTCAAACACCTCCTGTTGCATAACAAGATTCATTTGTTAGTACCCCATGCCAGTGTGAAGGATTTCCTTTTAAGCAAAGATATTAGTGAGAAAAGAGCTGGTTGGATTACAAGAGTGATGGAGTATGATGTCGATATCTAGGTCACTAAGCTGGTAAGAGGTAAGGGATTGTGTAAGCAGATGTTATCATCTCAAGAGCTTGATGAAGAAGTTGTCATGGTATTAACAAAAGAATAAGAAGCAATAAATGATGGCCCAAGGAATTGGATGGATGACATGAAGAATTTCTTATTAGGGAATGGATACCCTCAAGGATTAGACAAGGCTAAAAAGAGACGGTATAGGCTATAGTCAATTCCTTATGTCATAGTTGATGATATCCTTTTTAGAAGGGATTTTAATGGAGCCCTATTAAGGTGCCTTGATATAAACTAGGCTAAAATAATGATCAAGGAACTTCATAATGGTCTTGATGGTGGCCACTTCTCGGCTAGAACAACTGCAATGAAGATCATGAGGGCTGGTTATTACTGGCAATCTCTATTCCATGACTTTCGTAAGTATGTAAGGAAGTGTGAAAAATGTGCCTTCTTCTCTGGCAAACATAAACTTGCAGCTCTTCCCCTCCATCCTATCCAGGTGGATCAACCTTTTGCTCAGTGGGGGTTGGATTTCATAGGCCCTATCAATCCTCCTTCTAGTTCTGGTCACAAATGGATTTTAGCTGCTACAGATTACTTTACCAGGTGGACAGAGGTAGTGGCATTGAAGGATGCCACCGAATCTTCAATTGTTGAGTTCCTTGATGGAATTGTGACCAAGTTTGGTGCCCCTTCAACCATTATTTCAGATAATGCCAAGTCTTCTGTTGGAGCTCAAATTTGTGCATGGGCAGTGGATCGTAATATCTATATGAGCACATCCTCAAATTACTATCCTCAAGGTAATGGTTTGGCTGAGTCATCCAACAAGAACCTAATCAGGATCATGAAAAGGACAATAGAGGATAATCAGAGGTGTTGGCATAAGAGGTTGAAGACTGCACTGTGGGCTGACAGGATAACACTTAAAATATCAATAGGGAATTCACCATTTGTGCTGGTATATGTTAGAGAAGCAAGGCTTCCAATTTCATTGGAGTTCCCAGCCCTGGAACTAGCTCATCAGCTAGAGTTGATGGAGGATGATGCCATGACAGTGAGAATGGCAGAACTAATGGAGCTAGAAGAAAAGAGAAATCAGGCCATGCAGACCCTAGAGGCACACTAGCAGCAGGTGAAGAGGATTTTTGACAAGAAGGCTAGGATCAGGATCTTCAGGGAGGGAGATTTGGTTCTGAAGTGGGATGCAGATAGGGCAAAACCAGGAAGATACTCAAAGTTTGATGCATTTTGGAGTGGTCCTTATCTAATTATCAGTTGCAAGCAGGCCAATGCTTTCCAGTTAAGCAGGCTTGATGGTGAGATTCTACCCATCCCAGTCAATGGGATTTACCTTAAGCCATGTTTCTGATAGGGTTTGGGGTTCCATGTATATAGTTAGTTTAGTTCTGTTCCTTTTTTTGTTTCCTATTTTCCAAGAAGTGCATGAGCACAGGGTTGTCTCTCTATGAGATAGCAGGTTTTCAAAATTTTGAAGATTGCAGGGAGTTTTGGTCTTTGGTTCCATTTGTAGAGACAGTGATTTATGGGTTTTTCTCTTAGAAGTAGGGTTAGAGTTTTACAATGCACAAGATCTACATCTTTTTGACTCTGTAGCCCAATGGACGCTTTAGGCCACTAGTCTTATGTATAGCAGGCTCGCATCCCTTGTGAGTCACCAGAAATGTTATCATTTTTTACGCCCCGACAAGATTCAAATTTCAAACGTTTTACCCACCAATGGCTAGTGTGCAGAGTTAATATTATTTTAAATAATCGATCAAACCTTATAATATGTTTTGCGGTCCACAAGTCTTCCATCATCAAATCTAAAGAATATCTATGGTTGGCGCTATCTCGTAATGGGAAGTTGCACAGTGGATACGTTAGCGACATAGTGCCCTTCTGCCGCATGTCTGGTGGGTCCCCTTTTTCTCGATTGTTTCTCCAGTGCCGGGTTTTTCCAGTTCCATGGTGGGCGCCATGGCACTATCTTGTTAGCAACATAGCGCCCTTCTGCCATGTGTCCGGTTGGTCCCAGGTGTGCCCCGTCAAATATCAACAAGGATTCGTCAGACAATTGGCACATGGCTAGTTCCTATTGGCTATGCACTGAGAAATCAGATCTATCTTGCTCACCGTTAGATCAGTTCAAATCTACGGCAGGCGCTATCTCGCTATGTAGAACTGCGAGAATTTTAACCATAGCGACATAACATGTCGCTAACGCGTGGCATGTGGGTCCGTTTTCGTCTTGTGGGCTACAGGATGAACAAGTGTCTTGACTTTCGTCGCAGCTATCAGACAGGTCAGAGTACGTAGGAAGATCTTATTGGCCCATCCAATTAACCAAGTATGCAGTCCTACAAAGAGTTTGAGTGCCATAGATGTGAATTTGATCTACGATTGGTGTCATGTCACTATTGAGAGTTGCACGTGATAGATACCCATAGCGACATAACACCTCGGTGACGCATGGCATAGATAACGTAATGGGCCTGCCATTCTTCAAAGTGGTAGTACATCTCATCCTTAGCGGTAGTTGTTAGATGGGTTAGAATACGATGGCACATTTTTTATTGGTCCATTTGGCCAGTTCGAGATGCAATTGTACAATTTTGTGGATCACCGTAGATCTAAGGCAGATCTACGACAGGCACTATCTCGCTATGGAGAACTGTGAGAATTTTAACCATAGCGACATAGTGCCCTTTCGCCACGTGGATTAGGGGGCCAGGTCTCGCCAAGGTATGTGTGCCAGGGATTGCCAGGTGTCATTTGAGTGTGGTGCAGTTGCTGAGATGGTGCCAGGTATGATGGGCTCGGGTAAGAACAAGCATAGTATTACGACGAGTCTTCACGATCATCAAATTTTAGGAAGATCGATGGTTGGCGTTATCACGCTATTGAAAGTTGCACACTATATACCATAGTGACATAGCACCTTGGTGACACGTGTCTCGCGGGCCCGGCCAAGGTTGACAGTTAACGGCTGGCAGTTAGTGTAACCGTCACAGTTAGAGTTGGAGGAGTTGGTGCGGTTAGTGATGAAAGAGATGGTCAACTATGTAGGACTTCCACAAGGTGGCAAAATAAAAAGAGGCTATTGGTCCACGTCGTCCATCTTGCTTACAGAAACAGGTTAACTCGCTGACTCTATTGATTCACAAACCAAAAAATGAAGGTAATCAGTTTTATTGCGCGATCTGACCTTCATGATCGATTCCAACTACCATGAAATGAATGCAGAATGAGAAGAACACTCCACCACCCATCTTTTGATCCATCTACCGGGTCAGAGCGCAGTTATGGCACCGTTTCGGTCTTCTCAGGGCCCTATTCCAAATCATTGTGTCTAGATCCGCATCTAGATCATATTTCCCCTTGATTGTTCTCTGCAGGACTTAATGGCAGGTAGTTGTGAAGTCACTTCAGCTAGAAGAGATCTCAGTTATGCCTGAACTATAAAGGCAACCTTTGTAGATTTTGTTAAGGCGGACCTTTCTCTGGCTTTTCTTTGCTATTGCTCTACAATTCCAATGTAAATTCCCTTGTGCCTCTGAACTGTATGATTCTCTATTTTATCTCCTTCAGCCATTGGTATGAAAGTACAAGAACTCTTTGCCTTTGCCATTGTTTTGTGAAAGTCTGTAATCTGCATGACTGTATCTCTGTTGGCTTGTGAATGGTATATAAGTGAATCTCTCTTTCCTTGTGTCATTCATCTTGATCATCTTGATCTGCATGTGGTTATTTGATTAAAGCAAGTCTGAATGTGTATATCTTTAGTTTCATTCTGGTTCAATAGTGCATATATGGGCAGAGATTGATCTGAACACTCTATTTTGGTGCATCGCCTCTTTAGATTAGGCTAGGTAGATTGGTTTCATGCTCCCCTTCTCCCTTTTCCTTTCCAAGAGTAGTTAGGTGCACCCTGATAGTAAGAGGAAGCCGGCCTTCTTCGGAGACTCAACCTCACAATTCAAGTCCCACAGCTTGGAGGTTGTTTCCATATTTCACTAGGTTGTCCTCACGCATAGGCTCTGGACAAGGGTGCAAACCTAAGTGACAACAGGTTCATTATCCCTCATCTGAAGGTTCTCAAATTCCCTTCTGATCATCTATAGCTTTACTACTCTAACCTTATCAGTCCCCTTGTAATTTTTTTTAAGGATATCCCATGCTTCCTTCGCATAATTTGTTGCTGCAATCTTGGGAAAAACTATCTCTGTCATTGGTGCCTCAATCAAACTTAATGCCTTTGCATCCTTTCTCCCTGACTCTTTCAATTGAGTCTTATGTGGGTTTGTGAGGGCATCATATAGTGTTGGGACTGTAACATCATTGAATCCATTATTCACAAACTCCCACAAATCATTAGCTACCATTATGGTTTTCATCTTCTTTGCCCATGTATCATAATTCTATCCATTAAAGGATAATGGTTGCTACCATATATTTCCTGCATCTCCTGCCATGTCAAATATCGTAAAAAACAAAATGTCCTAACTCACTGTGGATGTGGGGCCTCAAAGCTCTGATACCATGTGAAAAATAGATCACAACTCTTTAAAAAAATTTCTCGGCATGGGAAGACATTGAGTAACAATTTTTTGGCGCACAAAGGATGTCGAGTGACAAGCTATAGGTGTCAAGTGGACTTGGCACATGAAGTAGCCAAGTGACTCAGCACTAAGGGCAACTCAACACAATGTATTCCAAGTGTGCTCGATAATAAGGGGTGCCAAGTGAGCTCAGCAATAGAGAATGCTGAGTAAGCTCGGCAATATCCAGAGAGATAGAACCCAGTCAAAGACTAGACCGAGTGAGCAGTATGACAAACTGCCATTAAAACTTAGAGAAGATAACTTCAAAACTTGCAAGTATGGAAATTTTAAATGCAAAGCATGTAGAGTTAAATAGAAAGAGGACAATATATTGCCAAGTATGCCTGCTTGCTTGCTTTCTTATGTTCAATTCAACATAACTATTACAAATCTGGGAGCATTTAGATTCAACTAAACAAACCCTAAAAAATTCAAACTGGTATAACTTTAAACATTAAACTTACAACTCTAATAGCTACATACAACAATGCCTAGAACAATCACTACTTCCTAGGCCGAGTCAGTAAGCACTTACAGAATAATAAGAGGAAACATGTGCAACTGCAGACATGAACTAACTTCCTTCTATCTTCTGAATTTTGACTTGATATGATGATTGATTTCCTTCTCTGCTTTGTGCTCTTGCACTTCTCTACTCTACAATTGATCCAATCTCTCTACACTTCTACAACACATCAAATGAGATAGATTCATTCCTTTTTTGTCTCTTGGCAAAAATGGTTTCCCTCTCTTTTCAAATTTGAACTCACCTAACCGTATTTAATGTTTCTGACTATTGTGCAGACCATCAGGGTGGTAGGTGAACGTTTGGCTCTAGGGGCAAATGACCTGCTTCATTAAATTTTTGACAGTATGCTCGTTGAGACCAAGTTTGGTCCAATTGTTTATTGCCTACTACAAAATTGTCCATCAGAAAACTAGCAATGTGTGAACCATGATAGCCCACTTTGTAATTACCCAAACCATTTATGACAGGGCTAATTTGCTCAATAGTCAATCTCAAAGAGAGATTAGCTGTATAGCTCAATGTTAAGATAAATGCTACAAACAGCCACACTACAACTGCTAACCATTTTTCGTGTTGGCAAAATGCATTGAAAAGGTGGTGAAGTACATGGCATATATTATGTGGCATATATAACAAGGTTATGTTTTGAAAAAATGGGAAATGCGAAATGTGGCAAAAATAAAGGCAAATTGAAAGAAACACTAATACTGTTTTGGCAACAGTATTATAAAGAAGATTGTAAATTACTGACATAGTCAGTACATGGCATTCAGTGGTAACATGCATGTTCCGCTAGGTGTTAGGTGGATTTGAAATGAAAATTGAAAACAATTTCGGTTGTGGGCATTTTTGAAAGAACCATTCTTTAACTCTATGGATATTTTTTGTGTAAAGGGTTTTGTCTCTTCTACAAACTAGTAAAATTTGTTCTCTTGGCTTTTTTGGCATATGAACATGGATATTGTTTCCTACAAAGATAAATGTTCTTCCTCTCCTCCACTACTTCTAGAAATGAAAAGGTTTGCAGTGTGATTTTTGGCTTCGAAAAGGAAAAGGTTTACATTGTGAACAATGTTTGAATAGCTGTTCTTTCAACAACAAAATGATGCAAGGATTATGATGTTGTTTCCTTTAAAATGAGTCTCATCTATTCTTTTTCTATGTGCATAAACAAACAAGGTGAAAATGGAGTTTTCTTTAATATAAAGGAAAGGATTTTTGAGGCAAAATGGAAGTCTTTGAATGCAAAGGTTTTCGAAACAATGGAGGTAAATAAAGGAAAAATAGTTCTAGGTATGCATGTTCAACAAATTTTTTGTACAATCATATGGAAGTGTTGTTTCAGTTTTTCTTTGAAGAAGATAAATTTTTTCTTTTACAATTTCGAAAAAGAAATATAGTTAGTCTTTGAAAAAGAGAAGTAAAAAGAATAAAGGATTTCGAAGAATTTTTTGTTTGCTGTGAAACATATGGAAGGTTTAAATCTGATATCATTTCTCTTAAAAAGAACTCTTTTCAGATCCAAAGGATATGTGGTTTTTAGAGGCAATTTTTTAAGTGTCTTCAAAACCTAGATGACAGTTTTGAAACACTTTCATGTGTTCAAAGGCAAATTGTTGAAGGGATTTTATTTGTTTCAAATGGCATTCGTTTGAGTAGTTTAAAAGAAAAAGGTGAAAAAATGTAAAATATTTGTGACTGATTATATAGTTTTAGATTTTCAAGATAAATAGGGTCATTGGTTTGGACCCTAAAATGGCATTTTTTCTTGAAGATTTTTATTGGAATCTTTTGAGGATATCAAGCTTGGAATATTGCTTCCACAGTTTGAAGTTTATATGGATGAACATGGACAAATCCGAGGCATAACTGATAAAAGTTGGTTTTAAATAGTAGGAGTTTTGTTAAACGACCCTAACTAGTTCAGTTGGTTTTGTATAACTGATTTATTTCGAATCTTATCTCTATATATATAGATCATTTGTAGATTCTGAAAAGTATGCGTGTGAAAAGTTATTGTAAAGAAGACACAAGTACATTTGAGAAAAACTTGTTTAGTGTTGAGATTTGAAAGCTATATTATAAGCTTATGTACATGTATTGATGTAGCATATGCATTTGTATGTGTATATGAGATTGTAAGCATAGCAAAAGACACAAGGGGTTGAATACCCTGAGCAGTTATTATTGCTAACTATAAAGGAGTTGAAGCTCAATAAAGGTTATAGCTTCATGGAGTGGTTTTTCTCCATATGACAAATCCTTTTTGAGGAATTTTGAGGGTTTCCCACTTGGCAAAATACGTGTCTCTATATTTTGTGAGTTGATATTTCTTTCTGTTCACAGTGAATGTTTATATTTTTCAGCACAACTTTATATTCAATTATGAATTGTTAAAGGATTGTTACTAGTTTTTGTTAGTGTAGTTTTTTATTTTTCCTTTTTTGCTAGGTTTTTCCTACACTTTTTAATAATCTCGCTTAGGTTAATAAAGCATGTCTTATTAGGTGAATGGCTGTGAGGTGTCACCTTCCTACATGTGAGCATCCATTAGCTATCTTGGGAAGATACTTTGCTATCTTTAGTCCGATAGATGGTTGCTCCTCATTGGTTGGTGTTGACACCTCCTCCCTCTTCCTAGCCTATATAAGCATGCTACCTAGCTTGTATTTGCATCCTCTTAATGCTATTTTGCTTCCAGCATTTGCATTACTCTCTTGGAGACTAACTCTATGATGCTATTTTGATTTTGTATCATTTGCATTCATAGTTTAGATATTTACTCTTTGCACTAGTTTTCTGGGTTATTAATCTTTTCAGATTCTAACATGGTATCAGAGCTTTTCTATGTGCAAGAGTAGATTTTAGTTTTCTTATTTGAGAGATTCGGGGGGGGGGGGAAATAAACTTTATTGTAGTTTTTTGAAAAACGAAGTATGCTCTTCTCTTGCATCTTTGGATGATCCTGAGAATCAGAAAAGTTTTGACAAAAGCAATTTTTCTCTGGGGTTTCAATCTCAAATTTGACAACCAACTTGCATATTTGGAGTTTTCAATCAGTTTTGCAGGTTCCAGCATGCCATTGATGGACTTAAGAAGCTGATCCAGCATTTGCATGTCATATTTTGGTTGCTGGGGTCGTTTTCTGATTTTTGGAGCCGTTTTTTACTGTTAAAAGCGTCTGATTTACACTACAGAAACATCTTCTGTTCATCAGCAAGAAAAACGCTTTCTGGGTTTTGTTCGCAGCCCCGAAAAACCATCTGGGTATCTTTTAGATTTTGCATGCAAGTTGTATATTTTTCAGAATCGAGCATGCAAAGCTACAGCCATACCCCTCTCTATTGGCAGCCGCAGATCTGAATGCAGTTTTCAAATGTCTCGTTCTTGCTCATACGGACTCCGATTTTGATGATTCTTGTTATGAACTTGACTATTTTTTTGTGCTCTATCCACTAATTGAGTTAATTTTTGATTTTCATGCATGAATTCTTCAAAAATTGCAGATTCTCAGCCGTGACTGTGCACAGTTCTCATTTTGAAAACTTCGGAGGATCATAACTTTCTCATACGACCTCGTATCGAGGCGATTCTTTTTTTGAAAGTGCATGATTTTTCGAGTAGATCGCAGTGGTGCTATTTTTTTCCTTGATTATTGTGCCCAAGTTTCACTTTTAGCATATGCTCTTCATGAGGGTTTGTAATGCATTGAAATCAAGACCACTAAACATCTCTTTCTAGTGGTAATTGTAAATGCACTAAAATAAAGTGACAAATCATATTTCTTTGGGGGGGGTTCTTTGATTGAGTAAAAAGGGGGGGGCATTGTCGTGGCTGGATTCTCTTCCTTTTAGCATTTCTTTGCATTCCTTCATCATGGATCAAACAAATATGCCCATCCTAACTCCATACAATTACTTTGAATGGAAATCACGCATGATAATTCACTTAAGGAAAGCTGGATTAAATAGGATAACTATGGGACTTGAAACTGAACCTGCTAAAGATGAAGACAAGCCTAAGTGGTTTAACAAATGTGATGAGGCATATGGAACATTGTGTTTGTCTGTTTCTCCTGACTTGCTATTTCACATTGAGTCTTTGGATACACCAAATGAAGTATGGACAAAGCTAGAAACATTATTTGGCACACAAGATTCAATGAGGGGTCATATGTTGGAAAATGAATTAATTAGTTTGAGTCCAGGCAATTTCAACACAATCCAAGATTTCTTCACCAAATTGAAATCACTAAGGCTGCAGTTAAAACAATGTGGAATTGAAAAGAAAGATGAACAACTGATTCTCAGTATTCTCTCTAAGCTAAGTTCAGAATATTCTGTGTTTGTCTCTACCTTCTATGCTACTAAGGGTGCACTTGGTACTCAATTCACCATGCCATCTCTAGATGATTTTTCTGTCAATCTTACTCGAGAACAGGACAAGCTAATCCAGATGGGCACTCTTAAGTCCTCTAAGTCACATGCCTTAGCAACCAACCAAGGCACAAAAGAACAAAAAGGACAAAGTAGTAACAACAATAGTAAGGATGAGAAACAAAATAATAGTGAGGAAAAGAAGGATCAGATACCAATTGCTTCAAAAGCAACTATTGATACCTCATCCTCCAAGGGCGATAAGCCTAAGAAAGAAAAGGTTAAATGTGTCTATTGTAAAAGACCCGGTCATGATGAACATAAATGTTTGAAGAAACAAATTGATCACTTGACATACATTCTTGAGAAGAATAATATTAGTGTTCCTGAGTCTATCAAACAAAGTTCTAATGAAGAGTCTAACAAGGCAAAAGAAAACAACAAGGGGAAAGGAAAGGGCAAAGCTCTTGTTGCAGTTGCTTCCTCACCATCCACTTGGGTTCTTGATTCGGGTGCTTCACACCACATGGCTTCATCTAAGGAAGAACTTGCATCCTTAGAGCCATGTACTATGCCTTCTATTTTGATGGGTGATGACACTCCTATTGAGGTGTGTGGGAGAGGGTCTGTTGATGTGGGGGATGGCACATTCCATGATGTTCTTTGTGTACCCTCATTATCAACTAATCTCCTATCAATATACCAAATCACTCACACAGGTTTAGGCAAGCGGGTTGAGTTCACTCCTGATTCAGTGGAGATACGTGAGTTGCATAGTGATTCTGTAGTTGCAGTTGGGAGAGCAGATCATCAGTCACGGCTCTATCTGTTTTCTCACTTTGTTCCTGATCCTCCTTCATCTATTTTGCTCACTCACTCTAATGATGTGAGTAAATTATGGCATGAGCGGTTTGGCCATCTTAACTTCCGCTATTTGCATCAGCTCAACCAGCAGAGCATGGTCACAGGGTTGCCTTCGGTTCAATTCTCAGGAGGTGTTTGCCAAGGTTGCATTCTTGGTAAGCATCCTAAGGAAAAGTTTGACAAAAGTAAGGCATGGAGAGCTTCACAAATACTAGAGTTAGTTCACAGTGATTTGGCTGGTCCATTTCAACATCCTTCTTTCAGCAGGGCCCGATATGTCCTCACATTCATTGATGACCTTTCTCGATATACATGGGTGTACTTTCTCAAACAGAAGTCAGAGGTATTTGACCATTTTCAAGACTTCAAAAATTTTGTAGAAAAGCAATCTGGGAAAGCCATCAAGATTTTGCGCACAGATAATGGTGGTGAGTATGTCAACCATCGGTTTGAAAGATTTTGCACTTCAGAGGGGATTGATTTACAACATTCAGTTCCATACAATCCTCAGCAAAATGGTGTTGCAGAACGGAAGAATAGATCCTTGAAAGAAATGGCAAACTGTATGATTCACTCTAGATCTCTTGCACCACAGTATTGGGCAGAAGCCATTAATTGTGCTTGTTATATCCAGAACCATGTTCCTCACCGAGCCTTGAAGGGAGTTACTCCTTTTGAAGCTTGGAGCGGTCGAAAACCATCAGTTAAGAACTTTCGAGTTTTTGGCTCCCCTGCATGGGCCCACATTCCTACAGAGAAACATAAGGCCTTGGATCCGCAAAGCAGACCTTGCATATTTGTAGGTTATCCTGATGGTGTGAAGGGTTATCGGTTGCTCCACCCTACTACACATGAGTTATTCATTGAGAGGAGTGTTCAGTTTGAGGAGGGATCTTCAAGCTCACTTTCTATCACTTCTCCAACTTCTACCTTGACATTAGAGTCACTTGGAATACATGACAGATCTTCTGATGAGTCATATTCACCTGAACAGTCTTCTACCTCTACTTCTGATGCAGAAAGTGATTCAGAGAACTCACCTCCTTCCTCTCCTAGTCATCATTCAGAGGTTAATGATTCCCCTCCATATTCTCCATCTTCTTGCCCACTTTGGGCTAGACAGACCTTGCAGTCTGCA
This sequence comes from Cupressus sempervirens, assembly GCA_028749045.1. Lineage (NCBI taxonomy): Eukaryota > Viridiplantae > Streptophyta > Pinopsida > Cupressales > Cupressaceae > Cupressus > Cupressus sempervirens. The sequence goes on from CM053787.1 coordinate 1,040,115,954, forward strand.
GGTGATTGGGTTGGGGATCCATCAAACACCAGGCGAACTCGTTCACAATTCCAGGATGCTCCACATGTCTTCATTGCTACTGCCTCAGATCCACAGTCCTTTCATGAAGCTTATGGTATTTCTAAGTGGGATACAGCTATGCAGGAAGAGTATAGTTCCTTGATGAGGAACCACACTTGGGATCTTGTCCCTCTTCCTAAAGGAAGAAAACTTGTTCGATGTAAGTGGATCTATCGAACACAATTTGCAGCAGATGGGTCAGTTGACAAACACAAGGCTCGCTTGGTTGCCAAAGGATTCTCCCAGGTTCCGAGGATTGACTACTCTGAGACTTTTGTGCCAGTTGCCCGAATGAATTCCATTCGAATTGTTCTTGCCATTGCTGCAGCTAATCGTTGGGAAGTACATCAGATGGATGTGAAGAGTGCTTTTCTTCATGGTGACCTTCATGAGGAGATCTACATGGAGCAGCCACAGGGCTTCCTTCAGGATTCTTCACTTGTGTGTCGTCTTCGAAAGTCTCTCTATGGCCTCAAACAGGCTCCTCGGGCCTGGTATGCCAAGATGGACTCCTTCCTTCTATCAGTTGGGTTCACTTGGTGCCATTCTGATCCTAATGTGTACATTTTGCAACAGGGTGATTCACTTCTATTTTTGGTTTTGTATGTTGATGACTTGCTGATCACAGGAAGTTCTTCACCCACCATTAAGGCTGTCAAAGTGGCCCTTCAGGACAGTTTTTTGATGACTGACTTGGGCTTGTTGCATTACTTTCTCGGGATTGAGATCCTTCAGTCTCCTTCTGGGATCACCATCACACAATCCAAGTATGCTCTAGATTTACTCTCGAGGTTTCATATGGCTGACTGTAAGCCTGCTCCGACTCCCTTCCTTTCTGGAGTCAAACTTGAGGCTCAATGTTCTTCTCCACTTGTTGATGGCACTTTGTACCGCCAACTTGTTGGGAGTCTCATTTATCTGACTCATACGAGACCTGACATCTCCTATGTTGTAGGCATGGTCTCTCGATTCATGCAGGAGCCCCATGAGTTACACTGGAAAGCAGCCAAGCGGATCCTTCACTACATTTAGGGTTCTCATAGTTGTGGGATTCACTATGCAGCAGGTATTGAGCTTGATTTGGTGGGCTACACAGATTCAGATTGGGCAGGTGATTCTGAGGATCGCAAGTCTACTTCAGGGTATAGCTTCTCACTTGGGTCAGGTCTTGTTTGTTGGTCGAGTAAAAAGCAGTCTGCTATTGCTTTGTCTTCTACTGAGGCTGAGTATCGGGGGGCTGTAAATGCTGCCACTGAGGCCATTTGGATTCAACATCTTCTCACTGAGTTTGGTATCCAGATCAGACGACCATCAGTCATATTTTGTGACAACCAGAGTGCCATTCAGATCTCACGGAATCCAGTTCATCATCAACGGACCAAACACATAGAGGTCCACATGCACTACATCTAGGAGCTCATCCATGGTCATGTCATTGACCTTCGCTATTGTCCGACTTCCGAGCAAGTTGCTGATATCTTCACCAAACCCTTCACTGAGAGCAAGTTCCTTCATTTGCGAGCTTTACTGGGGGTGCGGGATGCTTCATCTTTTGGGGGGGCCTCTTCCTCTCACTCGGAGTCCTGACTTTTTTGTGGGGGGGTTTCTTTTCTCTCTCTCTTTTGAGAAATCTTATGTACATGGGTACCTCATCAGGCTTGACTTGCCGGGACCCATTTCTACATCCACCTAAGCTTCGCTTATGGGGGGGTGTTAGTGTAGTTTTTTATTTTTCCTTTTTTGCTAGGTTTTTCCTACACTTTTTAATAATCTCGCTTAGGTTAATAAAGCATGTCTTATTAGGTGAATGGTTGTGAGGTGTCACCTTCCTACATGTGAGCATCTATTAGCTATCTTGGGAAGATACTTTGCTATCTTTACTCCGATAGATGGTTGCTCCTCATTGGTTGGTGTTGACACCTCCTCCCTCTTCCTAGCCTATATAAGCATGCTACCTGGCTTGTATTTGCATCTCTTATTTTTGCATCCTCTTAATGCTATTTTGCTTCCAGCATTTGCATTACTCTCTTGGAGACTAACTCTATGATGCTATTTTGATTTTGTATCATTTGCATTCATAGTTTAGATATTTACTCTTTGCACTAGTTTTATGGGTTATTAATCTTTTCAGATTCTAACAGTTTTCGAATTAAATTCATATAGTTCTAATTCACGCGCGCCCCCGCCCCCCTAGAACTCTAATACTTCCAACAACAACAACTATTCGACTCATATTGCTACAGACTCTCTCTTCTACAAAATAGATAGTATGAAAAAACTAGACTAAGGCATGCTTATAAATTAAAACATCATAAAAACAAGGGGAACATGGGGAGAACTGAGTGGAAACAAAATCTTGCTTAGGGTGGGCGTAAAAGACAGCAGAAAAACCAAAACTGGAAAATTTACATAGTAGAATTAGGTTTTATGAAATTAAAATCATGTGGAAAAAGAAGTAAGAAATCAATGATAAAACATGATACCAGAGCAGAGTAACCACTTGGTTAGCGAGACTTCCTATGAAGTCGGCATTAATCTTATGCTCGAGCAGCCACACTACGAGTCTTGTGTATATTACAAACGTCACGGTTGTGGTCCACAGTGCTAGAGTAAATGGCTCTAAGAATGTCCAATCGTTGTTAGCTTCTTCCCTAATGGTCGTGGGAGCTACAATCATTAAACTCATTTCTGTGAATGGTTGTCTGAAATCAACAATTTCACTTCGCTCTACTGTAATTGTGATGTCGCCCACAACTACATTGTATTTCTACCAAAGATTAAAAGAAAAAGTACATATTAAATTGGCATGGCAACTCTCTAGTCTTCTTCTAAATATCAGAAAAAAGAAAAAGCACAAACCTTGAGATACACTTGGCAGACGAGTTCATCATAGGAATCAGTAATTTTTGTATAATAAGGAATGAAATCATACTGTAGTTGATAGTCAAGTCCTTTCACAATAGCCTCAAATACATCAATGATGAACCCGCTGAATGTAGTCTCACTACTACTCTCGTTCTTAACAAAGAAGTTGACCAATTGATTCCACCCAATCATAGCTACTGCAATTTTCAGTCTATTTGGACTCACCCAATCGCGAGGAACCATGGAATGCCCACCAGGCCAAATCACAAATCGAAGCCCCTCGTTACTAAAAGATGCAGTTTTGAACAACTTAGAGGAATTATATGACCAAAACCCAACTGTTTGATAGCTTTTTCCTACCACATTCACTATCTCATAATTACAATCTTACATTTCCCTGTCACGGAACTTAACAAGTCTGCTTAAACTAGAAACAATTGTTAAGAAAATCTCCTGCAATAGCTTCTTTCCATGGTGGAATACCTAAATTTTGGTATTTGCTACAACTGCAAGGTAGGTTTATGGTATCGAAAAACTTGCATTTTTTGTCATCTTTCCAAATGTGCGAGCTATAGTGAGAACCGTGTCATAGGCGGGGAAGCCATATGCATTCAGCTCACTTACTCTCATGTTTGGGCTGTCAAGCCTAAATTGTCTTTCCCACCTTTTAGTGAAATCATCTAGCTATTTGGAATTGGGGATATGTGTTTTAACTCCAACGAGGCCTTGCATGGATGACATTGTAGAAGCATTTACTACATAATCCCAAAGGCTTGTAAACTCCTGGGTTGTTATCCACACATAGCCAGCCTCCATCATTCCCATCTCATGCACCTCCATGAGTAGATGGATGCCCAAATCACAAGGGGTGTGGATAACAAAAACACTACATTTTATCATCTTGAGTTTATGAAGCTCTTCTCTTAATGTCTGTTTCTGTGTAGTTGAAGGAATCATTGACGTGTAAACAATAGTAGAGTTGAGGTCTTCATCTCGGAGGGCGTCACTCAATGCAGACAAAGCCCCGAAACAAAAATCATTGTCTGAGTGAAGAAATGGAATACTTCTCCACCCATAATGCTTAATTAGAGCTGTGATTGCTTTCATCTGAATGCGATCGTTGTGTGTCATGCGAATGAAATAAGGGAATCTCTCGTTAGAAAGGGCGGGGCTTGAGTCAGACAATGACAAAATTGGTACATTGGCTGCCTCTGCAAGATGTGATATAAAGGGACTAGCCTCCGTTGTCACTGTCTGTGTTATTGCCATTACTTTGTTCGCCAAAAGATCAACAGCTGCATTCACCCCATAAAGTTATATCTCAATGTAGAGTTTATAGATGGGATTATAAATGAGAAGAGAATTATAGTATTCACCATACCGGATCTCTAGTAGACGACATAAAGTAGGCAAATAATTTCTCTCTTCACAATATGATATTTGAAAAAATTAAAAACAGGTTACAATATAATTTTACTGTCGCTTAAAGTAGGCAAAGAATTAAGAAATGAAACAGCTACAACTCTACGTGATTAATATATTAATTGTCATTCGTATATGTATATCGTAGAAATATTTAGATGGTGAGGCGGCTACAAATCCAAATCGTTTTTTTGGATCAGCGTTGGGCATCTAAACATGAAAGTTTCCCTATTAAAATAAATAAATAGATTCAAGAAACTCAACGACAATCTTATGAAGCTAGTAACTATGTACTTTAAGATTCTACTGCTACACCAACTGAGACCACGCATTTTGTGATCGTCGAGCTGAGCTGACTTGTGACTCGTGAAGAAATCTGAAGTAAAGTTTGGAGATATAAATTCAACAGTGTTTTGGACATTCCGAATAAACAATAGCTAGATAAATTTATGGTCTAATAAAAAACAATTTATAGATAAATTTTAATGAGTGTGCATGTTATGAGGATGAATGTTATACTTAGCACTAAATAATCTTTACGCTGTTCATAAAATAACGTGTGTAAGTCTGTAATGATTGTAAAAAACCTCATAAATGAGGGATAATGTTTAATGTTATCAGATCTGCAATATAAATAATATTATTGTGCTGTGCGAAAATTGTTGAGAGCACTCTTTCAAAATCTCTGTTTTTCTCCGTATTTCCAATTTTATAAATAGTATAAGAGCTCTTGTTATCCTGATTTCTTCATTTGGTATCAAAGAGCACTAAAACAGGTCTTGGGAATGACACTATCATAGTCAATCGAAGTTGATTGCAGGGCATATTCACAAGTGCAGGTTTTCAATAAGAAGATCAATCTGGTAACCGCCATATTAAAACAGTGCTTCTCACCATGGTATTTTGTGTGGATGAGGGTGCTTGCCAAAAGGAAATCATCACTATTAGATGCCAGTCAAAAGAAGTCTTAAGAGAGATGAATTTGTTGTGTATTGAATTAATATATTGCTGGAAGGTTTGTGCTTTGTGCTGCAGATGAGAAAGTTAAGGTGGATAATATTCAATCCTCTAATAATATAAAGAGGTGATGTATTCAAATTTAGTTAGTGTGGAATAAAAACAAATTGGTCTCTGCTGTACCAGAGCTGGGCTTGTGTAAAAATTTTTGTTTGCGTGTGTCAAATCTGTTTGTATATATTTTTCTCTGTTCTTCCCCTGTTTCACATTCTTCAAGAACAGGGGAGATCAGTTGGCTTCCAATTCATAATTTCTGTCTACGGTTTTTAAAGGACTACCTGAGAATTCACAAAAGACGGGGCACAAGACGAATAAACGGAGCACTGAAACAATTTTCACACAAACACAATAAATTCATTTATATTGCAGATCCGACTACATAATGCTTCAGTTATGAGGTCTTTTAGAACCATTTAGGCCTAAAAATGATTCTTTGTAAGGGATGCATTTTCTAAAAATAGACCATAAAGTCAAAAAGAACTCATGCATTTGGTATACAGAATCAGCACATACATCTACTAGCTATCAACTCAAGATTCCACATGGTGAGCAGCGTGTAACTGGAGCGAACTGGTGTGCCTATCGATGGAATAGAGAGTTGAAAGTGTTCAGCTGTGTAGGTTTCTTTATTTTATTTTATCTATTATGTTCATGCTTTTGGGTGAGATTGAGATTGTGTGTGAGTTTATCAGTATTAATGTTTCAAATCATATTCAATGATCTATCATCAGATGAGAGAGCTAAGATGTAAGAACAATAGATTTCAGTCAAAACTGAGCACTTGAATCTCCATAATAATACTGTCATAAATTTTTATAATATAAATAATAAAACAATAAAAACTCTGGGAGGTCACCCATCTCAATACTACTCGGGCACTTAACTACAGAGTTTCCTCCATGGTCAAACCCAAAGCTTGCAACCCCATTTGCAAAACCTTCACCAAGTGCTGTGCCTTATGAACCATTCATTTAAAAACCCCTTAAGCTCATCAATTGAGAAGTAGGAGATAATTTCCACAGCAAGTCAAATTGTGATAAGGATTTAACTGTGTGATTTTGAGTCAAATTCATTGACCCATGTTTCATGAGTAGTGATTCAACATGAATCCATCTCTCATGAGAATAGATGGAACACTTAGCACTCATTGGATCTAGGTGATGTTCACATGGGTGAAGCACCGGGACTTCTGAAGAGGTCACCCATCCCAGTAATACTTCAGCTTGAGCACGCTTAACTACAGAGTTTCCTCTATGGTTAAACTCAAAGCTTGCAACCGCATTTGTAAAACCTTCACAAGTATTGTGCCTTATCACAATTTAACTTGCTGTTCTCCTACTTATCAATAAAAACCCTTTTACTATTTTTCCTCTATGTCTATTATATACAAATTGGTACTTAATTCTCACGTTGACAGTTTTATATGGAAGAAATTTTTGGGCATAGGATCAGTTTAGTTGAAATACCAGCGAAAGCGATTTCAAGTGGTGCTCGCGCCTCTCGGAGGTGAGGAAACATTTGAAGTCCATTGAATAGCTGAGATTGATTGTTTATATCATCCACCGCTAACTTTAGAGCAGTCTTCGCTATCTTTCCGGAATAAGAAGTGGAATCAACAATCACCCCCAAATTCACACTCTCCATTTGAACTACAAGATGTACACTGGCAACCACTAAAACACATATAAACACAAATGTTCGCAGAGTTCTCATCTTGATCTCTTGCTTCTAACTCCCTTCTTCTCTAAACTCTGCCAATTTAGCATCTGTAAATAAATAACTATTTCAAGCGGCATTAGAGCCTTGCAAGGCCATTTCCAGTGAGAACGCAATAATCACTCCCTGGAATTTAAATAATATGTGGAACACAATAAAAGGCGTAGGAGGAAAAGACCCCATTATTTATTATTTTGTTTGATTCATGCGCTTCAAATTTTTAGAACGGCTTAAACATCACACACTAAGGCTTGATTCCTAGTGCAAAAGTGTTAAATAGTCAAAGTTTGACTTACTTTTTGAGGCTCAATTTCTTCATTAGTGTGTGATGTTTAAGGCTGGCCCAAATTTTTTAGCCTCCATGTGAAAATGGTCTTGTTAAAGACTATTCAAGTCGTAGACTCATTGTTGTGAAGTTTTTTTACTCAAAATTTATGTGAACAATTAAAATATGAAAATTTATTTGCAGTTTTAAGTGAAATCGTAGACTGGTCCTTGTGAAGTTCTCTTAATCAAAATATAGGTGAATAATTAAAAGATGAAAATGTTTATATAGAAGTATTTGAAGTGATAATTGTGAAATTATGTTTGATGTATATATGAAAATGTATATATAGAAGTATTTGTAGTAATAATTGTAAAATTATATTTGATGTCTTCATATGTAAGAAACTTAATGTTTATGTAATTCAATAAATTTTATAAAAGTTTGTTAATACAACTTCCAATTTTCAATTTTCTATAGTTAAACTAGAGAGAAGTTATTAGAAGGTAAACAAATTTAACTTCTCTTACATATTTTTAATTATTATACAACTTCTTTTTCCACTCATATAATTATGTATGATTAAGATTTTTTTAATATAAAATAACTAGAACAGTGGATAAAATTTAAATAAAATAAAATAAATAAATTGATGATCCTTTTAACTTAAAAGAATCAATTACGAAATAAAACTTTCAAAAAAATTAATAACTCTTTCATTGACAAGTAAACTAGAGAAAGTCATCTAAATTTAAAAATAATGTATTTGTAATATTGCTATTAGGATTTGACTATGTAGATTTTGAGTCAAACTCATTGACCCATATTTCATGAGTAGTAGTTTACACAAACCCATCTTTCATGACAATGAATAGAACATTTAACACTCATTGGATCTAGGTGATGTAACGCCCTACTAGGGAACCCAAAAAAAATTAACCTATTAAGTCACTAAGTTTGCTAAACTTTTTTTTTTGAAGATTAAAACAATAAGAGATAACATAGTGGAAGCAATTTAACTCGCATACATACATAAGCAATACAATAACGACTACATCTCTCAAGGGTTCGATGATGCTGAATCACATACATAAGTTTTATTAAAATTAAATCTGATACAGAACAAATTCCACATCATAGGATAATCATAAGTACAAAATTGAATGAAATAATATACAAGTACATTAGATGCCACATGGCATAATATAACATGCATAATCATCCTCTGTACAAGTCACAGAGTATGAAATGCTAAAAGAATATACATCATGATAAGATACAACATCTCAAATAATCAAAGTGCAATAAATTAAAATATGACCATAGAACATAATCACAAGATCAGAAGAATAGAACAACTGCACAAGTACATCCAACAACGACATATAGTTGTCAGATCTCAATGGTATAAGAAACACTACCACCCGACTCTATAGAACCTAAATAACCAACTCCCACTTGTAATCACCTAAAAATGGTCATCTAGACTATTAGCCCCCTTTTTCAACATTTTGGCTAAATTAATTTAATTATTTACCTAGATCAAATTGCTAATAATCAATTTATTTGATTATAACCTGTAGTTTGACTATGCTATCCTAAGTTCATTATTTGATTAAAAGAACATGTCTCCTTTTAATTAAATAAAAGACCCCATTCTCCTAACTCACTTAAAGTGCACACATAAAGTCCTTTTTCTATTTTGCAATTAAAAGAAAAGGCTTTATGACTTTTGTCTTATATAACAAGTCAACTTATATTCTATTGGTTGACTTGTGTGTGCACATAGATCACTCCTCTTTTCAAATTCCACCGTTGATCATCCACCATCTTCATCTTGATCTCTACCATCTGTACGACTTTAAAAGGGAGAGAGCTTTCCCCCTCAAAGCATCCATATTTTGAGTATTGTTATGCTGTAGGTTTTCTAATAGGTTTCTTTGGAGCTTTGTGGAGAACTTCTATTTCTTTTCTACATTCTCTCATACCATAGCATTTTAGCTTACATTCATGTTGCATGTTAGTTTAGCTTCTATTTTGCAATAATATATCTCACATAGCTTAATATTTGGATTGTAACACTCTCATACATGTTTTAGCATCCCTGCATTTTGCATTCTCATCTTAGCTTAGTTTCCATATTTGCATTGCATTCTTGAGGGACTCCTTGAGACATTTGCATTCTTGCATCTTGTCTTTGGAACCTCCCATTGCATGGTTTACTAGCAAGAAGAGTATTCCTAAGGCTTAGCTAAGAGCCCTTGAACTTGAAATACACTCTCTTGCACTCTGTGGATAGGGAGCTCTAAGCCGGCATCCAAGCATTCCAAACTCATGGAATCGTTTGGATAGAAGGGTTTAGAGTGGGACACTTTTGAGTGTACACCACCATGTTGAGGAGATAATCTCAAGTCCCAAATTGATAACAATCCAAAAGTTGAACAAGAATATAGGTCAAGGAATCGTGATAGATCTATCTCAAAGGTACCAAGTGTACACAAGTAACATCTAATCCCAAAGGCAACAAAGAAATATAGGAAACCTAATATGCATGTGGGCAAGTGTTATCACTTAAGCCAACTCTAAGGTTACTCTTGCAGCCTCTCTCGACTCTGGCCCCCTAGTGACTTTATGCGGCATCAATATCCTTTCTTATAGATAAGGCATGCTAAGAAGGCAAGATCGCAACCAAACATCCTCTCTACTCCCATCCTATCCTATGATAGTACTCGAGGCATGGGCGAGATAAAACACTGACTCTTGTTAATTCATTTAAACCCATTTAATAAAATGTTATCACTTATTAATACAACTTACAATGGGTTATCTAGGCAGCCTCCTTAGGGCTTTGACCTCCATTGTAATCCACTTCCTAGCATACATATAGATAAACTACCCTAAGTTAATAAAAAATATATCTTATAAAACTACAATATTCACCTAAGTCCTATACAAGCAACTAGAAAGAACCAATAGATAAATAGCAATATTCACCTCATAGGTTACACCAAGAAAACCACAATACATGAGCTTACAAAAAAAGAACTCGATCTCATCACACAAACACATGGATATAGCACATTGGTCGGAAATAAAATAATTGGGACTAAACAACATTACATAAAAGCATCACAAAAACAACCACTTCCCAAGCCTCTTGCAAACATGTCTATCTAGTCAAACTACTAGGTTTCCCCCAAACCCACCACAAAATTAAACATTACATCTCGACATGAATTTAAAACAAGTGTAGTTATTTAGTGTTTTTAATAAAAAATATAATTTCATAAAAATTGATTTAAGTTAAATTTAAGTTTACATTTCATAATCGCATCACAATTGGATAAAGGTTAACAATCATACAATATTATCATGTTATTAATTTAAAAAATATGAATCATTTAATTAATAACATAAATGTATATTCTTATCTATTAAATCTTAATATCGATTTCATTTTTAAAATATTAATTTGACTTAGATTTAATTCTAATAATAATTTTTCCTTTAATTCATAATCCAACTCGAGATAGCTCAAACTTGAAATTTTAATTTTAATTTTAAACTATTTACAATTTCTCTCATAATATTTAAATATTCATAACTAGATGATTATAAAGTTAACTTGGCTATAATTGTTCTTGAAATATAGCTATGTCACAAATATATATTTATTAACTTATAACTCCACTTACATTTTAAAAAAATATAACAAGTTATAACCCACTTGGAGTTTTTTTTTTAAATATTAAAAACCCACTTATAAGAAAATAAGTAGTATTTATTTATTTAATTTTCAAAATGAATATATATTTTTTTGATAGGTAACAAGTGTTTTGTATTGATTATAAGAAAATAATGTTACATAAGTATGCCATAATGTAATGTGGCCAAAATCTCAAAAGTCCTCCTAAATACCCTCCCCCGTTGACATTTTAAGTCAAAACATACATACTAAGGGCATTAACACCCATAAACATAGCCCATCCCAATACAAAAAGGTATTCTCATGCCATGAAGAAGCTACCAGTCATCCAAAAAAGGGCCCAACATACTTAGTTCTTGAACCAATTAACAACAACCTCCTTCGTAAAATTTGGGATGAAATGGTCGTCCTCCACTGATCACCTCTTCCTACCAATTTCACTCATGCTTGCCTCCCCTACTAGAGACACATCAATCCAAACTCCTAGCCTCATGGACTCCCCTATAGCACCACGTCCTTCCCTTACTAGCTAGTATCTTAGTGGTTCTTTAGGTGGTTGCACAATTTTCCTTGATGTTGTCTTCATAAACCTCCTCCTCTCATCATCCATCACCTAGATCTTCTCCTGCAAAAAATTAGCCACCTTCCTCCATCCTTCTATCACTTTTGGCAGGTACACCCCTTTAGGAAATGTAGAAGACTAGATGACCAAAGGTTACAGCAAGGAATCACCACCCCCAATCAACCTCATCAGTTCCTACCCCATTTCGAACCCAACACCGAGTATGACTCTGTCAATAACATCTTCTATCTCTAGCGGCCATTGCGGGTCCATACATGCAACAATGACCCTTCAAACTTCTTCTTTTGTTTCTCTAACTAATAGAGCTAGAGCCACAAAGAGAGATGCTATATCCAGGTTAGAACTTCTTCTCCAGTAGGTGTCCAATTATTTAGGGCCAAACATCTCCATGATACCACTCATGAATCCCTAGTCATCAATAAGAAAGATACTCTTCAAATACCTCACTATGATCCTCCCTTCATATGCCTAAGTCTGATTGCCTGATTCCAAAAAAAAGTTGGCCTCCATCTCCAGTTACTCTGCAACTTCCGCTACTAAAAAAAGACCCCGCCCATCTTAAAATCATGCCCTTGAAATAACTGGAACTGTAGTGCTTGCCCATAAGTTACATTTTTGCTATCATTGCCAAACTCTTTTAGGCCAGTTTTATGTTTGATGATTAGTAGTATTTTTTTAAGATTATCAGATATTGTTTTACACTAAGTTTATTATATGATGAGATTACTTGGTACTCTATATTTCATGTATGCTTGATGATTATTCAGTGTTTTCAGTTATTGATGATGATTAGTTAGATGGTTTATTATCACATGTGTCTTCTTATGGATACTTACCCCATACTACATGTGTATAGTGTGTGTGTTTGTTTACTTTATGTATGGCATTTTCGATGTGGTTAAGGAAGGGAGTTGTAGTCACCTGCTAGTCAGGATCTACACAATGCACCACTTCCCACCATTGCTTGTTTAGCTTAGAATATTGTGTCTGCACATGTGTGGATTTTATGCAGGTTGCAAGTACCGGGTATTGACTTCCCTGAATTGTTAGGATGAGCATACCCTATCGCATTATATTAATGGTAAGAGAGGGGAGATAAATTCTCAAGTCCAAATCCTAAACCTTTAAGCCATTGTCCTAATTAAAAAATTAGGACAAGTATCTGAATCAAGTACCCTTCGAATGTGTCGAATGATGTTAATTCGTGATTATAACCGTTTTGTTTGATTTGGTATGTGTTTTGCTATGATGGGTTTTCGTATGTTGTTTTATGAGTCCTTGGAGTATTTTTCTATTAATTAAGTTTAATTAAAAAAATTAAATTAATGATTTAATTTAATGCAAAATTATTATGTTATTTTAACATTTAATTATATTTACTTAGCTGATAAATTAATTAAGTAAAAAGAATTAAAACTAGAGATTAAAGTTGTAAGTATAAATTTAGAACGTGATAATATTTAATAATATATTTAGAGTTCATTTTTAAATAAATGCTAAATATTATTTTTATTTGAGTTAATAAATATTTATCAAATTAAACGTTTGAAAATAAATTAAAAGTGAAGAAAGATATTAAATTATGAAAAAAGTTTCAAGATTGCATGATGCGTGCATGAGTTGAATATAAAAGAAATTAATTAAAAAGGTAAAACATGTGGACTTAATAAAGATATTTTAATTCATAAATATTACATGAGATTAAAGTAATAAATATATTAAAAATAGAAGTCAAGTAAAAATTAAATAAAGTACTTTAATTAATTATTGTATGTGCATGGAAAAGATAAAAGAAAGACAAATAAAAGTTAATATAGAGTTTGAGTCTTGTAAGCACGGAGTTCTCCCAGGTGAACACACAATTAGTTCCCCGATTTAAGGAGAGAGAACTCTTTATCACCATTTTGGAGTTTCATTTTGATAGACATGAATTTTGGGACACAAATTTTGGAGATATATTTTGGAAACGAATTTCAGAAGGAGAATTCTGGGAAAATTTTTAGAGAAAGGTTCTTGAAGAGGAGCGAATTCTCTCAAAACTTTCGGGGATTGCGTATTAGCATCAAGCTCAGGTAGGGTCTTGTGTTCGATCGCTGATTAATTACACAATTATCCTTTCTTGTCTTCTTCGTGCCTATGGATTGTAAATCTGAATTCTCTGTGATGAAAGCTTAAACATTTCAATATTGTGAATTATTAAATGCTTGTCAATATATTCCGCATATGTAGGAATTAGAAAAGAAATCAGAAAGCCCTCATTTTCTAAATTAAAGAACATAGGATTTAATCGAGAAGGGGTTGAATTTTAAAGATGAAATTCTAAATTAAAATTTGGATGGTTGATAATATTTTCTCCATCAAAGTAAAGATGAAAACAATTTCAAAAAATATATATATTAAAAAAAAAAATTTAATGAATTTAGTTAATTATAAATTTTATAAAATAAATAAATTTTATTTAAAAAAGGAAATTATTTTAAATTATTATAATAACAAAGTTTTTTTAAATTAAAAAATAAATATTAAAAAAAAAGGATTGGGGAGGGGCAGCTTAAGCAACCCCTACCCCCATTATTATTACAATAGGCTGACTATTGTACGTAGTCGTACCTGCTGATGCAAGACGACTATGACAGTAGTTGTGTACTGTGTTATTAAAGGAAGGCAATGATTATTAATCACTTAGTATAAGTTTTAACAAACTTTATTATATCCCCTTTTTAACATGGTTGAAATTTGATTTTTTTTTAATAATATAAATTTGCATTTAATTTTTATTAAATTTTAATTATTATTATTTATTAAAAAGGTTTTAATATTGTTTATAATTTTTATTAATAAATTTTAATATATTAACTTTATAATTATTTAATAATGTTTTATTAATAATTTTTATTAATACTTAGTAATTTAAATATTAATGCATTTTAATATAGGTTTTGTAAATATTAATTTATTACTAGTTCTTGGTTAAATATTAATAAATTGATAACTAATTAAGATATTAATATAAGTGTTTAGACCAATAATTATTAATTAATTTAATTAAAATTAGTTTAATTAAAGTTAATTGATGATGGATATTATTTAATATTTTAATTGTAGAATTATATTATTGATTTAGATTAGGTTGGAATTTCTTATAAAAGAAAATAACCAATAGTTATTATTTTAATAAGTTAAGTAAATAATTATCATTTGGTTATTTGTAGAAAATTGATTTAGAACATGATGGGAGGGTAATATTGAGAATCCTATACACTTGAAGCGTACACTGAACCTTACTATTAACCCTATTGTGTATTTGAAAATCAAACCCAAACTATGAATTGTACTGTTTTGTTTATGCTATCTGTGTTTTGGGGTTTTTGGGGTTGATTAAATGTTGACCAGTTTAGGTTGTTACCAAAGGCTCGGGAGTTATGTGAATGTGATGTTATGATGATTTGGTCTCGATCTTGCTAAACCCAACCATGGTGATGTGTTGATATGCTCTATGATGGATTTTTTTACTGGTTTTATTGTTTTTTAGTTTCCTTGTGTGAAGCTGAAGTGTATGTATTTGAGATACCTGACTTGACCATTTTGGAGTCTTTGATCAGTATTTTGATTTATTTTGGGATAATTTCTGGTTGCTTGTTAAGAACCAGTGGATATTGTGATTTATCATGGATGCCTTCAGTTGCTGATAGAGAACTGTTGTGATTATTATGAGTATCATTTGATGCTTTTCAATTGCTCATGGAGAACTGATGTGATTATTATGGCTTATCTTTTGATGCTTCCCAGTCGCTTGTATAGGGTTGAGGTGATTTTTTTATTTATGATTTCATGAGCCTAGTGTAGGTTATCTATGTGTAGTGTTACGAAGTGGCTTGCAATGGGGGACGGGGGCCCTACGAGGCTCTGGGGATGACTCATTGTAAGTTGTTTTTAATAAGTGATAACATTACACTAAATACTAACTTAAATGAACCTAATAAGATTAATTGTATGTTCTCACCCATGCCTCAAGTGCTAGTACAAACTAGGATGGGAGTTGAGAGAATGCTTGGTTACAACTTTGCATTCCATAGTATGCCTCATCAGTACGAGATGATACTAGTGGCCACAGGATCACTAGGAACCCGAGATTCCTAAGGGATTGCTCAGGTAACTTTCAACATGATTTGTACGATGACACATTCTTGCTTGCATAGTAGGTTTCCTACGTGTCTTGTGTGCCTCTGGGTCTAGATGTCGATCTATGTGTTGGAACCCTTGAGTTAGAATACTTTTAGGATTTCTTAGACTTAGAGAGTATTTGTGTTATGTGATTTGATATCTTGTTTAGGACTTGAGACTATCTCCTGAATGCGGTGGGAGTGAGCCATTTAGGTTCCACGTGGTTGGGTGGTAGTACTTTTTCACTCTTACCATTGAGATCTGTGCATAGTCATTGTGGCTAGAGCTTCTTGGGATGCTTGTTCATCATGTTTAGGTGATGTTATCTACTTTAGAGGATTGTCTAATGCTTTATTCTTGCATGTTAAATTTCTTTATGCATATGTTGTAGCATGTTTTAGGAGTGACATCCCTGTTACGAGAGCACTGATGATCTCTTTGGTGGCTTGGGGTGTTACGTGTGGGGAATGGCTAGGGCCCATGATGGTCTTATGATGCTATTGACGGGTGGGAGGAATCGTGCACTTAGTTGTATTTTATGATGGATAGCTGCATGGATGTATCATGTATGCTATTAGTTTCATTTACTTTATTGAAATTTGTATCATGGATTCGAGGATGATGGTGTATCATTATATATATATATATATATATATATATATATATATATATATATATATATATATATATATATATATATATATATATATATATATATTCTTTTAGCCTTTCATACCCTGTGACATGTACAGTGGATGATTGTGCATTCCGAATTAATTTCCTAAGAGGCATTTGGAACAAATGTATATTATGGACATTGGACTTTTCATTATTCTTTCATGTAGATGTGGTAGTTGTTAGACTTAGAATTAGATTAGATTTAAATGTAATTCAATGTCATGGGATCCTTAAGGAATGTAACTTGTTATGTATGTTTACAGTTGATTGTGTGTCATTGCTTCCGCTACTATGTGATTGATGTGAATGATTTATCTATCTTGTTTTAAAAAAAAAATGTTTGGAAAACTTAGTAAAACTTTAGGTTAATTCTTTTGGATCCCTTGGTTGGGCATTACATCTGGTATCAGAGCCCAAGTTTCTACATTGGGAGCTTTGGGTATATTGGAATGCCACTAGTGTTAAACTAGTTGAACTAAAACAGAACTTAAACTTTTAGTTGTTTATTTTTTTCATACTTCAACACTTAGACTTCAAAACTAAAAATTAAACTTTTACTATTTGCAAAACATGTGGCTTTTACATATATGATTTATAGTATTATGCATTATGGTTGTTATAGTATCTTGTATCTTGTTGTAGGATGATATCTAGGATAAGGTCTTCCATTAGAGGTCATAGTAGGGGGCATGGACGAGGCAGAGCTAACAGTGTCCATGAGTCTATCCATGAAGAGCATGTTAGTGAGCATCAAGAAGAGAACCATAGAGAGCAACAAGTTGACTCTGATGATGTTGGTCTGAGGCAAATGATGCAAACCATCATTGATCAACTACCTCTGGTTCATGATCAAGATAGAGCACATCGAGCAGGACATGAGCATAGACCTAGGTCTAGGAGCCCTTTGAGGGATCGACAAAGATCCATAGTATCCACTCAAATGAAGGACCTTTAGAGGTCCAAGGTCAAGCCCTTTAATGGGCAGGGTTCTAGATATGTAGCTGAGCAATGGCTTATTGCCCTTGACATTATTTTTTCTATGTAGGACTTTGATAGTAATGTCAAAGAGAGGTTTGCTATTACCAATCTGGAGAACTTTGGGGCCACTTGGTGGACAATCAAGGAAAAGAAGTTGGGCTTAACCATGAATAGTGTCAAATGGGAGTTATTCTTGGAGAGCTTTTGTGAACAATTCCTACTAGAGGAATAGAAGCAGCATAGAGCAGATGAGTTCCATAACCTGAGACAGTACACTATGACTGTTATAGAGTATGAGCGCAAGTTCTTTGAGCTCATACCCTTTTTGGGATTCATTGACAACCTAGCACAGTTGGCACAACATTTCATCAGAGGTTTGAAAAACTATTTAATTGGGGGTGTTAAGGTGTTTGGACCTAAAACCCTCGAAGATGTGGTACATCGAGCCATCTTTGTAGAGCATAGTGTGAACCTAGGACATGGGGGTTTTGTAGGAGCACCTTCAACATTAAGATCGAAGGGTAATCATGGAGCAGGTGGCAATAGGAAACCTCCTTCTGGGGTAATCAGCGGTAGGAAGGAACTTATCCTCCAGCACAAAGTGGTGGTGGTGGTTCAAATGCTAGAAACTATCACAAGGCTCATCACAACAAGCCCAACTAGTATGATCGGTCACCTCAGAGTGTTCAGTCTTATCCCGGTGGGTATAGTTTTTAGCAATCTAGTGCACCTAGAGTTCAAAGGAGCTTCAATGGAGAGTGTTTCACATGTTTACAATGTGGACACAATTCATCTCATTGCCTTCAAAGGAAACCACCATTTTCAGGCCAGGGACCCACAGCTTTAAAACTTACAATTGGTGACATGGGTAAAGCCCAAAGAGTGTACTTAGTAGAGTCTTATCCTCCTACAGGGGGAAAGGGTCCAATGGGACCTGCACAATAAGTCCTTAGCTTTACTTTTCTTGTAGGCTCCCAGGAGTAAGCCTAAGTCTACGGCAGGTGGATGTAGTGCTTGCCCCTAAGTTACATTTTTGCTATCATTGCCAAACTCTTTTAGGCTAGTTTTATGTTTGATGATTAGTAGTATTGTTTTAAGGTTATCAGATATTATTTTACACTCAGTTTACTATATGTTGAGATTACTTGGTACTCTATACTTCATGTATGCATGATGATTATTCAGTGTTTTCAGTTATTGATGATGAATAGTTAGATGGTTTATTATCACATGTATTTTCTTATGGATACTTAACTCATATAGCATGTCTATGGTGCGCATGTTTGTTTTCTTTATGTATGGCATTTCTGATGTGGTTAAGGAAGGGAGTCGTAGTCAACTGCTAGTCGAGATCTACACGATGCACCACTTCCCACCATTATTTGTTTAGCTTAGAATATCGTGTCTATACATGCGTGGATTTTATGCAAGTTGCAGGTACCAGGTATCAACTTCCCTGAATTGTTAGGATGAGCGTACCCTATCGCATTATCTCAATGGTAAGAGAGGGGAGATAAATTCTCAAGTCCAAATCCTAAACCTTTAAGCCATTGTCCTAATTAAAAAATTAGGACAAGTATCTGAGTCAAGTATCCTCCGAATGCATTGAATCACGTTAATTCCTGATTATAAACCTTTTCTTTGATTTGGTATGTGTTTTGCTATGATGGGTTTTTGTATGTTGTTTTATGAGTCCTTGGAGTATTTTTCTATTAATTAATTTTAATTTAAAAGATTAAATTAATGATTTAATTTAATGGAAAATTATTATGATATTTTAATATTTAATTATTTTTAATTAGTTGAGAAATTAATTAAGTAAAAAGAATTAAAACTAGAGATTAAAATTGTAAGTATAAATTTAGAACGTGATAATATTTAATAATATATTTACAGTTCATTTTTAAATAAATGCTAAATATTATTGTTAGTTGAGTTAATAAATATTTATCAAATTAAACGTTTGAAAATAAATTAAAAGTGAAGAAAGATATTTAATTATGAAAAAAGTTTCAATCGCATGATGTGTACATGAGTTGAATATAAAAGAAATTAATTTAAAAAATAAAACATGTGGACTTAACAAAGATATTTTAATTCATACATATTGCATAAGATTAAAGTAATAAAATAATTAAAAATAGAAGTCTAGTAAAAATTAAATAAAGTAATTTAATTAATTATTGTATGTGCATGGAAAAGATAAAAGAAAGACAAATAAAAGTTAATTTAGAGTTTGGGTCTTGTAAGCACGGAGTTCTCCCGGGTGAATGCACAATTAGTTCCCCGATTTAAGGAGAGAGAACTCTTTATCACCATTTTGGAGGTTCATTTTGATAGACATGAATTTTGGGACACAAATTTTGGAGACGTATTTTGGAAGTGAATTTCAGAAGGGGAATTCTAGGAAAATTTTCAGAGAAAGGTTCTCAAAGAGGAGCGAATTCTCTCATAGTTTTCAGGGATTGTGTATTAGCATCAGGCTCAGGTAGGGTCTTATGTTCGATCACTAATTAATTACACAATTATCCTTTCTTGTCTTCTTTGTGCCTGTGGATTGTAAATCTGAATTCTCTGTGATGAAAGCTTAAACATTTCAATATTGTGAATTATTAAATGCTTGTCAATATATTCCGCATACGTAGGAATTAGAAAAGAAATCAGAAAGCCCTCGTTTTCTAAATTAAAGAACATGGGATTTAATCGGGAAGCGGTTGAATTTTAAAGATAAAATCCTAAATTAATATTTGGATGGTTGATAATATTTTCTCCATCAGAGTAAAGATGAAAAAAATTTCAATATATATATATATATATATATATATTAAAAATTATTTAATGAATTTATTTATTTATAAATTTCATTTAAAAAAGGAAATTGTTTTAAATTATTATAATAAAAAAGTTTTTTTATTAAAAGATAAATATTAAAAAAAAAAGGATTGGGGAGGGGCAACTTAACCACCCCCTACCCCCATTATTATTACAGCATGTACCTGCTGACGTAGGATGAATGCGACAGTAGCCGTGCACTGTGTTATTAAAGGAAGGCAATGATTATTAATCACTTAGTATAAGTTTTAACAAACTTTATTATATCCCCTTTTAACATGGTTGAAATTCGATTTTGGTTTAAGTTTTAATAATATAAATTTGCATTTAATTTTTATTAAATTTTAATTATTATTTGAATTAATATTATTTATTAAAAAGGTTTTAATATTTTTTATAATTTTTATTAATAAATTTTAATATATTAACTTTATAATTATTTAATAATGTTTTATTAATAATTTTTATTAATATTTAGTAATTTAAATATTAATGCATTTTAATATAGTTTTTGTAAATATTAATTTATTAATAGTTTTTAGTTAAATATTAATAAATTGATAATTAATGAAGATATTAATATAAGAATTCAGACCAATAATTATTAATTAATTTAATTAAAATTAGTTTAATTAAAGTTAATTAATGATTGATATTGTTTAATAAAATTGTAGAATTATATTATTGATTTAGATTAGGTTGGAATTTCTTATAAAAGAAAATAACCAATAGTTATTATTTTAATAAGTTAAGTAAATAATCATTCTTTGGTTATTTGTAGAAAATTGATTTAAAACATGATGGGAGGGTAATATTGAGAATCCTATACACTTGAAGCATACATTGAAACCTTACTTTTAACCCTATTGTGTATTTTGAAAATCAAACCCAAACTATGAACTGTACTATTTTGTTTATGCTATTTGTGTTTTGGGGTTTTTGGGGTTGATTGGATGTTGACTAGTTTAGGTTGTTACCAGAGGCTCGGGAGTTATGTGAATGTGATGTTATGATGATTTGGTCTCAATCTTTCTAAACCTAACCATGGTGATGTGTTGATATGCTCTATGATCGATTCTTTACTAGCTGTTATTGCTTTCCAGTTTCCTTGTGTGAAGCTGAAGTGTAGGTATTTGAGATACCTGACTTGACCTTTTTGGAGTCTTCGATCAATATTGTGATTTATTTTGGGATAATTTCCAGTTTCTTGTTAATAATTGATGGATATTGTGATTTATCATGGATGCCTTCAATTGCTGATAGAGAACTATTGTGATTATTATGAGTATCATTTGATGCTTTTTAGTTGGTCGTGGAGAACTGATGTGATTATTTTAGCTTATCTTTTGATGCTTCCCAGTCGCTTGTATAGGGCTGAGGTGATTTTTTGATTTATGATTTGATGAGCCTAGGGTAGGTTATCTATGTGTAGTGTCAAGAAGTGGCTTGTAATGGGGAATGAGGGCCCTAAGAGGCTCTAGGGATGACTCATTGTAAGTTGTTTTTAATAAGTGATAACATTACACTAAATACTGACTTATATGATCCCAGTAAGATTAATTTTATGTTCTCACCCATGCCTCGAGTGCTAGTATAGACTAGGATGGGAGTTGAGAGAATGCTTGGTTACGACCTTGTATTCCATAGTATGCCTCATCAGTACAAGAGGATACTGGTGGCCGTAGGATCACTAGGAACTCAAGATTCCTAAGGGATTTCTCGGGTAACTTCCAACATGATTTGTGTGATTATACTTTCTTGCTTGCATAGTAGGTTTCCTACGTGTCTTGTGTGCCTCTAGGTCTAGATGTTGATCTATGTGTTGAAACCCTTGAGTTAGAATACTTTTAGGATTTCCTAGACTTAGAGAGTATTTGTGTTATGTGATTTGATATCCTCTTTGGGACTTGAGACTATCTCCTCAGCACGTTGGGAGTGGGCCATTTAGGTTCCACGCGGTCGGGTGGTAGTGCTTTTTCACTCTTATCATTGAGATCTGTCCATAGTCATTGTGGCTGGAGCTTATTGGGATGCTTGTTCATCATGTTTAGGTGATATTATCTACTTTGGAGGACCATCTTATGCTTTATTCTTGCATGTTAGATTTATTTATGCATATGTTATAGCATGTTTTAGGAGTGACGTCCCTATTACGATAGCACCAATGATCTCTTCAGTGGCTTGGGATGTTACGCGTGGGTGATCGCTAGGGCCCACGATGGTCTTATGATGCTATTGATGGTTGGGAGGAACCATGCGCTTAGTTGTATTTTATGATGGATAGTTTTATGGATGTATCATGTATGTTATTAGTTTCATTTATTGTATTGTACTTTGTATCATGGATTCGAGGATGATGGTGTATCATTATATGTATATTCTTTTAGCCTTTCATACCCTGTGACATGTATAGTGGAAGATTGTGTATTTCGAATTAATTTGCCAAGAAGCATTTGGAACAAATGTATATTATGGACATTGGACTTTTCATTATTCTTTCATGTGGATGTGGTAGTTGTTAGACTTAGAATTAGATTAGATTTAAATACATAACTCAATGTCATGAGATCCTTAAGGAATGTAACCTGTTATGTATGTTTACAGTTGATTGTAAGTCATTGCTTCTGCTACTATGTGATTGATGTGAATGATTTATCTATCTTGTTTTTTTTAAAAATGGTTTGGAAAACTTAGTAAAACATTAGGTTAATTCTTTTGGATCTCTTGGCAGGGCGTTATAGGAAGCCCACACTTTAAGAGTTTTTGATTAATGATAGTGGATCCTATGTCACACATGGGGGATTACTTCCTCATGAGGTTCCTTCAAACTAAGGGTTAAAATTCATAATTTAGAGTTACTCCTTCAAAAGGGAGGCATTCGCTCATGAACCCACTTCGATACACTACATCCTTATTCCAAATTGAGAAACCTAAGTCTTCAAAAATTGAATGTTGGTTCCCAAAGGAGACATTCACTCCCAAGTTGACCAACTTATCTACCACCTTGTTTGCCTCCCTATAAACATGTGATATCTTGAAGTCCTCAAAATTTGTCATCAAACACTTTAGCTGGCTAATGTTCTTGTCAAGATGTCAAGACTCCATCTTCTCTTTCTTTATTACATTTATAATAATCTCAAAATCTCCTTCTAGATGCACTCGACAAATACCCAGTTTAACTCCTAACACTAGATCCTCTTTGGCTGCTTCACATTCTGCCACATTGTTGGTTCCATCCCTTAATCGTTTAGCCACAAATGTTATAATGTTACCTTCATGATCATGTGTTATGTATCCATAACCTGATATGCCCATGTTACCTTGAGCAACCCCATCATTTTTTTATCCATCCTTCCTTTGTTGGTTGCCAACAACACTTTTCATTTCTTTGTTGAGGATCAACCCTTGAAGGCTCACTAATAGGCCATAAATAATATATGTTTTTAATTAATAATTTTTTTTTAGATAATATTTTTTAGTTTTCAAAATTAAAAATTACTTAGAATTTTTTTTTAAATAAATAAATCTAAAAATTAAATTATAATTTTATAAAATAAAAATAAACATTCAATTAATATTTGCACATGTCTTTGACCTATCCAATCATGTAACCACAATATGCTTAGTTTTCTATATTTAGTATAATTATTTTCACATGCATGTATAAGCTTAGCTATAACATGCTTTCCTCTCAATTAATCTTTTGTTTTTTCAATAAATTTTGCGATTAAATTATTTTAGATATAAGAAGAATATTTATCGTTATTTACAAAATTCATGATAATCATATGAAAAATTTAAAGTTCAAACCCTAGTTGTTCAATTTGTTGGTTTCTGCTAATTTTCTATAATCGAATTAGAAAGGGTTTTAAAAGAATACAGTCATAATAATTTTCTAAATTTTTCTATAGTTCTCCCCAATCACATTTTATATTGAAACATGGTGTATTATATATTGCACTACTTTGGTATGGTATGTTGTATATTATTTTATTGAGTTGTCATTTCCTTCTCTTTTTCCTATTTCTTTACTAGTTTGTTCATGAGCTCTATTGTTGTTTTTTGTTGATTCATTTTTGTATTAGAGCCTTGTAGAAACCCATCACCCACAAAACCAATTTTCTAGAAGATCTTGCAAAAAGGGCATCTTTGAATCCACCCAACCCATTTTTGTATATTAGAATTGCTTCTAATGTCTCACACAAATACCTTAACATGTCTTTGTCTACTCCATTGACTTTATATAGCTTCTTTTTTCCAATCAAAACTAGCAACAGTGGCCTTAATGTTAAATTAAACTTTCCAAACAAATTGACAAAGATAGACCCATCTATATTTTTAACCAATCCTTTTGATTTTAAAATTTGTCTAACATTACTAGTTTCCATCTACAATTATAAAACAAAATGGTTACCTCCCCATAACAATGGATAACTCTTTTTTTCCTAATGCTTACCACATTTCAAGCACATGCCAAATTTTGAAGTACAACGAAGGCTTGTGGGTTTTGGACTAATGTACACCAAGAAGATTAAATAATAAATAAATTTAAAAAGAGTATAATTGTTATTTTCTTTTTTTTAGAATTCACTCACCTTTTTAATTTTTTTAAATTTTGATTTAAATAATTTTGTAAGACATTTTTCCATCTTCCTCTTTTCTAGAAACTTCTCATCCATCAAATTTTATCTTGGGTATTATACCTAATCCTCTCCTTGAATTAAATGATCCAACTCATCAATCCCATCTTCAATGTAGTTTCCATATCCCATGAATTCAACTGAGTTGGCTGGAAATCACTATTCTTCATACACATTCAAAATATTGTCACTCGGTTACCACTAATTTATGGCACTCGATCACCACCTAATTACTCGATCATTATAGATCTTCTAGCTCAACATCAATATTATCACTCAGTTGATATTGATGCTCAGTCAACACTAAAATTGTCCGGCACTTACTGTGGCTCGGTTGACACTAGTATCACTCAACATTCCTTACTCTTTCACTTCTATTGCTCGGTCAAGCTTCACATAAATGATATATCTCGGCTTGTACTATAATGACTTGAACATCAACTTGATATAAACAATCACTTTATCTTATCAAAGTCTAACTAATCAAATCTCCATTGTGACTTTCTTTTCATAACTCAACCTTCCCTTTAAGTGCTTTTGTTATGAGAAATCTTTCAAATCCTCTTCATCAATCAAATAGATATTGCACTTAGATCAGATAGCAATATGTCTTATCAGTAGATTTGACATCAATGAAAAAACAACAATTGTTCTAATTATAGTTACCAACAATCTCCCTCTTTAGCATTGATGGCAACACCTCAATATCTCATTCAACAAAATATGTATGCAATATCCCTCATTATTACCATGCAATCCAAAATATTTCACTATCACGAGTGGACAATATCCTTAGTTTCATTCTGAGTCTCATCTCTGCAATTTTGAAAACCTCTTCCCCTTTCATTATTCTCTCCATCTAAGGTTTATTTCTGCCTCTTTGGTAATTCATAAATATCTTCCTCTTTCATTATTCTCTCCCTCTAAGGTTTATCTCTCCCTCTTTGGTAATTATCTCACTCTTTTATTATTCTCTCCCTCTTTGACAATAATGCCAAAGACACTAGCTCTCTTGGTCATGTAGATATTTGCATGTCTAGCTGATTTATGTCATATATTTATGAATGATTTGTTATGTTGGTCTTCGTTTACTAAACTTCACTGCCTTAGCCATCTCCTCAAGTAGAACTGTATGCATCAATGTGTATGATATTCTGATTAGCACATTTGATACAATACACCATATCTTCTTACATTTCTTTTCTTAGGAGAATCACCCCTAATTTACTCTAAGATATTCATGAGCATCTTTAGGTAAGGTTTTAGTAAATATGTCTATAATTTGTTCTTTGGCGTGCACATATTCTAACTTCACTTATTTTTCTTGAACTAGTACTCTCAAGTAGTGATACTTGATAGAAATGTACTTTGTTTTAGCGTGCATCACTAGATTCTTTGATATGTCGATAGCACTTGCATTATCACAATAGATAACCACTGGATTTGTAATTTCTTCTTTCATTCCTTTAAGTAATTGTTTGATCCACATAATATTTGAATAGTTCACTGTAGTAGCCACATACTCAGCTTCAACTATTGATTGTGAAATATAGTTATGTTTATTTCATGTCCATGACATCAATCTCTTTCCTAGAAAGTACGCACCTCCACTAGTGTTTTTTTTGTCATTGATATTTCCTATAGTTAATGAATACCTTTAGTTAAAATCTATCACTTCTCTTGTGATATAGTCCATAATCTTCTATACCTTTTAGATATCTTTAGTAATATCCTTTTCACTTCTATCATGTGATTCTCTTTACAATTTGCTAAAAATCTAGCAACTATCCTAACTACTAATGCAATATCAGGTCTACTATGAAGGACATATTGCAATTTTTCAATCATTGATCTATATAGTGTTTGGTTCACATCAAAATATTCATCATTTTTGGATAATTTATGTCCTATAGACATAGGTGTGCTCACTGGTCTTGACTCTTCCATTCCAAAAAAATTTAGTATCTCCTTGATATATTTGGACTTAGTATCTCCTTAAATTTTTATATAATATCAATGTAATAATTAGAAAACAATATATGCATACACATCCATTACACGTAATACATTATAATTTCAGTATTATTCCTCAAGGATTTCTTCACATTGAGTCACATTAAGAAAGTTGTATTAATTAGTTTTAATCTTAAGTACAATTTCCAAATCAATGATAAAAATATATACATAATATTATAACCGAATACCTTTAAAGTACAACTAATACAATGAAGTGAATCCAGTACAAAACATCCACTCCACATGTCATAGGATATGTAATAATAAATACATCAAATAAAATACATCATCACATAGAATCGCAAAATACAAGATACATAAATCCATATATACATTAACAAAAAATGAAGTCTCCAAAATAAGCATGGGAATGATAATGGTACAAATCCATCAACGATCATAAAACATTTTTCAATTTGAGGGGGACCCAAATGGTAAGAAGTCACTACGCCCCAATTGCATGGTCACCTAATCAGGCTCTCACTCCCACCATGTAGTGAAGATAATGTATGATCCACACACAGATAATCAAATCATAAAATCAATCTTACACAAGGAGTCTTGATAGCTCAATATACCTCAAGCGTACACTACTAGTGATAAAAAAAAGATAACCAAAATCGAAAAACCACTCTCCTAAACTAATATCACATACCAAAGTCAACAATAGATACCAAGTAAATAATGATGTAGAGGGATCAACACTGGAACTCTCCTTAAGGAATTAAACACTCAAGGGATTCAACAATGGATTTTTCTCTATATCGTGTATAAGATTTAAAAAGAGCTTTTTACTCAAATTATGTCAATTTCAGCATATCCATAAACATGTCTTTCCAAATCTATCATTAAAATTAGAATATAGGAAAACTAAAAAAGTAAACGTATATTATTTCTACAGATCTATAGTAACATGGTTCTATTTGAAAATGATAGGAAGATGGAATCTTTGTGTAGAAAATCTATTATTATTTGACAACATATTTCACACTCGACTCCAAATCATATGAACTCCAATATAAGAAACTCTAAACTGAAAACCCACAAATAAAGATCAATACATATTCTGTAATATTTCCATACACAATTGAACCAATCAAAGAATAAAACCTATATCCATTATAAGGACGACACCAAGAAATAGAAGAACAAAACTAAAACTAACTATGAAAATCTTTATTGAAAACTAAAAAACACCACATAAAAGAAATGGTTGTCTATAGCCAAAGAAAACCAATGAGACTACATTTTTAACCATTCTATTGGTTGTCCTCCTCTTTGAAAAATCCATCCCATTATATATTGTTCATGGAAAGTTACAAATGGTGACTCTTCATATTCCATTAGTTACAATGACAAGTGGGCATCATTTAAATCTTATAATAAACTTTTACATTTTAATATGTTGTATGCCATCTTCCTGTTGCTGATAGACTTCTTGTCACCACTAGACTTCCTATCGCTAGTAGACTTCCTATTGCAAACGTGCTCCTGCACCATACTCCCAAATTTGAAAAATTTCCATGTCACATGAAAAAATGCTTGATTGAAACCTGCAAAAAAACCTGAAACTTTGTCTCTTCCTCTTTAGTTTCTTTGATGTCTCTTCTGGATCATTTCTTCAAACTAAGATTCTCATCACTGAAATTTGTAATGGCTGCCTTCAAAATTCCACTTCTCTAGTTTTGCATCTCACACACACAAATTACTTTTATGACTCACCTAGGAGTTCCTTCCATGCCTTTCTCCCCAAGACTTTTGGCAAACAACTTGGAGCTCCTTCTAATGACCTCATGGTAGACCTCCATGTCCACCTCTCTTAGTGATTGAAGAAAACATTTATAAGGTCAATAAAAATCCACTAACAAAAATCAAATCATAAAATTCTTCCACTTCCCAAAACTTTTACTAAGATTGGATACCAAAAATGATGTAGAGAGATCGACACTGGAACTCTCCTTAAGGAATTAAACACTTAAGGGATTTAACAATAGATTTTTCTCTACATCATAATAAGATTTAAAATGAGCTCTTTACTCAAATTCTGTGTATTTTAACATATCCACAAACATGTCTTTCCAAATTTGTCATTAAAATCAGAATAGAGGAAAACTCTGTTAAATTGTGGTGACTGATCAGGAAAGTACTATACATACTTCATAAATACTTGTATAAAAGGGCTTAGGGTTGGGTATTTTTCATAATGTGGTGATACGAAATTGGTTCTTGTGGCGGTATTGAGCTGTAAGGGATTACGGATTGTAATAAGGTTGTAATCACTGGATTGTAATAAGATCGGACTTGCTGTTTGGTGGACGTAGCCCAGGGATTGGGTGAACCACGTTAAATCTTGGTGCCTTGTGTTCATTTCTGTGTGTTTTATTATTTTTTCTGTTATTGGTTATATTTGCATGTAGTTTTTATTTATGTCCGTGGTTTATCCTAACAAGTGGTATCAAAGAAAGGTTGTCTTTCAGTTATCCTCTACAGGAAAGTCTCACGGTTAAGTGGGAGTCTCACAGTTGAGTGGGAGCGATGGCAGATGAGGGTAAGTTGAGGGTTGACAGGTTTAATGGGTAGAACTTCCAATTATGGAAGATGCAAATGGAAGACTATTTATATCAGAAGGATTTATGGAAGCCGTTGGAAGGAAAAGCCAAGAATCAGGGAACTATGTCAGAGGCTGAATGGGATCTTTTGGACAGAAAGGCACTCAGAAGCATTCGGTTATGCTTGGCACCATTGGTGGCATTTAATATGACAAAAGCAAAGACGAAAAAAGATCTGATGAAAACCCTAGCGACATTGTATGAAAAGCCCTCCGCTGCAAATAAGGTATTTCTCATGAAGCGTATATTTAATATGAAAATGGCAGAAGGTGGATCTGCTGCAGATCATTTAAATGAGTTTAATACTATTACTAGTCAATTATCTTCTGTGGGTATCAATTTTGATGAAGAAATTAGGGCTCTCTTGATTTTGTGTTCTTTGCCTGAAAGCTGGAATGGCTTGGTAATGGCGGTGAGTAATTCTGTTCCTGGATCTAGTACCCTAAAATATGATGATGTGATCGGTGTTATTTTAAGTGAGGAAACTTGTAGAAAATCCTCAGGTGGATCTACATCAGGAAGTGCTTTAAATGCACAAAGCAGGGGCAGAACGACTGAAAGAGGAAGTAACTCTAGAAATTGTGGGAAATCAAGAGGAAAGTCAAAGGGGAGGAGGTCTCAATCGAGAGGACCAAATGATTGCTGGTACTGTGGGAAACCAGGGCACAAAAAGAAAGATTTCTGGAATCGAAAGAAAAATGAAGGAGATAAATTAGATGGAGACAAGGAGGCAAATGTGGTAAGTAACAAATCCGAAGAGGATGCTTTGCTTCTGTCTTTAGAGAGTGTTGATGATTCATGGGTTTTAGATTTTGGTGCTTCATTCATGCTACACCTCATAGAGGTTATTTCTTTGATTATGTCCAAGGGGATTTTGGGCTTGTCTATTTGGGGGATAACGAACCCTGTCAGATTATTGGAAAGGGAAAAATTAAGATTAAGTTGCAGAATGGGAATCATTGGCTACTACATGAGGTAAGACATGTTCCAAAAATAAGTAGAAATTTAATTTCAGCAGGGCAACTCGGTGATGAGGGTTGTGTAGTTACTTTTAATGATAAAAATTGGAAGGTTTCAAAAGGTTCCCTTGTAGTAGCAAAAGGTGTGAAAGTAGGCACCTTATATCTTTGTACAGGTCATATTGTTCCTTCTACTTTGATTATTTCAGAGAAAAATGAATATTCAGGAACAATTACTGCAGTTGAGCAGGGAGAGCAAATAGCTGCTGTAGATTCTGATACAGTGCTGTGGCACAATAGAATTGGGCACATGAGTGAGAAAGGTATGAAAGTACTTCATTCAAGGAAAGTTTTACCAGGTCTAAAATGTGTGAATATGGATTTCTGTGAAAGTTGTGTGTATGGAAAACAAAAGAGAGTGAGTTTTGTAAAGACAGGGAAGGAAAACAAAAAGGAGAAATTAGAGCTTGTGCATACAGATGTATGGGGACCAGCCCAGGTATCTTCCCTTGGTGGCTCTCATTATTATGTTACATTTATTGATGACACAACTAGAAAAGTATGGGTTTATTTCCTTAGATAGAAATATGATGTATTTCAAACTTTTAAGAAATGGAAATGCTTGGTTGAAAATGAGACTGGTAAGAAATTAAAATGTCTCAGATCTGATAATGGTGGTGAGTATTGCAGTCATGAATTTGAAGATTATTACTCCACTAATGGTATTCGTAGACAAAAAACTGTTCCAAGGACTCCATAGGAAAATGGAGTGGCTGAACGCATGAACAGGACTATAATGGAGCGCGCAAGGAGCATGAGGTTGCATGTTGGGTTGCCCTTACACATGTGGGCGGAGGCTGTCAATACTGCAGTATATTTGATTAATAGAGGTCCCTCTACTCCTTTGGGCTATGGTATTCCAGAGGAAGCATGGACTGGTAAGAAGGTGAGTTATTCTTTTCTCAAGACCTTCAGTTGTGAAGCTTTTGCTCATATAGACTCTGAAAATAGAACCAAGCTAGAAGCTAAATCAAAGAAATGTGTCTTTGTTGGATATGGCATTAATGAATTTGGTTATGGGCTTTGGGATTTTGAAAATCTTAAAATTATTAGAAGTCGGGATGTCATATTCAATGAGAAAGTGTTGTACAAAGATCTGTTGCAACAACATGAGAAGAAAGAAGATGATTATGTAGTGCTGGATGATACTCCAAAAGCTGATGTTCCAGCCATTCCTCATGATGTGCAACAACTGCAACAACAAATACCACACACACCAGTGAATGTTAGACGGTCAACAAGGCAAATTAGACCTCCACAAAGGTTTTCTCCCTCTTTGTATTCTATTTTACTTACTGATGCTAGTGAACCTGAAAGTTATGATGAAGCTGTGTAGGTGGATACTAAGATTCAGTGGGAGTCTGCAATGAAAGATGAAATGGACTCTTTGCTGAAAAATAAGACATGGGATTTGTGCAAGTTGCCTGCAGGTAAAAAGGCTTTATAGAATAAATGGGTTTATAGGTTGAAAGAAGAGGAAGGAGGAAAGAAAAGATTTAAGGCCAGGTTAGTTGTAAAAGGATTTCCACAGAAAAAGGGAATTGATTTTGATGAGATATTTTCTCCTATTGTTAAAATGACTTCTATTCGTACTGTTTTAAGTCTTGTGGCTACTGAAGATTTGCATTTAGAGCAGATGGATGTTAAAATAGCCTTTCTTCATGGTGAT
Organism: Cupressus sempervirens; assembly: GCA_028749045.1. Lineage (NCBI taxonomy): Eukaryota > Viridiplantae > Streptophyta > Pinopsida > Cupressales > Cupressaceae > Cupressus > Cupressus sempervirens. The sequence goes on from CM053787.1 coordinate 1,040,148,193, forward strand.
TTGGATGAAGAAATATATATGGCTCAGCCACAGGGTTTTGAGGTCAAAGGTAAGGAGAACTTAGTGTGCAAATTGAAAAAAAGTTTATATGGCTTGAAGCAAGCACCTCGGCAATGGTATCTGAAATTTGACAGTTTTATGCATCAGCATGGATATAATAGGTGTCATTCAGATTATTGTGTTTATTTTAAGAGGTTGGATGATGATAGCTACATTATTTTATGTTTATATGTTGATGATATGCTTGTAGCTGGGTCTAACATGGATCATATTAAGGGGCTGAAACGCCAATTAGCACATGCATTTGCTATGAAGGATTTGGGGGAAGCAAAACAAATCCTTGGTATGAAGATTTGCAGAGATAGGAAGAACAGAACATTGATGCTATCTCAAGCTGATTATGTTGAGAAGGTGTTGCAACGTTTCTCTATGGAGAATTCTAAAGCTGTCAGCACACCTTTACCTGGTCATTTGAAATTGACTAAGGAGATGTGTCCCAAGACACAGGAAGAGGAGGATAAGATGTCCAAGGTACCCTATGCTTCAGCTGTAGGAAGTTTGATGTATGCTATGGTATGCACTAGGCCAGATATTGCACATGCAGTGGGAGTTGTTAGCAGGTATATGAGTCATCCAGGATTTGAGCATTGGAATGCTGTCAAGTGGATTCTCAGATATTTGAGAGGAACATCCAATAAGTGTTTACACTTTGGGGGCTCTACTACTGATTTACAGGGCTATGTTGACTCAAATTTGGCTGGGGATATTGATACCAGGTGGAGTACTACGGGTTATGTCTTTACTGTTGGTGGGGCAGCCGTGATCTGGGTTTCTAGGTTATAGAAGATTAATGCTCTCTCCACTATAGAGGTAGAGTATGTTGCTGCTACAGAGGCAACCAAAGAGATGATATGGCTTCAGTTCTTCTTGGAAGAATTGGGACATCCTCAGAAGGATAATTATTTGTTCACAGATAGTCAGAGTGCCATTCATCTTGCTAAGAATTCAGCTTTGCATTCTAAGACCAAACACATACAGTTGCGGTACCATTTCATTTGATCAGTTTTGGAGGATGGACAGTTAAAGCTGGAGAAGATACATACCAATGACAATCCAATAGATATGTTGACAAAGGTTGTAACAAGGGAGAAGTTGAACTCCTCTTTAGCTTTGGTTCGTCTTTTAGACTGAACATGAATAAAAGAACAATAGAGTCTAGGATGGTTTGATCCAGTGGGAGCCCCATGTGGTAGTGGTATTGCTACAGGATCAGTCTCCAAGTGGGAGATTGTTGTTTAGTGTGGAGCCTGATCAGTCCCCAAGTGGGAGATTGTTAAATTGTGGTGACTGATCAGGAAAGTACTGTACATACTTCATAAATAGTGGGGTAAAAAAAATGTTTGGGCAGTAGCCGACATATTATGGCCGACATATGGCCGACATGTTATAACCCTAAAGCGATTTAATACTTGTATAAAAGGGCTTAGGGTTGGGTATTTTTCATAATGTGGTGATACGAAATTGGTTCTCGCGGTGGTATTGAGCTGTAAGGGATTACGGATTGTAATCAGGTTGTAATCACTGGATTGTAATAAGATCGAACTTGTTGTTTGGTGGACGTAGCCCAGGGATTGGGTGAACCACGTTAAATCTTGGTGCCTTGTGTTCATTTTTGTGTGTTCTATTATTTTTTCTGTTATTGGTTATATTTGCATGTAGTTTTTATTTTTGTCCGTGGTTTATCCTAACAAACTCAAAGTAAACATACATTATTTCTACAAATCTAGAATAACATGGTTTTGTCTGAAAATGATAGGAAGATTAAATCTTTCTATACAAAATTTGTTATTATTTGTCAATATATTTCAGATTCGACTCCAAATCATATGAACTCCAATATAAGAAACTTTGAAATGAAAACCCACAAATAAAGATCAATACATATTCTGCAATATTTCCATACACGATTGAATCAGTTAAAGACTAAAATCTTTATCCATTACAAGGATGATACCAAGAAATAGAAGAAAAAAATCTAAACTAACTATGAAAGTCTTTATTGAAAACTAAACAACACTACGTAAAAGAAATGGCTATCTACAACAAAAGAAAACTAATAAGACTACATTTTTAACTATTCTATTGGTTGTCTTCCTTTTTGAAAACTTTAATCCATTATATATTGTTAATGGGTAGTTACAAATGAATGACTCTTCATATTCCATTAGTTACCATGACAAGTGGGAATCAATTTAATCTTATAATAAAATTTTGCATTTTAATATGTTGTATGCCATCTTCTTGTTATTGTTAGGATTTTTGTCACCACCAAACTTCCTTTTGCAAAACTTCTGTAGTTTACTCATATATTGCATGTTGCCTTACTATCACCACCCAACTTCCTATTACCAGTAGACTTCTTGTTACAAACGTGCTCCTACACCATAGAAATTGAGTATCAAAATTGAAAAGAGACAGCCACCTCCAAATTAATGCCAAATGTCTCAATTACAATAACCAATAGATATCAACTATCATCAATAAAATTAAATCACCAATCACTAAATCCAACAATAAAAAAATGCTATCAATAGATAATTGACACTCATCAATAAAAGTAAATTATCAACAATAAGTGACATCTGATGAATAAGTAACAAAACACAATAAATAAACCAACAAATGCAAATATTAAATCTATGGAGGAGACTTAGGCTACATACTAAGGAGATTCATCACACAAGCCAACTCTAAGGTTACCTTGGCAGTTTTTCTAGAACTCGATGTTGTGATGTGAAGCCTAATCAAACTTAGAGGTTAATTTTTCCCCACTTTATTTGATTCAGTTTCTCCCATATTTTACTATGGGGGGTTAGGGGAAGCTCACCCAAGCTCTAGGTGTCAAGGGGAAACACCCCTTATGGGTTCCTAGGGCAACACCCTAGGTGAGGTCAAGGGATATCACCCCTTGTGGGGTCCTAGGGTTAGCGGCCCCAAGTACACTCCCTATTACGATATAGGGTAGAGTTTAAGGGTAGTACCCCCAAAGCCAAAAATGAATTAACTTTTGTAAAAGGCATCTCAAGCATTAAATGTTTATATTGGTTAGCTAATTCTAGCCCTAATTTTGTAAGTGGCAAAATCTTGTACAAAAAATATTAGGATTAGAGATTTTATGAGGTATTATTAGATTGTGGCTTCTTGAAATGGTATTGATTTGTAAGGGATTATAGATTGTAATCAAGTTATAATCAATGGATAATAAGAATATTGGACTCATTATTGGTGGACATACCCTAGCTAGGTGAACCACTTTAAATCTCTATATCTTGTGTTCTCTTTTATGCGATTTATTATTTTCTAATATTGGCTATATTTGCATATAATTTTTATTTCTTTCTCTTTAATCCTAACAAGTGGTACCAAAGTGAGGTTTCTTCAGTTATCTTGTATAGGAAGGTCTCATAGTTGAGTGAGAGTCTCACGGTTGAGTGGGAGTGATGACAAAATAGGGTAAGATGAAGGTTGAGAAGTTTAACAAGAAAATATTTTAGTTATGGAAAATGTAAATGGAGGACTATCTATATCAAAAGGATTTAAGGTGGCCAATGAAAGGAAAATCCAAGAAACTGGCTGCTATGGTAGATGAGGATTGGGATATTTAGGGAAAAAAGGGACTTGAAAGTATTCATTTATGTCTAGAGAAATCGATGTCATTTAATATTATAAAAGTGAATATGATTAAAGAGTTGATGCAAACCCTAGCAAGGTTGTATGAAAATCTCTCCACTTCAAAAAAGGTATTTCTCATGAAGCATTTATTTAATACAAAGATGGCAGAATATGGACCTATTGTAGATCATTTAAATGAGTTTAATATGGTTACCAATCAGTTATCTTGTGTAAATATTAATTTGGATGAAGAAATTAGGACTTTCTTGATTATGTGTTCTTTGCCTGAAAGTTGTAATGGTTTGGTAATGGTTTCAAGTAATTTTGTTTCTAGATCTAGTACCCTAAAATTTGATGATGTGATTGGTGTTATTTTGAGTGAGGAAACTTGTAGGAAAACCTCAGGTGGATCTACATCAGAAAGTGCTTTGAACGCATAGAGAAAAGGTAGAACAAATTTGTATAATGATTTAGAATAATTGAGAAGGGTGATGATGAATCAGTTATCCTTAGGTCTAGATGTACCAATTTAATAGTTACTAACTTCAAATAGATTAATCAATCTTAGAAAATAACTCTATCTATATAGCATATCATCAACCAATTAACTTTTCATGTAATTGCTTAACTCTATGTTTCCTATAAGTGTCGACCTAGTAAATAAACTATTGTAAAAATATAGTATGCATAACAATAACATCAACATATTTAAATAACAATTTGATACTAGGATTTAATATTGAAACTCAATTTGGGAAAAACCACCAAGTAACATGCTACCAATTTTTTCACTCTTCTAAAGTGAGCTTGGTTAAGATCAAACCCTATTAAAGGTAACATAACACACTGTTAAATGTGACCCTATTAAAGGATTTAATTATCCTATTAGGAGTGACTTTGTTGTGACTTTTTTAGAGGACTTTGGATCATTCCATTAGAATGTCACCTTGATTATAGGATTTTGTATGTCATAATGGTTATCTAATGTAAAAATAGGTTTGATTTGTAGAATACAACTCACTTTGAAAATTCAAATCTCCATTCACTTATTTGGTGGTTTATTAACTAACCTCCATTCACATCTCCATCACTGATTTTCTTAGGATCTCATCAAACAATCACTCTTTACAGTTCTCTTCTACTATTACATTCTCATAATTTCTCCTTAAGACCACCAATCAACACTGAACCAACCTTAGAAAACATCTCTTACGCCTCCTTAAATAGGAAATTTCAATCTTTTACCACTTAAACATCACCATTAATCTTAGGGTTAGGTTAGATTCATTGAATCTTCCCATCATCTTGTTCTCCTCCTTCTAGAAAATTTTGATCAAATCCTTTCCTTTGATTTCATAAAAAACTCTCCTCATGTACTAAATACACAAGCTCATCAATCTTTATCTTCCATGTGCTTTAAGTTATTAAAAATTCCAACTGTGTCGGCTTCAAAATTAGTTCTTTCAAAAATTACAACATTTGTTGTCACTCAACAATCACTATGTTCTTTAGCTAGATCACCACTATATAGCTCAACATACACTATAGTGTCTCGCTTGGCCATTGCTATTCTCAGTCGCTACTAACCTCTCTTTATACATTTTCTCCACAATCATTATCACTCGACTTGAACTATTTTGTTTGGCTTCTACTTAAAATTAAAATTAATCTTCTACTTTAGCTCTTTCATTGACCAACCAATACATAATCGGTGAAGCTTTTCCTTACGACTTATTCAAACTCTAAGCTTCATCCAACTATCTTCTTCAATTTATGCATTTATTGAACAACACATTATCTTGTCACAGACTAACTTATCAAGTACCCAGTGTATTTCCATGATACTTAACTTTACATCACTCAACAACATTACTAACTCACCTTGCAATCTCTTCTTTTCAAATCCTCTTTGTCAATCATATGATATTATACTCTACACTATTAGTAAATATCTCTCTAGTAGGTTTGAATCTCTATCATACCATTAGGTTTGATATTGATAACAACATAACAATTGTTCCAATTTTAGTTTCCAACAATGTCCCTAATTTGCATTGATAATAACACGTCACACCTCACTAGTTACCATGCAATCCAAAATCTTCAATACTTGTACTATTAGCTCCCTCTATGTTTATTGTCTCTCTTTTTTAGTTTCATTCTTATTCTCATCCATACAGGCTCAAGTTGCTCCCTCTATCACTTCAATATAACTTCAACACCTCTAGCAATATATATCTCCCTCTTTATTTGCATGGTAACTTCATCACACAAATCTCTCTCTCTCTCTCTCTCTCTCTCTCTCTCTCTCTCTCTCTCTCTCTATTTGGTAACTGGTATGGTAACTTGATAATATTCTCTCTTTGACAACAATGCAAAAGACATCATCTTCTCACATACATCATCATGTTACTACTTTGACTATTATAGAAATGTCATCCTACCATTAACTCTTTGTAGCTTCCTCTACTCATAATTTAGTGTCTTGCTTTTCCCACCTTTAGTCAGATCCTAAAGTTTGACCTCTTGCATCAATATATAAGATAATTTTATCATAGCAATTGATGCAATGCAACATCTTTGCTTAGTTTTCTTTAGGTAGGAAAATGACCCCTAACTTAGCTCTTAGATACTCAAAAGAATCCTTAGGTAGTGCCTTTGTGAATATGTCAGCTAACTATTCTTTTGTATTCACATATTCTAATCTCACTTCTTTGTCTTGTACTAGCTCTCTCAAGTAATGATACTTGATCTCAATATGTTTAGTCTTTGTATGCATCACAAGATTCTTTGATATTTATAGCACTTGTGTTATCATAGTATATCGCAACACATTCAGTGATCTCTTCCTTCATTCCTTTCAATAATTTATTGATCCATACAATATTTGAACAATTCAATGTTGCAACAACATATTCATCCTTTCCTATAGATTGTGAAATGTAGTTCTTCTTCTTTCTTGTCCAAGAAATCAATCTTCTTCCTAAAGAGAAGGCCCTTACACTTTTACTTACTCTATCATCAAGATTTCGTACCCAATCAACATTTATGTAAACCTTCAACTCAAATTTTCCACTTTTCTTGTACCATAGTCCATACTCTTATGTTCCTTTTAGGTATCTCATTATCCTCTTTACTGTCATCATATGATTTTCTCTAGGACTAGTAGAGAATCTAGTGACAATTCCAACTACTAATGCAATATCAAGTCTTCTATATACAACATATTATAGTTTTCCAATCATTGACTTGTATAATGCTTGATTGACCTTAATTGAATCATCATTCTTTGATACTTTATGTCCACTCACCATAGGTGTTCCAATTGGTCTTGAGTCTTCCATACTAAAAGTCTTCAAAGTTTCTTTGATACACTTAGATTGTGTAATGTAAATGTCTTTATTCATCTGATACACTTATAATCTAACAAAAAATTTAATCTCTCAAAACATTGACATCTCAAACTCCTTTTTCATTTGATCAACAAAAGATTTGCATAGTGACTCTTTTCCTCTAAATATGACATCATCAAACAAAATCTTTTGGCAATATCTTATTTTTAGATTCACTTTTCAAATATAGATAAATAGATATAGGTGAAAACAAGATTAAAATGAATTAAAAAATATATCATGTAGAAGAGAGTAATAGCCAAGGGGAAGAGGTACCTAAACTCAGACATTTGACTATAAGAATAAGAAATGAAAAAATTATGATTAAAGAAATAGATCAATGAGATATTGAACAAGTATTTTAATATCCATACATTCAAAGAAAAAGAGACACAATTTTGAGTTATTGTACAAGCCACGAAAAAAAAAAATCGCATAAAGAAGTGTGCAGTGTGAGAAGAAATGGACAAGAATGTCTAGGTTCCAATAGAGTATTTTTAATTAGAAAATTAAAAAAACATAGAATGTGAAAATAAGTATGTCGAGTACGAAAGGAGTGATAGAGCTTACAATGAGATCTTCCTTTGTCTAGTCAAAACTACTTCTTTAAAGAAAAGGTTATGACATTACTAGAAGCTAAGAGTATATCAAGAACATGGAATAGAGAAGAAAAGTAAGAAATAAGAAGGCATAATTCAGATTTAAGAGAATGTTTGTGGGATGAAAAATTGTACATACAATACAATAAAAATAGAGAGAACAAAGAAAGAATCTATGTACAATTTAAGTAGTATTAAGAGGGTTGTTCTATGATAAGAAGAGATGTAATAAAAGATTGCACAAGAATGGAAAATTGCAATATTCCATAAAAAAGAATAGAGGACATAAATAATTTAATGTGTGAAGTGGGGACTTGGGAATCAAAAAGAGAAAGTTATAAAACAATCTAGTATCTCTAAAGTAGATGGTAAATGCAAATCTAAGAATGTAGATTTGAATCTCACTATGAAATTTATTTTATTTTCTTGTGTGATTAATTTTTATTATGTGGAATTTAGTTTTTAATATACTTAACAAATACTATGAATTTGGATTTTAGTTAGTTGCAAGTCTAAGCTTATCCCTAGACCTAATGATCTTGATAACTAATGATATAACTTCGTAAATTCAATATCATTATTTGCAGTCATTGTTTTAATCACTAAGTAATGATTTCTCTACCAACTTTACAACTTTGTAGGTTAAACAACAACCCTTATAATCAATGGTGCTTAAATTATTGCATATGTTTATATGATTTTCTTTGAGACGAGAATATCAATGTGTCTACAACATTTTTTAAATATCTATGACCTTTCCCATTTAGATATTCTAATCCATTGATATTCAACTTGTAAAATAAATTTTAATAATTGTTTCTTCCATTTTCTAATCCAACACAATCTCTCAAATGATTCTTCAATCCACAAATAGTACAAGGATTAAGATCCTAACATATTCCCAAATGAGAACATTGCATATAATGCATTTATAAAGCTGATTTCTTTGAACTTGTCATAATTTCAATATTAATTTTCTTTAGGATTTTTTACATATTGAAACCCTTAATTTTTTAGAATTCATTTTTCAACATCACTCGTAGTTCAATTGATTCTACATATATTTCTAAAAAAAATATCCCCCACTATTATTCTTATTATCTTATAACAATATTTGTTCAAAAAAATCTTTCCTTATTATCTTAGAATTAACGAGAGTTCTAGATTCAAATACTTTTTAAATTTCCAATGGCTAATCTAAACTTTTTGAAATTTATGAAAAAAATAAATTGTGAAGGTTTGAAGTAAGAGAATTTATAAACTATTTATTGCTTTGAAAATTCCAAATACAAGTTAAGGTACCAACTAAAAAGGTGTTAAAGACTTAATTAATTGATTGCGACATTAGTTTTCTCCTTCACAGAATGATTTTGCAAAAGAAAATGTTGGAATGGGGACATTGTGGTATGTAATATGTCCGACATTAAAATTTAATTAAAGATGTTCATATGAGCTCTCCTTCATGTTAGAACTCTTGGTGATGTCTACTGATATAATTTTGGGCTCACAATGTTGGGATGAAACCTCTTCTTGGTACAAATATCGTGCAAAAGATTTGATACTTTTCCATTTACCAATTCTTAGTTGTGCAGAATTGAGATCATTTATGAAATTGTGTAGGCCTCTGAAAAAGAATACAGTTAAAGCTAAAGTTGATATTGTTTCAGTAATGAGCTATAACCCCAAGAAGCTTAACACATCTAGCCTTTTTAAATCTCCCACGGTTTACACATTGAATGGTTTACACATCACACACTAAGGCTTAGGCGCAAGAAAATGTTAATTATTGTTAGTTGGACAGCTATTATTTCTGACCCGAAAATAGCAATAGTATTTATGGGTAGCTTGGACAGTTGTTCATCCTTATCTATGTATAGCAGCATTAGTTGTGGGTAGTTTGGACAGCTGTTTGTCCACTTGCCAAGAATTAGTAAATAGTTGTTGCAAGGATAATTATTTACTAATTTTAGTGATTCCCTTTTGGACACCTTGCAACCAATTCTATTATTGGCTGTCGAGTTGTCTTAATCTCAACCGTTGGTTTGATTTAATCTCAGTCGTTGGTTTTTCCAATAGGGTAGTATAAAAAGGGGTCATTGGGTCATTTGGAGATACAAGTTTTGAAGAAGCATTTCGCAGTGATAGCAAATTGTCTTGCAGTGTTAGCATGGGGATAGCAGTGGGGAATATCAGTGGGAGAAATTAGGAGGTTGTCGGAGTTCTGCCAGTGAAAGGCATGGAATTTTGTATCTCTTGATTTGCTGAAGTTTAATATAATTCCTCATCTGTAGAACTGGTTTTCCCTTAGGGGTTTTTCTAGGGACAATTTGTCCGAAAATATTGTGCTCATTGTGTTGCGCATTTCTTTTTGTATTTTATAAGTGAAGTTGCAGTTGTGTTATTTTTCGATATTAGCTGAGAATTTATTTTTAGTAGTTTAATAATCATTTATGATAGGAGATTAATAATCAGTGACTGCAATAGTTAGATTTTTCACATGGTATCAAAGCATTGTTAAGGGTAGAAGAGTTTTGCCCTAGGAAAGAAATTTTGATCTTTTTAGATATATTATTGCTTTAAACCCTTGAGATGGCTTCAGCTAGTTTGAGAGATCAAGATAGATTGGATAGTGCCTCAAATTTTGGTGTCTAGAAGGCCAAAATTTCTTTATTGTTGGAAGAGAATGGTGCCAAGGATTATGCTACCAGTGTTGTACCTGTACCAACGGATGCAACACAACTTGTAGCATATAGAAAGGATGATGCCAAGGCAAGGAGGATAATCCTTGATGGTGTCAAGGATCATATTGTTCCACATATCTCGGAGCTAGATACAACAAAGAAGATGTGGGATGCCATTCTGAATCTGTACCAAAATGCTACCACCAACAGAAAGTTGATTCTCAGAGAGAAGCTAAAGAATACCTGGATGAATCAGGGAGAAGACGTCACAAGTTACCTCACCAGGCTTAGACTTGTCAAGGATGAGTTAGCAGCTGTTGGAGATAGCACTAGTGATGACGAGCTAGTGAGAATAGCCCTAAATGGGTTTACTAAACAATGGAGTTTCTTTGTTCAAGTTGTCAGTGGACGAGATACTTTATCAAGTTGGGATCAACTATGGACTGATTTCACTCAAGAGGAGTTTAGACTAAGTCTTGTCAATGGGGCCAACAAGAGTCAGAAAAATGAGGTGGAACAAGAGAACATTGCCCTAGCGGGTAAAGGGAAAGCAAAGAAGGGATCTAGCAAAGGATTGAATTCACAAAGTGAGAAGAAGAAGAAGGACCTTTCTAAGGTCAAGTGCTTTGGATGTCACGAGTTTGGCCACTATGTCAGTGATTTCCTAGAGAGGAAGAAGGGTAAGAAGCAGGTGACAGCTTCAGCAAGTGCAGAAGAAATCTCCAGTAGAATGGAAGATGAGTTTGCACTCATAGCTTGTATGGTTAGCTCAACCTCACAGTGTGTTTGGTATATAGATAGTGGGGCATCATTTCATATGACACGAGTTAGAGAGTACTTCTCCAGCTACAAGGAGGAGGACACCAACATCCAGATTTCTATGAGAAACTTGTCCAAACTCAACCCTGTTGGGAAAGGGATTGTTCAGTTTCAGAGGGAGAATGGAAAGATAATCCCACTTCATGATGTGTTATATGTGCCAGGCTTAGGTATAAATTTGATTTCTGTATCTGTTCTTCATGATAGTGGGTATAATGTACTCTTTAGAGGGACAAATGTGTTGATTAAGCACAAGGATTGGAAATCACCCATAACTATTGGAGTTAGGAGTGGTCGCCTTTATAGATTGCAGTTTGATACTCCTAAGGCACTTATGAGCAACAGTAATCCTAGAGATCTTGGAGAGCTATGGCATAGGAGGATGGGCCATATTCATCATGGAGCACTTAGATTGCTTCGTGAGACTGTGACAGGTGTTCCAGATGTAAGCACAGAGCATGATGATGTATGTAAGGGATGTGTGTTGGGAAATTTTGCGAAAGCATCTTTTCCAAGGAGTGACACTAGATCTAAGGGTGCTCTTGATCTAGTACATTCAGATGTTTGTGGATCGATGTCGACGAAATCTCTCAAAGGATATGAGTACTATGTTACTTTTATTGATGATTTCTCTAGAAAGACCTAGATATACTTCTTAAAGACTAAGGATGAGGTTTTCAGTCGATTCCAAGAGTTCAAGGCTCTTGTGGAGAACTCGACAAGAAAGAAGATAAAGGTTCTTCGGTCAGACAATGGAGGCGAGTACAAAGGAAATGTCTTCCAGGAGTTTTGCACCAGAGAAGGAATCAAGAGAGAATGGACTATTCCTTACAATCCACACTAGAATGGAGTTGTTGAGAGGAAGAACTATTCTATATTGGAGGCAACAAGAGCTATGCTACATGACCAGGACATGCCCCGTTACTTATGGGCAGAGGCGTGTAATACAACAGTCTACATTTAGAATAGAGTTACACACAAGGTGCTAGGGAAGATGACACCAGAGGAGGCTTTCATAGGGAAGAAGCTAGATGTTAGTTACTTCAGGATATTCGGGAGTTTGGCATATTGCCATATTCCTGGAGATACACGTACAAAGTTAGATCAAACTACAGAGAGGGGGTACTTTGTTGGGTATAGTGAGACCTCAAAAGCATACAATAATTTTCATTCTAAGGACTAAAAGAATTATTGTCAGACAGGATGTCAAGTTCATGGAGGACAAGGCATTCAGGAGATCCAAAGATTTGCCAGTAGATGATCAGAGTGAGCAGCCAACAGAAGCTCCAAGACCAAGTCAAGAGCAACAAAGCTCAAGTACAGTTACCAGTACAAGTGTAGACTCAGTTAGTGAAGATTCACAAAGTATGGAGCAATAGTAAATGCATCTAGAAGACTTAGAGGTTGACATTTCATCCTCTACAGTTGGCAGTGGGACCCATGTGGTTCCAGATACACAAAGGGATACTCAGGAGTTTGTGGGAGCTCCTAGGAAGAGTACTAGACAGCGAAGAAAACCAGCCAAGTTCAATGACTATGTGGCATTAGTTAGTCAGTTGGTAGATAGTGAGCCTTCTAGCTATCAGGAAGCTGCAGAACATCAGGTATGGTGAGATGCTATGGTTGAGAAATATTCTTCAATAATGCAGAATGATGTGTGGGAGGTAGTACCTAGACCAACAAATAGGGTTGTAGTTGGATCGCGTTGGATCTATAAGATAAAGAACGATGCAGATGGTAGCATCGAGAAATACAAGGCGAGGTTGGTGGCAAAGGGGTTCTCTTAGAAGGAGGGAATAGACTATGAGGAGACATTTGCTCCAGTTGCCAGGTATACTTCTATACGAGTTGTAATCTCACTTGCAGCACAGATGGGATGGCAAATCCATCAAATGGATGTCAAGACAACATTCCTTAATGGTGAGTTGAAGGAGGAGGTATACATAGAACAACTAGAAGGCTTTATAGCACATAGCAAAGAGACCCACGTGTGCAGATTGAAGAAAGCATTGTACGGACTCAAGCAGGCTCCTAGAGCGTGGTATGAGTGCATTGATACATACTTGCAGAAAATGGGCTTTGTGAAGAGTGAAGTAGATGCTAACCTCTACTACTTGATGGTTGGGGGTGAGATTCTCATTCTTGTTATTTATGTGGATGACCTATTTCTTACAGGTTCACTAGGGCTCATAGTGGATTGCAAGAGGAACCTTGTAGAAGAGTTCGAGATGAAGGATTTATGACTTATGCACTACTTTCTAGGCATGGAAGTGTGGCAGACAGATGGAGAGATTTTCCTTGGTCAAGGAAAATATTGCATTGAAATCTTGAAGAAATTTGGGATGGAGGATTGCAAAGCTATGTCTACACCCATGATCACGAATTGGAGGAAGGTAGATACAACTAAGGAGAAAGATGTAGATCCCACTTTATATAGACAGTTGATTGGTTCGCTTATGTATTTGGTCAACACTAGACTAGATATAGCATTTGCAGTAAACTCTCTTAGTCAGTTCATGGTTGAACCAAAGAGAATACATTGGATAGCGGCTAAACATGTGCGACGTTACTTGTGTGGTACAGTCGAGTATGGGATCAGATATGTTCGAGGTGAAGGTATCAAGTTGATAGGCTATACTGATGTAGATTGGGCAGGAAGTACTATAGACAAAAGGAGCACTTCAGGGTGTTGTTTTAGCTTGGGATCAGGAGTTGTATCTTGGTTCAGCAGGAAGCAGAAGTCTGTGGCTCTAAGTTCAGCAGAAGCATAATACATAGCTGCTAGTATGGCGACATGTGAAGCTATATGGCTTCGAAAGTTGTTAGTAGCCTTGTTTGGTCAGAAGGTTGAGACTACTGTGATACATTGTGACAATCAAAGTTGCATCAAGTTGTCTGAGAATCCAGTGTTTCATGATAGGTCTAAACATATAGATATTAGATATCACTTCATTAGAGATTGTGTACAAAGGGGAGTTGTTCAGCTACAGTACATACCTACAAAGGAGTAGGTAGCAGCCATTCTAACTAAGGCATTGGAGAAGGCAAAATTTATCTTCTTCAGAGATAAGTTAGGTGTCTTGCAGAACAACTTCCTCGCTAAGAGGGAGTGTTAATTATTGTTAGTTGGACAGCTGTTGTTTCTGACCCGAAAATAGCAGTAGTATTTATGGGTAGCTTGGACAGCTGTTCGTCCTTATCTATGTATAGCAGCATTAGTTGTGGGTAGTTTGGACAATTGTTTGTCCACTTGCCAAGAATTAGTAAATAGTTGTTGCAAGGATAATTATTTACTAATTTTAGTGATTCCCTTTTGGACACCTTGCAACCAATTCTATTATTGGCTGTCGAGTTGTCTTAATCTCAACCGTTGGTTTGATTTAATCTCAGTCGTTGGTTTTTCCAATAGGGTAGTATAAAAAGGGGTCATTGGGTCATTTGGAGATACAAGTTTTGAAGAAGCATTTTGCAGTGATAGCAAATTGTCTTGCAGTGTTAGCAAGGGCGCAGTGTTAGCATGGGGATAGCAGTGGGGAATATCAGCGAGAGAAATTAGGAGGTTGTTAGAGTTCTGCCAGTGAGAGGCAAGGAATTTTGTATCTCTTGATTTGCTGAAGTTTAATATAATTCCTCATCTGTAGAACTGATTTTTCTTTAAGGTTTTTTCCAAGGACAATTTGTCCAAAAATATTGCGTTCATTGTGTTGCGCATCTCTTTTCGTATTTTATAAGTGAAGTTGCAGTTGTGTTATTTTTCGATATTAGCTGGAAATTTATTTTCAGCAGTTTAATAATCGTTTATGATAGGAGATTAATAATCAGTGACTGCAATAGTTAGATTTTTCACAGAAAATGCTTAGGGTGGGTGTAAAACACAGCTGAAAATGCAAACCTGAAAAATGAAAAAGAATTTAGGTCATAGAGAAATGAGTACTGTTATTCGTAGAGAGCAGATTTCTACAATTTATAGAATACTTAGATGTTTATGGATTCAATTGTGTTACTGTTTTTTGCATCAATGTTTCCGAGCACACTCTATGATCTATCATTGAAATAAAGAAAGATAAAGAATATATCTAAAATTATGTTGATAAATGTTTTTCCTCAGAGTTAGACTACCACTGGATCCATTCTAAACTCATTTTACATATATTTCTTTTGAGACAAGTTTAGTTTTCCCCCTAAAACAATACCAAATATGACAAAATAAAACGGGTGAAACAATGAAAGAGAGATAAAGGCCATACCAAAGCAGAGTAACCATCTGGGTAGAAGCATTTCCTCTGAAGGCAGGGATTAATTTTATGTTCGAGGAGCCACACCACTAGTAATTGTGTTGCTCGGGGTATGGAATGAATTCACACAGCAGTTGGCGGTCAAGCCTTTGACATTAGTTTCATTGTTTTGTTCGTCAAATGAGACACTTACAAATTCCTTCCATACAGCCTTTCGAGGAACTGCGACCTTCAGCTGAGTTGGTATTACCCAACCGGGAGGAACTGTGACAGACCCATCTGGCCATATCACTGTCACCATATGTAAACCTAAAAACTATGGCATAGTGTCGTGGACTATAAAATCCACTTACTTACTTTTTTTTTTACTGATATGAGAAAAACAGGGGAGTTATATGGCCAATACCCAACTACTTGATAGCTTTTCCCTACTTCATAACTACAACCATTCATTTCTCCTTCATTGAACTTCACAGATCCACTTAAACCAGTGAGATTGGTTAACAAAATCTCTTTTAACTATTTACAGCTGTTAAAATACCATTAGAAGCGCTTTCAAGTGGTATTTGTGCCTCTCGGAGGTGAAGACTCAATTGAGTGCCATTGAATAGCTGAGATTGGCTGTTCACATCTTCCATGGCAGTCTTTGCTGTTTGGAATCCACTATCACACCTAAATTCAGAGTCTTCCCCTGAACAAAAACATCTACACACAGCCACTAAAATAACAATTATAAGTTGAAATGTCGGCACAATTTCCATCTTCAATCCCTTGCCAATAGTTATTTATACACAAGTATTTTAAGTTGTTTTAGAGCCTTCCAATACCTCTTCCACCCAAAAGAAAACGTTGATTTGTCTCTGAAATTGGTTGAGTTGTTTATAACTCTTTGTCAAATATAATTTTATATTAATAAAACAAATGTTTACATTTCAATGTGACGAGATGTAGAAATTGTTCTGACTTTATGACAGGTGTGATTTCAAAAAAGAGGTTTATGAGAGAAAGGGAAGAGATCCATCCCTTCTTTCCTCTGAATGTTCAAAGTGTTGGGTCTTATAAAGATTGCCTTGGATAGGGTAAATCAATAGATCGTGTGGCATTTGCCACTTTGGTCAATCTAGACCGGGTCATAATAATACACGTCACCATCTAGAAGCTGCAGTAGAACAAGAAATGAGTCTACTGTTTATTCTTATTTTGTTTTTTCGTCTGATTATCTGTTTGAATTTTTTTAGTGACTTCCTCGGTTATTGAATTAGTCAATGTCGAAACTATTCAAATCATCACATCATCATTGTTGAAAATACTAGTTTTTGTGTTGTATGACTACATTTTGAGTGAATTGTTGATATTTTTCTTTCCAATCAAATCTTAAGTCGAGATTTATTCTTATTTTGTTTTTAATATGATTATGTGTTTGAAAAGTTTTGAGTGTCTTTTCTATCATAGAGTTAGTCGCTCTCCAAGTGGTTCAAATTATTATAACATCATTGAAAATACTATTTTTGTGTTGTATGACTAAGTTATGAGTAAATTGTTGATATTTTTTTTGCAATCAAATGTTGATTGGGCTATTTACTCTTATTTAATTTTGTATATGATCTGTTCGAAAATGAATTAGTCAAAATCTAAGATTGTCCAAATTATTATATCATCGTTAAAAATACTATTTTTGTTAGCATATAGGATTTTGAATTTTCCTTTAATGATAGAACAAATATCATTAGCTTAAATTTGGAAACAATGTTAGTAAATATTAAATAGATAGTGAAAATTAAATTTTTGTATAAACAATAAATATTTTTAAAAATTTAAAATTTTACACTCCATTGAATCAAAAAATGTTGGATAGTAGTCATTCCTTCACAATTTTTTGTTTTCTAAAGTAGAAGAATATGTCAAATAAAAAAATTTATTGATCAAACTTTTTTATTTGTTTTCTCATTTCTACACAAAATTAGAATTTAAAAAATGAAAAATTAAATTTTTAAATGTTATATGTGTTATGAAATTAGAGTATTTAGTTTTTAGTAACTCATTTAAGTTTGATTTTTGTTATAAAAGTATTCAATAGATAATATTAAGTTTTAAAGTTGATTAAGTTATAATAGAAATATATTTTAACAATTTAATAAAAAGTCCTTGTTAAGAGAAAAATTAAAGTGTATATGATAGGAATATCTATTTTGAAACTAGAAAATTGTTAAGATGAAGTATTTGAAGAAACTAAAATACCTTGGTTAATCAATTATAAAATAATAGCTTTACTTTGTATAATAACATATTAATATCTTTATTAATATATCTTTGTATTAGATACATTTTTTTTCGTATGTATCTTTTATTAAACATATATATAGATCAACTTTATCCAATTGCATTAGACTATAAAAATTAGCATAAATAATTCTATTAATGTGGTAATGCATATTTGCGATTTCTACAATCCTATGCAACATTATCTAAAACACTGAATAATTAAAAGACAAACACATATACGACTCATTTCAAGGAAAGCGTCGTAACTTATCATCTAAGTTCAAAACTTTTATGATAAATTCTTCTATTAATTTTAGTGTTAAGAAAGATTACAAAAAGTTAATCTATTAATTTGAGTGTGTATGCGTGAGTAATTAAAAATAATAAGAATGAAAAAATAATTGTACAATGAGAAAAAAAAATAGATCAATTTTTAGAGAGCATTGAATTTGTGATAGACAATGAAAGAACTGGAACATTGGCTTGTGGAGAATGAAGCCCAATTGTTCCAACTTATTGTATTGCTTTATTCATTTTCATTCATCTGTATTCTTTTTGGCATTCCTTGTGGAACCTTAAAAATAAAATTTAAGATTTTGAGATAATAATTTGGGATAACCAAATGGTGGAAATTGTCTTGTGCATTCAACATTGTAATTAAAACTACTAATGCATTTGTAGGTGTAGGTTTTTAAAGCTTAATTTTTTTTTTTTTGTGATCTCTAAAGAAGATAAAAATTTAATTTCATAAGGTTATGGAACAACTTTCTTGCATGACTAGTGCACTTTCCCATTTTGTGTTACCTAAACATATTGTTGATGTGTCCTCTCTCCTTTCCTTCATACATCATTGGTGTAAGAAAAATTACAACATTTTTCTTTTCTTATCTTTTTTGGTAGGAGGCATGCCTAAGAATTTCACCCCATAAGGTCTAGCCTCAAAAATGAAATTTTAGTGGGTTGTATAAAGCAGGTGACTATCAAATTTAGATACCATTGAATGATTAGTTATGTGGATTTTTTCTTTAAGGTCCTTATTATTTTAAGACTAAAGGTTAGGGACCTTTGAAGGCTTGATCATTAATTTGTTCAAGCATATATTTCCATGCTTCCACATGCCTTGATCTTATTGTATGTGTTAGGATTATAGTTCTCATTGGAACTTAGATTTTCCAACTAAGTACTATTTTTCAGAATGTTATCAGAAGTATTATTTCACTCAACTATGCATACATCAAGCTAGTAGAATGTACCCAATCGGCTTCCTCTTGCTATCACCATAACACCTCTCACCATTTTTACACTTGCTTTAGAAAATTGTACATGCACACCTACATCTATTAGCTTACTAACAGATAACAAATTCCTTGCTAGTCCAAGGATATGCAAGACACCATCAAATCTTCTAATTCTACCATCAAAAAATTTCACATGAATACTTCCATGACCAACAATATCAAGAACTGAGTTATCACCCAAATACACCTTACCACCATCAAACTTTTCACACTTACTAAATCAGATTCTATTAGGATTCATGTGGAAAGATGCACATGAGTCTATTAACCATGCATTTTCACTTGTACAAGTGGCCAAGACTATGATGAAAGCATCTCCATCTTCCTTTTCGGACTTAGAATCAGAATCTTGCTTCTTCTTCTTCTTCTTCTTCTTCTTATTTTTCTTCTGCTCTTTGTAGTCCTCTCAGAAGTGTCTAGGTTTGCCACAATTTTAGCAGATTGCCTTGGACTTACCAGGAGGTCTTGATCTCTCCTTATTCTTGGACTTAGAACAACCATGCTTCTTTTCGTTCTTGCCTCTTTGTTTTGGTCTTCCTTAAACAAATAATGCCCTATTTCTAAAAGTGACACTTTTATCCACACAAACCTACAATTTGATTGCAGATCTAGAAAGTAGACAAAAAATAGCACACTTTCAAAAAATGGTACCTATTTTTGAGTCTAGATGTGCTTGTATGGAGCAATTGAAGTTACAAAATGCAGGATTGGATACGTTAAATCACCAAAAGATGCAATTTTTGACAAATTTGTTCACCAAAACTAGAAAAGAGTTGCACCACTGAAAAGTTTAGGAAATTCTAGCCAAAATAAAAAACATTTACACCTGAATTGGAGTCCGAATGACTAAGATATGGCTTCCCAAAGTTAGACTACAAAATAAAAAGTCAATCTAGAGAGGGGTTGCATCAGCAAAAGATGGGTTTAAATTTGATGGTCATACGACCGTCACAACAGTTCTATTTTGCCCCTAAATCATGGTCAAACAACCGTCAAATTTAGGCTTACAAAATTGATGATGTCAATGAAAAACTCCACCCCTAGATGACATCAACATGATGTCATGATAATGTCAGCATGTATGAAATTATACAAAAAATCCATGTACCCATTGACCTGTTGTATAGATTTGCTAATTGGGTGTGTTGATGTGTCGAATTAGTTATAGCAAATGTGGCAAAAGCTGGTGGCTGATTGTACACTTTTGTGGCAGGTTAGAATTATTTAAAACAATGGTTGAAATATTTAAAATAGTGGTTGAAATATTTGCTATTTCTGCTGTCAAGAATAGGAGGTGCCAGAATCCTTTTTGTGTCACTAGAGGCTTTGATCAGAGCTGAAAAATTAAATACCATCGAGTAGAATGGCAGGAGCATTGGATTCATGTTTTTGAGTGCTGGTAATTGTTTGCAAATGCCAGACTTTGGAGGGGTTAGTCCCACATTCATGGGGAAAGTGACTCCAAGGGTATTTAAAACAATAGACTATTGAGCCTTCAAACAACAAGCATCATTGGGGCTTGATGGCTCTCATCATGAGTTGGGTAATGGCAGATTTGTTACCATCTAGTGGTGGAGTTAGATTGTGTGACCTCTGGTGTAGGTACCTCTATCAAAATTTGTGGTATGACCTGCCAAAATAAGTAGATTTTGACTAAATTTTAGGGCTGGGGTGTGACTACCCAGTTCTGCAAAAAAAATTCTCTCTTAGCCCGACTGGGTAAATTTTTTTTCAAAAATAAAATTTGAAAAAATAATTGTAGAGATGAAATTAATTCAAATCTAAAACCTTTTCCATAATTTGTAGTATGACCTACCAAAAAAAGTAGATTCTAATCAAATTGCAAGGATAGGGTGTGACTGCCTAGTTCTACAAAAAAAGATTCTCTACTAGCCTAACTAGGCAAATTTTTTTTTTTGAAAATAAAATTGAAAAAATAATTGTAGAGATGAAATTAGTCTAGATCTAACATAGATTTAATAGATCAAATACATCATCCCCAGAATTGCAAATCAATGCCTTCAGGCACTGGTTTGCAAAATTTTTTCCTCACAATTGACTTTAGCCTAGCATAGGAAAATTTATAGCTGATTTTCACTGAATTGATGTTTTGGATGCAATGGCGAGGTTCGATTTGGCTCTAGACACTCCCAATTTCTATAGATTCCTTGGATTCAGGTTGAGGTGTTGAAGCAACTATGGTCTCGAATGACTATGTGAAGAGAATCTCCTCGAGCTCTAATACCATGTAAGAATTTGCCTTAGAGAAAAATGCACCCACGATCAAGGAGCAAAAGCACAAGCACAATAGTAGACCAAGAGTATGATCAATATGAAAATGCTTTCTATTATGTCGAAAGCACGTACATATACACTAGGAGAGCTTGTATATAAAGGCCTCTAAGATGCATCTAGAATGTGTCTAAAATGTACTAGGAGATAAGCATGAAAACTAAGAACATATCCTCCACAATAAGAGGATAAGCATTATGAGGTTTCTAGAATGTTGTAGACACCATGTGCTCAAATAAAGTTCTTACTCCTATGTGTAGAAACCATGTGCAAATTTAGAGTGCTAACTCCTGTGTTGTCAACAAGACAATTCACAAGAGTACGCATACTCCTAGGTGACTAATAAATAAATAATAAAATATGCATTAACCTAAGTAAACTTGAGTAAGTGTAAATTGTAAATACTTATTTACACCAATAGTACAACTTAACAAAGTAGAATAATTAATGAAATTAGGCGATGAATTCAATATTATTCTGACATGTTCATTTATACACGAATAACAACATACAAATAAATTAAGAAATTACATGTCATAGCTTCAAGTAGAGAGAATTTAGAGTCTATTAGTATATGTACTAAATAAATTATATCATGAGTCTTGTTGTGAATTCATAAGAGGGAGAGAATTAGTTAAGTGTTTCTTCTCTAACCAAAATATTGGTGATCCCTCACATACCTTGCTACCATAAGTGGTCATAAAATTCACAAGGATACACACACAAAAATTGGTCAAGGATTTTTTTAATGTTTGGTGTTATATTCTACATGGATCTATTTTCTAATAACACTATAGAGAGTTTCTAACTATGCATGACCAAATTGTTCAACTATGCATATGGACAAGGTGAAATTTGCTAGAAACATGTAGACCTTTGTACCACATCAATTGAGATTTGTATATTATAAGACTTATCACAAAGTGCAACCCTTTGTTCATCCAACCATACTCAACTTGGAAATGTTAGGTGTCCTATAGTATAAAATTCTTGATTAAAAAAATTAAGCAAGAACAAACACTAGGTCACTATATAGACATCCATATATGCTCATAATTTGGGAAGCTACCTTAGTTCTCTCAATGTAGTGAAAATTGGTTGAAATTTTTGCATGATAATAATTTGGATTAGTTTGTGTAAAGATTTTTATCATCAATATTTTGAATCACACTCTATGATTCATCATCATGATAGAAAATTTTAAGGGATACAAAAGAAAGTGTGTTTTAGGTTGGGACTATATTAAAAAGATGAGAGAACATGATGTTCCAAAAATAGAAGCTTAGGTAGCAAGGAAACAAATAGACTAAGAAAGTGAAAGAAAAGTAACTTATAATATAATAACAACAAAAATAATAAAACAAAATAGTACACAACAAAGCACCAAAAACCAAAGGAGAATAAATAAAAAATATAACAAGAAATTTAAAAATATATTCAACATATCAAAAAAAAATTTAAAAAATAAAAAAAAAATAATACACAAGGGAAACTATAGAAAGATATGATTGATTTATATTCTTGGTGGTTGTTGTTGTTCTTAATTGATTACTTAACAATTAATTTTATTTATAATAATATTTTGCAATAATTTGTATAATTTTTATTTTTATTTATCTTTAATGGTATGCTATATTTTCTAAAGGTATAATATTGTATTATATTTTTATTACTTTTTTCCAATCATTTTAGAGAAACAAAAAATTATATCAAACACCAAAACATTAGTTATACTAGTCCTAAAGATGGGGAAATTGAAATTGAAAATCGAACCCCAATTGAAATTAGTAATGTGGATGCAGAAATAAAAACACCAATTGAGAAAAAAATCCCTTTGAACAATAATGGAAAGAATGGACATTTATTAAGAGTAATGTATTGATGATCTTCGTGCTAGTGTCTTGATAGAATTGAAAAGAAAAGTTTTTTTATGTTGGGTGCACATACCGATGCAATTTTCAATAGTTGGACACACATACGAAAGAGGAGGCTTTGGTTTTGTAAGTTTTCTTTGAATTCAATTTGTTGATTGTTTCATGTCAATTAGTATTCAAAATTTTATATATGTTTGTGATCGTTTTGATGTAGGTTTTCCTAAAGATTCTCCTTTTGTGCAATATTGTTCTAAAGAGATTCTAGATCTTATAGATAGTGGTGGGATTTAGAATATTGAAGATAAGTATTTCAAGGACCTTATCAATATGTGTACTAATTTTGTAGAAGACACAAATAAGACTTGATGTCCAAAGCTTCCATCGAGTCTACCTCATCATAGGAATAGTGTCATATTTGGCTATAATTATATATTTCTCTCAAGCCTCAGTTTCATCAAGGATCAAGGCTTATCAAAACAATATCATGGTATGTGGAAATGTACCATTTTTAAAAAAAAAATTATATTATGAGACTATTTTCAATGTAAAATTTGGAATGGTGAATTAGAAGAACAATATTTCTAATATATATTAACTTGGAAAAAGAGTAGCCACTCGTCATTCATCATTTTTTCATTCTACTAGGGTTTCACGTGATCTTTTAGTTTTCTTGCATATGACTCTTTATCTAAGTTTTCCTTCTGTTGTTTCCACTTGTCAAACCACATTTATTGTGGGAGCTTTTAGGCTAGGTTATATTGGCCCCAGCCAGTGGTGACCCAGTTGTTGATACTAGTGTTCACGTTGTTGGTTCAAATAGCCATGGCTCCTCCATTGAACAAGCATCTTTGCAAATTTTTTCTAGAAGTTTTTCACAAGGTAATCTTGATATTATCCTTCGTTTGCAAGAATTTGATGCTACTTGTGATTGGTTAGAACAACATACCTAAATAGGATATTTTGTGGGTAGGACTCCTCTTGAAGCTATGCTCCCAGAATGGGTTAGCAAGAGATGGACTTCTCATGGAGTCTACCTTGATGCTATGCAAAAATTTACCAAAGGTTTTTTTAATTTTTCTTTGCCAACCTGTTGTAGGCAAACATGATTTTTAGAAATGGTCCTTGGTATGTGAATTCCTCCCTGCTTGTTTTTCAAAGATGGTTGAGAGACATCACTTTCTCTGATGACAAAAATCTTAGGGTTCAAGTGTGGGTCGAGTTCCCAAGTTTACCCTTGCCATGTTGGCCTTTTATTGAGTCCATTGCCAATACTCTTAGCAAAGTTGTCACAAAAGAACATGAGAAATTTTTCAATGCTTGCCCTCAAAAATGTGTTTGCATTGGGGTTGATCTTTCTAAGGATCTTAAGGATTCTATGGAAATATAGATTGGGGCTCAAACCTTCTCCCAAAAGGTGCTTTATTTGAACCTACCTAACACCTACTATAGGTGTCAGTCAGCGGAACAAAAAATTAGGGATTTCCCTTTGGCTATGTGTAGGGTTAAATCCCTACTTAAAGAGGTTCTCACTAAGCCAACATAAGGGAAGAAAAAGAATGGACTACTATTGGGTGCAAGGAAAGGCTCCCTTGGCTCTTAAGTAGTCATATGCAACAGTCATTTTGGTTCCTCCTATTTCAACAAGAGTGCAAACCCCAGCCAGCTTAGGGATGCAAGTGATTTTTTCAAAACCAAACCATGGTGTTTCACAAGTTTCAAACCCTATTGTTTCACAGGGAATTTACGTGTCCGCTAGGGCTAACATCTCGATTGTGATTCATACCTCTCTTGCTTCTTCTTCCATAGCAACTCAGAACATGTGGCATTCTCAGAATCCTCCCAGACATGTTGAGAAAATAAAGGAGAAATGATAGGCCATGAGTCTACAAGATTTTCATTTTGGCTTTAACCTAGTTTCTACTTTCTTGCAGAATAGTTACCCCTCTCTCAACGATGAGGAAGATATGGAAGAATTTTCATGAATTTTTTATCATGGAATGTGTGAGGTCTCACAAACCTCTCCGAAAAGTACTATATCGGGGATACCATCATAGACTACAAAATTTAGATTTTCTCTATATGCAAGAAATTAAGATCTCTGGTTTCATGCTTTCTACTGCATGTCATGTCATTTGGCTAGATGGCATTATCTTTTCCTCTCAACATGAAACTAGTAGAGGTGGTGTAGTTAATCTCTTATCACCTTGTCTTTATTCTACTATTATTTTGCATGATTCTGACCCCATGCACATAATAATTTGTCTATTTCTTTCCATTAATAATCATTCTTTTGGAGTCCTTAATGTTTATGCTCCCAATGATGCTATAGAAAGATCTCAATTGTGGGGTTGGCTGGTTGACAACTTGCCTCCAACTACTTGGGTTATGTGTGGTGACTTCATGGTTGAGGTGGCCTCTAACAAAGATGACATTTTTTCTTTTCACTAGATAGCTAGGGAAAGGGAAGCCTAGTACTACGTGTGAAATAAATTGGGCCTTTTTGATCCCATACTAACTACTGCCAACATAGTGTGGTTTGGTACACTTGGTCCAACTTTTGAGTTGGCTTTGACCACATTTTAAAGCATCTCAATCATGCCATGATTACTGCACAATCTTTTTTCTTCTTTTTTGAGGATCAATATTTACCTGTCATTCCCTTGCCAGATGTGATGTTATCTAACCACTATCCCATTTATTTTGTCATTTCATGGAAAACAACTATCCAGAAAGCTATCAAGTCACAATTCTTCCTCAACATGTCTGTGTTGATGCATGCTTCCACTATCACTCATATCCTACATGTCTGGAATCAAGAACCATGTCCACATTCTCAGATAGGGTGGATTTAGTGGTGGAATGATGCCATTACTAGAACTACTCACTTTCTACACATCTATGGATGATAGTTGATAGTTTTTAGAAGGTGGTCTTATGAATCCACTACTTTTGTGCTCAAAAAAGCTTCTAAGGCTCTCACCCTTAATCATTTTGATGTTGATTTGAAAAATTCTTCTTGATAAACTTCACCATGATAAACAAGTTGTGGATAATTATGCCACTCAAGGAGCCCAAATCAAAGCTTGCCTCCATTGGTTGGAGGTTAGTGAAAAAGCTTCAAAGGAGTTCTTCTAGGCTCTTTGAGCTCCTAATACCAATTTTGGGATTAAAAAAATCAAACAAGGAAATTCTATTCTCTCCAATCCCCTCGACATCCTACAAGCATTTGTTCATCACTATGAGAATGTTTTTGCTTTGTAGGGAAATTTGGTTGCTTAAGAGGAAGCTCTCAAAAAGTGTATTTCTATTACACTAAACCACCTAGCAATTGAGCAACATGCCTTTTGTGAGCAACTTCTTACCCTTAAAGACCTTAAAGAGGTAGTTTTCTCCATGGTAGATGATAAATCCCTTGGGTGTGATGGGTTTCCTTGTGAATTGTACAAACACCTATGGGAGCATATTGTTCTTGATCTCCACAAAGTTTATCTTGAAGCCTAAGTTACTCTAAAAGTTTAGGAGCTACTATCAACAAAGGAAACATTAAAATCATACCTAAAGCTGGAGATCCTAAGGATATTTTGAATTGGTGGCCCATTACCCTTTTGAATGTGTCTTATAGGATTATTGCCAAGGCAATTTCTCTCAAAATTTTCCACCTCCTGCCTTTAATTGTGTGGCCTGAGAAAACTGGCTTTTTCAAGTCTAGATATATTCTTGACAATGTTATTACTATTTGGGAAGGAATGGAGTGGGCTCGCAAGTCCAAGTAGCTGGTTTTTTTTTTGAAAATAGATTTTGCTAAAGTCTATGACCAAATTGAATGGCCTTTTATTTTGGCTATGCTTCGGGCTCTTGGTTTTGGTCCCAATTTTTTGTAGTCCATGGAAATGCTCTCTGGAGATGCTAATGCTTGCATTACCATCAATAACTCCCAATATGATGCTTTTGGACTTTTTCGTTCCATCAAGAAAGGTTGACCTCTAACTCTAGACAATGCTTTATGTTATTTTTGCTAAAGGGTTTGGTTATTTGCTAGCCCACTCTATGTCTTCAAGTTTGGTTTGTGATATTTCTTTGCTAGAATCCTCTTCCCAGTTGGTCAATGGTCATTTTGCTAATGATTCCTTTCTCACTCTTTTGGAGGATGAAGAAAACATCAATAATGCTTTAAATTGCCTTGACACTTTTTGTCAAGCCTTTGGCTATGCTATTCAATCACATAAAACCCTCTATTATCACCAGTCTTTATTGCTAGTGCCACCTTGGCTTAGCCAGTTTTAATGGAAATGGGTCGCTCATGGGGAGACCTTCCACTTTCTGGCATTCTTTTTTCTTTTCAAGTGTCGCTAGTGGATTTGTGGAATGTAGTGCTTGCCAAGATTACTAAGGAACTGAATTATTGGCTTCTGAAACCACTTTCTCTTGCAGGAAAATTCTAGATTTTCTTGAAAGTTCTTGCAACAATGCATGTCTATTATTCTTCTTGTTGGGCTCCTTCTAAACCCTCCTATTAGAAATTAGACCAATTGCTCCATGATTTTCTTTGGGCCTCTCATTTTGATCATCATGGCTTTCACAAAGTTTCTTGGGATTTTTGTTGTCTCCCAAAAGAGTCTGGATGCCCTGGCCTGCTTTCCGCATAGAAGCAAGGCCTTTCTCTGTGTGCCAAATGGATTATTCATGCCATCACTAGACATGAAGCCATAAAGATTTTTTTTTGGCATTGCATTTCTTATGGATTTCCTATCAATAGGCCTATATGGAAGGGGATTGGCTTTCACAACCTTCTCATCATGTAAGAGCTCGTTCTCATATAGGACTCTTTTGTTATCAAGAGCATATGGAAAGCTTGGTAAGTTGTCAAGCCTTGGCTTCGTTGGTCTAGTGATGTGTTCGATGATGGGCTCTCTTTGAATCAATAAAAAATTTGGTGGTCTCCCCTATTTTCCATCTAGTGTATTCCCCTTGCGAAAAATCAAGATGCTAGTACTCTACACTTTTTCAAATGAGGCATCAAGACTCCTAAAGATCTTTTCTCTAGGGTTTCCATGAGTTTCAAATCTTGGGAAGATATGCAAGTCCAGTACCATCTTTCCCATTCAAATCTATAGACTTTTGATTTATTTGTTTCTATAATTCCAGTCCACTTAATTCATAAAATAGGCATTTAGTCTATTAGAGCGTGGTGGAATGATTGGAAGTGGTATCTTGTCACTGCTTTTACCAGTTACAAACCAAGTCTGTGTTATAGATGACTTTCTCCCCATCTGCCAATGATGGATACACTCAATCAAAGATGGCATTTGCAATCTTCTCTTTCTCAATGGAGAAAACACTTTGACACTATTTGGAGTGCTATTATAGAACCCAAGATTTCTCATTTTTCTTGGTGCCTATCTTTTCAAGGTCTCCCCCTTGAGCCTTGACTCAAGCATATTGGGGTTCTAGATCCTTGATGTCCATTCTGTGGACAACCAGAGTCTTTCCTACATATTTTCTAGTTTTGTAGATGTGCTCAAAATTATTGGCACTAGATTCATGATTTCTTTAAGTCATTTTGGCGTGAACCCTTTTCTTGGAACATAGTTATTTTGGGTGATTCCCCCAAGATCCCTTGGAAATTTACCCAGATTTGGCATACCTTTAGGATGGAGATTTCTTTCACTCTGTGGAAAGATAGAAATGTTGTTCTTTCACTCACAATTTTCTTGATATTAATATTGCTATTTGCACTAAGGTGTGCATTTGTAATAATGTAGTGATGTAGATTCAAGTACAAGCAAAAAAGGTGGCCTTAGAGGTGGCCCACCTACAAGAGCTTCTTAATCACTGGGGCAGTTCCCCTTGTACTATTTCCAAGGTACCTCCAGATGCCTTGGTTGATACCTTAATTCCTAAAGGCCACCATCAGAGGTGCAACTCTTTAAGCCATCACTTGCACACTTTGTGTTCCTAGGCTTCCCACCACTGCTCACCTAGTGGTGGAGATGATGGATGGAGGTGCCACTTAGTTTTACCACCTCGTGGTGGCACTAGTCGGTCCCTGGCTCCTCCTCCTAGCAGTCAACAAGTGGTCTCTAGGAAATGGCCTTTTTGCCTAGAACTAAAAATTTCACCTTTAGGGCTAGATATGAAGGATGCTGACTAGGCCACTGATGTTGTTGATGCTACTATTGATGGCTGGATTTTTCCCAGTCCACCTCCCAATCTCAAAGATGATTAGGGATTCCATGATCGTGACGAGTCACCTCCCTCAGTAGGCACTGCTTTAGCCGCCTAAGGTTGCTTTATATGTTTTTTTTTTATGAATAGTTTATGATTCTATCCTCAGCCGTGTGAACTCTCGCGGGGTCATCTTGTATCCCCTGGCCATTTTTTGTGAATTTTAATCTTAGTATATTATTTATTAATAGAAAAGGACTATTCATCAAAAAATAATATATAAATTAACTTGAATGACTAGAAAGTGACAATTCCAATATCCTCCTTTGGAAATATAGAGGCCATAGATTATGACAAGAAATAGATGATGTGGGTTATTTTTCATAAATACACATGATACGTGGAAGAAAAAGCAAATATTACATTATTTCAATAGGGTCATACTAAACTATTTTAGTTAGATATTTGTATAAATATCTTTACAATTTTGTTTCTAAAAGTTTTTTAAAAATTAAAAATTTAGAACTATTTCTCCCAAAAAAAATATTTTAACACAATTATAAATTTTGCAACACATATAGTTTAAAAAAAATAAAAAATGGAATATATACTTATTTCCTTCTTGTAAATAATTTTAATTTATAAGATTATAATATATTTTTAATTATCTTAAATTATTAATCTAAAAGTTTTAAAATATATTAAATAAATAGTTCTTCAAAGTATTAGTAACATATTTTTGTTGACATATTTGTATAACATTTTTATGCAGTTACAAAATTTATCATACACTTATACTTTTTCTACTTTGATTCAAACTGAGGACGAATCTTATAGTTATATTAACAAAAAGATTGTCTTTTTAACAAGGTGAAGCAAATGAACATATGTTCAAGGACAACCCTACAAGTGCCATGACCCGAATTATTCTAATTTTAATTAATGCATTTTATTTTATTTTATTCAATAACTACAATAAAAATTATTTTAATTAAATTAAAATATTAATATTATTGCATTAAACCCATAAAACATAATATCAACATAATATTTTTGAATAAAATTGAGTTATCGAAAGACGATTTTGATAATGAGTTGTTTACATGTTCCTCTCCATATTATATTAGTCAACATTGATTTAATCCACAATTAAACTTTAAAAAAATAGATTTTTTTTTCTTTTCTAATGTTTACAAAACTAAATTTATATATAAACTACACTAAATAACATTAAATTGTATCTATATACAATACATAAAATCTGAAATGTGATTAAATTTTAGAGAAATACATTAATAAACTCTATGATAAGTGACATAATGCAACCTAAAATGACAAGCACCAAACATATACATCTCAATCAAACTCCACATGAAAATAATTTTTTATTATAAAGTGAATAGTAGGAGAGTTTAGTTGAAGTGGTTTCAAGTGTTGTTACACATCATCCATGGCGGTCTTTGCAATCTTAGTTGTGAAGGAAGTGGAGTGAATTATGAGACCTACACTCATCAATGTCTCCATTGGTGAGGGGGTATAACTGGCCCACTTTGTGATAAGATCTCTCTTATATGCATAAGATCTTATCATATTTTCTAGAATAGCTAAAGATTTGAAAGAACACTTGAAAGCACTAGAAAGTGTTTTCCATGAAGTGGGAATGCAAACACAAACACTAGAAAGACCAAAGTTATGATCTTCTCACTGAAAAAGAATAGGGGTATATAGGATGAGTTCCTATCTGAGGGTAACCCTCTTGAGATTGTGGAGGAGTACAAATACATGGGTATAGATTTCCATAACAAACTCAATTGAGATACATGAATGAATCAAAAAAGATTTAAGGGGGCTAGAAGGCATTATATTATCTACAAAATAGGTGCAAGAACACATAATTATGGGATTTGACAATAATGAAAACTCTTTTTGGTTTGCTGGTCACTCTACTTATTCTATACGGTTGTGAAGTGTGGGGCGGTAGTATGTCTGAACAGAATTGGCGATAGGTAGAAAAAATTCAAAAACACTTCATCACATGCAATCTTAAAGTCAAGACTATGGTGTCATATGAGATCTTATTGGTGGAGGTGGGTTCCTTTCCATTAGAAGCTGTCATAGTGGTCTGGATGCTAAGCTATTTAAAGAAAACCCAAGGTCTAGAAACACATCGTTGGCCTAAGCTAGTTATAGATGAAAAAATTGTTAGGCAAAAAAGAACATGGATGAAGCAAAATTTTAAATGGATGTGAAAATGGGATATCACAATCCATACTTGCCCAGATAGCATTGAAGAAATAAAGAAGTTTTTCATGGAAAAATTTTGCAATATTTTATGGACAAGGTACATAGGGAAGAAAAAATCTTATTACATTAAAGAATTTAGCCCTACTTCTAGTCATGATGAAAAGGATTATATAAGAGCTCCTATTAATCGGAGAGAAAAATGTTGATGGCACAACTCAAAACTAGTTCACACTGATTGTGATGTGGAACTGGTAGATGGCAAGTTCCAAAGGAAGAGTGGGTAGACATAATGTGTTTATTCTATAATAAGGGAGTAGTAGAGATGGAACAAAACTTTGTCAAGGATTGCCTAGCATATAGTGACACTAGATCAGGTTATGCAAAGATATTATAGAACAAGGACTTCAACTACTTATTCGAGGAAGATCAAGTGAAGAGAACAACAACCCTGATTATCAAACTTCAGAGAAAGAGAGACAAATTAACCAAAACTTTGCAGCTAAATTAGTTCCACTCCTACCTTGGGGGGTGATCATGTATGTCCCATAGGATGCTTTAGCCTTGTGGAAATCATTAAAAGCTATCATATTGTAACATATCATTGGAGGTGTAAGATTTATAGAATTCGATTAGTTGGAATCATAATGTCTTCGAAATCATGTTGACTTGACCCACACAGCATAGATTGTTCCCACAAACAATTAATTCACTTGAGAAGAGGATAATTTTTATTATTTGTAGGATCAAGGAACAAATTTTTTTGAAATAAACAATAGTTGTTATCATTTGACCCATACTTTCTACTCTCAGTTTTGTGGATTCTTCAAAGTTTGTCCTTGAAAATTTTCAATATTCTATATGAAAGGGTCTTTTTAAAGATTGATTGAACCTTTGAATCATTATGTATTTTTAATCAAGAATTTAATTGAACTATTAAAAGGTAAAAATTTATACTTGATTTTAAGTGATTCCTTGTAAATTTGATTTTTATATGGTGGATTCACTTATATTACAATAAATATGTAGATTGTAGTATATTACTTTTAGTTTTCTTGATTCTTCAAAGTATATACTTGAAAATTTTGAATATTCTATATCAAAGCGTCTTGTTAAATATTGTTTGAATCTTTGAATCATCTTTATGTCTTTTCAATTGAGAATTTAATTGAACTATTAAAATGTGAAAATTTATACTTGATTTTAGATGATTCCTTGTAAATTTGACTATTATATGGTGGGTTTACTTATATTGTTAACTTCATAATGGTTTGTGACAGTTGAGTGCCAATACACTTACCTACTTTCTATGTTGGAGCTGAGTACACCATGAATGCCGAGCCACAACATGAGCCGAGTTAGGAAAGACTTCAGGTGCCGAGTAGCTTTCAGATGCCGAGTGAAGATCAGGTGCCGAGTAAAGTTCAAGTGTCGAATGACTTCAAGTGTCGAGCAGAATAAAGTGCCGAGTGATATTCAAGTGTCGAGTCATAGATGATGCTGAGTAATACAGAAATGAAACAAGTGCTGAGTAAGCCAGTTTTGTTTAGGTGTTGAGTTATCCAAGAAATAGCATGTGCCAAGCATCAATAATGCTTCAGGAGCTGAATAACTCAGAATATCAACATAAGAGCTTGTAATTGCACAAACTATGATGCAAAAAATTTTTGTAGCCGACATAAGGTAAATCTCGAAGGATTAAATGATAAGATCAAATCTTTTATCTTTCCTATGCAATCTACATGCATCCAATAAGAAAAATGATGAATGCATGCAACCAATTGAAGAAGTGCAAACAATGAGCAAAAAATAGAGATTGAATATGGATCGTAGATCAAATACCTAACCCTAAATCCTCAAATGTCTTTATAAGGAAGAAAAAATTTCATTGTAAAATATATGAGCCGATATACAAGGGTGTATAAGGAAATCTACTTTCAGAACAAGGGTTATCAGATCACAAAGGATCAAGATTAGAGAGAGCGGAACAAGTGCCTGCATTCAGCAATCAAGGATTGTAATCTATCAGGTTCATTGTACCTAATACTTTCTAGCAATTGTATTAGAATAAAAATCCTATGGTGATAGGTTAGCTTAATAGCTATTTCGTAGATCCTTTAAACAGGTGATTAAATCCTTTAACAGGGTGACACTTCATGTAAAGTGTTTGTAAATCCTCTAACCAGGTCACTATTGACACAGTGTAAAGCCTTTAATAGGGCAGACCATCAGAAGTGGTTGAACAATATTGCTGCAGTAATTTTTGTGGGTATCATCCCCACCCCAGTTTTACCTTCTTATTCCTGGAGGGTTTCTGGGTTACCAAATTCCAGTGTTATGTGTTGTTGATGAATGTCTTAGTTTCATGTTTACTTGATATATTTACATGCATGCAATTTACTTCCACCTAAAAGTTTTATTGGTTAAAGTGTGATACTTCTAATTCACCCCCCCCCCCCCCCCCTCTCATAAGTATTCTTTCCATATTTGAATATTCCAACAATTGGTATCCGAGCATCCAGGTTCTCACAAGAAGTTTGACAGCTTGGAGAAAAAGATCTAAAGATGGAAGTTTTCAAACTTGGAAAGATCATTGAAAACCAGGTGATTGATGTGCATCTCACTCTAAAAAAAGTAGAGGAAGCAAGAGTGGAATTAAGAAAATCTT
The DNA here is from genome assembly GCA_028749045.1 of Cupressus sempervirens. Lineage (NCBI taxonomy): Eukaryota > Viridiplantae > Streptophyta > Pinopsida > Cupressales > Cupressaceae > Cupressus > Cupressus sempervirens. The sequence goes on from CM053787.1 coordinate 1,040,182,391, forward strand.
TAAAGAGAAGAAAGGAGATAGACATAGCTGAAAATGATATACACTACAAGGAGGTTGATACCACACAAGTGTTTTCCAATGGAGACACTAAAGAATTTGATGCAGCAATAGCAAAACTGATGGAGAAAAAAAAAGTTCAAGCAGAGGAGATAAGATCTCTCGCGATGGAACATGAATCACAGGCCATAATGATATGTGAAATTACTAAACAAAAGAAAATAGCAGTTGAGGATAAAGTCATGATAGAAAATGACAAAAGAAATCTTGCAAACAGACTTGAAGAAAAATGTACTGAATTGACAAGGATCTCAAACATGCAGATGGATACACTTGCCTAAATGATGAATCTTCATCATGAACTCAATGTGAAAGATATTGAGATCTCTACTTTGAAGATGCAGAATGAACAAATGCAAAATGAATTGAACAGAGAAAAAGAGGTAGCAGAGAATCTCAACAAGTCAAGTGAAGCCATCAAGTATTTTGAACAATTGATGAAATTCCCAAGATCCACCCATGATACATCAGGACTTGGATACAACAGCACTGAAGTTGGGGAATCATCAAAGAGTGTTGAACAAAGAAGTGACAAAGGTAAGGATTCAAAACCCACTTGTCATTACTGTAATAAGAAGGGGCATACTGCTAATGTTTGCAGGAGTAGAAGATTCAATCAATCAAACACACCCAAGAGTAAGAGTTTCTGTCACAAGTGCAACATGTAAGGACATATGACACAAGATTGCAAATCCAATGTCACAAGGACTTAGAGATTTGATGGACATTGTTATAATTGCAAAAAGTATGGACATAGAGCATTTGAATGCAGATCAAAGCCTATATGGACATCAAATCAACCAGCAAAATTAAAAGAGAATGAAAGTCATTATCATTGGGATTACAACACCAGGTATAGCTGTCACTATTGTCAAGAATATGGACATATACCCCAGAACTGCATAAGAACACATTTCAAAGGGAACTACAAGAGATGGTTGAACCAAACCACATGTTTTAGTTGTCTGAAAACTGGTCATACTAGCAAAAACTGTCCTACAAGGTCAAAGGTGCCCAAGACTAAAGAAAATAAGGGCAAAGAAAAGATTGATGTCAAAAATATAAGAGGGCAAATGAATAAAACTTGGAAAAAGAAAAATGAGTGCAACACATCAAGTGGAGGGATCACTTCACCCAATGGGTCAAGTGATCACACTTCATCAAACTAAGCATGAGAAGTATACGAGACTGATATACAAAGCTATATTACACATCAGTCCCAAAACAAAGAAGCTATGCAAAGTATAAATCTGCATGAGACAAGATGTCAAGAAAAAATCTAAATGATGTTGCCAAGCTATCTTTGGATGCTGAGTTAAAATCCAACACATGCCAAGCTCCTAACAGCGACTGAGTTGATAACTGATGCCGAGTTAGGTTAAAATTTCTTCAAAAGCTAAGTTGGCAGTTGAGCATTTAATGCAATAAAAATAAGGAATATTATCATGATTTTAATCAATTTTACTCATCGCGATCAAGAAGAAAAGAAGAGAAAAAGAGTAGAGCAACTTCACATCAAAGAATCCAGCTTTTCAAGCAGATTGCAACATCTCTCAATGTGTTTTCATCGATCTCGAGGTATTTTTCATTTGTGCTAAGCTATGCAATTTTATATTTCGTAAAAAGGAAACCCTAGTTTGCATAAATGGTGTCAAGTTCCAAGAAAATCGAGGACAAAGAGTCATTTAAAGTTCATTTAGTGTCAAATGAGGTCAAGCAACCCAATTTTCATCTTATACCTGAAGTTGCATACAAAAATGACCCAACCAAAGCTCTCTCCCAAATACCCCCAAAAGTTGTAATGGTTCAAGACATTAGGAAATGCTACAATTGTAAGATAGGTGCCCTAGGAGATATGGAATTAAGGAAAGCCTATGAGAAATTGTGCATAGATGGAGTCTTAAAAGATGAATTCAAAATTGTTGAAAGAAAGAGTTTGACCTAAGTTTTGAGCTTTCTCATTGTATTCAAGATAGAATGGGTTAGACTTGTGCTGAGCAAAATTCATGGTGGTAATCTATGGTTAGAAGATATTCCCATCAAATTAACCAAAGAAATCATACATAGAGTAATAGGGTACCCAACCCTAGATTGGTTCAAAACCTTGAGAAGTGAATCAAAGGAGGTTATTGAAAAGACATTGGTACTTAGTGGAACAAGAGAGAAATGAAAATTCACACCATACATGATCCTCTAGTTGAATTTGCTGTTAGAGTCATTGCCCATAAGTTCTACCAATCCAGTAGACTCAAGAAGGAGTATAAACAAAAGAAAATACTACATGAGATTAAGGGCATCTTTATGGATGTCTTCAATTTACAATCACCAGATGAGTCAAAGCATATCACGAAGCAATTGATAGATATTGTTGACCAGGTGAAAAATGAAGACCAAGAGACAAATGCAAAACTTATGGAATGGTCTGAAAGAAAATTCCAAGGAAAAGTAAATGAGCAAATATCAAGTCAAATTGCACTTTCCCAGGTTGAATTGGCAAAGCTAATTGACAAAGTGAAAATGGTACTTGAGAATATATTCTCATTGTACAAAAAGTTGTGTGACTTTTCATACTTCACACAGGAGACTAGCCAAAAGAAAATGAGCTTGGAAAGAAATTTAAATATTTCTAGCATGTAGCTACCTAAAGATCCAGCTCAAAGTGAGAAGCATTTTACCTAGATGCTTCACACTCAAAAGGAAATAGCTGTGTTAACAGCAGAAGAGGCCAATATCAAGGCAAAATTGATACAGCTCCAGTCCTCCATCACCCCACATTTAGAAATACTCCATAAAGAGTAAGTATATTTTGAAATTGTTCTCAAGAAAGACCTTAATCTTTCTACATCAGATGGACTTATTCATCTTGCTACAGAGACTGCCATCCAACATAAGTCACTAGAAATTGCTTTAAACAATTGGGATGCAGCTCTCAAGATGATTATGGAGGTAAACAACACATTTTTGGCTAAATATGGTCTTAACCCTTAAATATTCTTTGACATAAGTGTCAAAAAGGGGGAGAAGAAAAAGAGATATAATGGGGGGAGATATAGATATTATGAAGATAAATTAATGGGGGAGAAAAGATAAAAGGAGGAGCATGATATACAGATAATGGCACAATCAACTCAGGGGGAGTTACAAATATTTTTTTGGTATATATTGTAAGTTAAAAATTTTGATCAATTTTTCCTTAAACCCTGTATATACCAAACAGATTAGTAAATGTACTCATAAGGTCAGTTAAGTGTTTTTGTCACTCATGTCAAAGGGGGAGATTGTTAACTTCATAATGGTTTTTGACACTTGAGTGCCAATACACTTACCTACTTTCTATATTGGAGCCGAGTACACCATGAATGTCGAGCCACAACATGAGTTGAGTTAGGAAAGACTTCAAGTGCCGAGTGATCTTCAGGTACCGAGCAGCTTTCAAATGCCGAGTGAAGATCAGGTGCTGAGTAAAGTTCAAGTGCCAAATGACTTTAAGTGTCGAGCAAAATAAAGTGCTGAGTGATATTCAAGTGTTGAGTCATAGATGATGCCGAGTAATACAGAAATGAAACAAGTGTTGAGTAAGCCAATTTTGTTTAGGTGTCGAGTTATCCAAGAAACAACATGTGTCAAGCATCAGTAATGCTTCAGGAGCCGAGTAACTCAGAATATCAGCATAAGAGTTTGTAATTGCACAAACTATGATGCAAACAATTTTTGTAGCCGACATAAGGTAAATCTTGAAGGATTAAATGATAAGATCAAATCTTTTATCTTTCCTATGCAATCTACATGCAGCCAATAAGAAAAATGATGAAGGCATGCAACCAATGGAAGAAGTGCAAACAATGAGCGAAAAATAGAGATTGAATATGGATCGTAGATCCATACCTAACCCTAAATCCTCAAATTTCTTTATAAGGAAGACAAAATTTCATTGTAAAATATATGAGCAGATATAGAAGGGTGTATAAGGAAATCTACTTTTAGAACAAGGGTTATCAAATCACAAAGGATCAAGATCAGAGAAAGTGGAACAAGTGCCTGCATTCAGCAATCAAGGATTGTAATCTATCAGGTTCATTGTACCTAATACTTTCTAGCAATTGTATTTGAATGAAAATCCTATGGTGATAGGTTATCTTAACAGCTATTTCGTAGATCCATTAAATAGGTGATTAAATCCTTTAACAGGGTGACACTTCATGTAAAGTGTTTGTAAATCCTCTAACCAGGTCACTATTGATACAGTGTAAAGCCTTTAACAGGGTAGACCATCAGAAGTGGTTGAACAATATTGCTGCATTAATTTTTGTGGTTATCATCCCCACCCCAGTTTTACCTTCTTATTCCTGGAGGGTTTCTAGGTTACCAAATTGCAGTGTTATGTGTTGTTAATGCATGTCTTAGTTTCATGTTTACTTGATATATTTACATGCATGCAATTTACTTCCACCTAAAAGTTTTATTGGTTAAAGTGTGATATTTCTGATTCACCCCCCCCCCCCCCCCCCCCCGACCCCCCTCTCATAAGTATTCTTTCCATATTTGAATATTCCAACATATATTACAATAAATATGTAGATTGTAATATAGTACTTTTAGTTTTCTCGTTTCTTCAAAGTACATCCTTGAAAATTTTGAATATTCTATATGAAAGGATCTGGTAAAGATTGCTTGAATCTTTGAATTATCTTTATGTCTTTTTAGTCTAGAATTTAATTGAACTATTAAAAGGTGAAAATTTAAACTTGGTTTTAGGTGATTTCTTGTAAATTTGATTGCTATATAGTGGCCTCATGTAAATTACAAAAAATATGTAGATTGTAATGTATCTATTGTTGAATTTTATAGATATTTCACAAAATAAATTAACATTTAACTTACATTTAGTAAATTAACATCAAATCAATAAAATATGTCCATAGAAAAAAAATCAACTTCCAAATCACAATTAACTATATACTTAGATTTTGAGCATGAGGTCAAAATAAAAAAGAATAAGTTAGAAGGAAAAAAATAAGTAGTTTTATCATATGAAATTATATGTGTGTATTACTTATTCATCTAGTCTTATTTTTAGTTAGATTTTAGTCTTCAGTTCTTTATATCTCCTCTTCTTCTTCTTCTTTTGTTTGTCATTTTTAGTGACACTTGTCCAACTCTTGTTTCTCTTTCTCTCTCCTTCCAACTCCTCTCTTTTTTATATAGGCTTTGGGCCTAAAACTTTTCTATTTGTCTACTATTTCTTTATAACATCCTAATGGTGAATCATGGAGTGTGATTTGAAATGTTGATGTAAGAAAAGCTTACATTATCAAATTGAAAGTGATATACATTCTAATAACCTATGGATTATAAAAATGTACCCACTCTTCATATATAAAATATACCATGATACACATTATAATTATAATCATAATTATTAATTAGTTTCAAATTTATGATCTAATTTTTTTGAAATGTAATAATTTTTCTTTTTGAATTTACATCATGTTACAATTAAACATGTATATTAATAAGATATAATGATGTACTAATAATATTTAAATATGTTTTTTTATTAAGTGTCATACGAAAGGGCCTCAATGCATTACAAATATATTAAAAATAACAAAATCCAAATGAATGGTGAGCTAGCCACAATAATAGAAAAAAATAGGAAAAACTTAGTAATAGAAGAGTTGAATCCCACTAAGTTATAAACTATTTTGAATGACATGTTTTTTTATTTCACTATCATTATTAAATAATTTATTATTTTACATGTACAATTGACCAAGTAGATCCAACCTTATAGTTAAAGCAATGTTAACCTATAGAAGAAAGGGATTAATTCGCATAAATGTATTTAGAATGAGTGGCATCATTATGGACAAAAGAATGAGTATAACCATTAAAAACATCAAACAAATAACAATCAAGTTTCAATAAATCTTAAGTAGAAACAGAGTGGCAAAAAGTCAATAGGGGTGAAAAAAGTTTTTGCTAAATCTAAAATAGAAAAAGAGTGGCCCAAAATAATAGGGGAACCAACAATATATTTACTAATAAAAATAACATTTGTAAGGATGATATTACAAGATAAAGTAGCAGATGAAATGTATTTAGAAATGATTAGGGTCACAAAATACAACCTATAGCTAAAATAATAAAAGAAAATGTAAGCATAACAAGTATAGGAAATCAAATTTATCTAAATACAAATTGGAGGAGCCAAAAAATAGAGGGTGGGATTGAATCTTTTAAAATAATGACATTCTTAGAAATAGGTTAAGAAAAAATTGTACGGTGGTCACTATTAGACATGAAGTTCCATAGTCACATGAGTGTTCATTATCCCTTAACTCTTCATATTCATAGAGCTCTTTCTAATGGTTGTGTGCAACTCTTGTAATTTATAGGACATTTTATTAATACAATAATTCTTTTTTGGAGTGTGGACATAGGCAAGTTTTTTTAAACCATGATAGATATTGTGTTCTTTTGTTTTTTCTTCTAAATTTATATTTTCATCAATTTATCTACTTGTTTATATTTACAATTGGTATTAGAGCCAAGATTAACCTAGAGAAGAGATGGAAGAGGATGAAGTTGATTCTATCATCAACAAATTTCTTGGGAACTTAAACTCAGAGAGAGAGAGAGAGGAACTTTAACTCAGAGAGAGAGAGAGAGGGAGGCAGAGAGAGAGAGATAGAGAGAGAGAGAGAGAGAGAGAGAGAGAGAGAGAGAGAGAGAGAGAGAGAGAGAGAGAGAGAGAGAGAGAGAGTGGGGGGGGGGGGTGTGGGTTCATGAAAAGAGAAAATTAATCTATCATGGGTATTAGTAGGATGGCTATGAAGAAAAACCAACAGATGAAGCATAAAAAAAATTTACATTCTTAAATTTGAGCTTAATGCAATTATTGTGTACATGAGTGATGGTGATGCGAAACATAAGAAATTTGTCCTGAAAGAATTGTGAAGGAGAGAAAAAAAGGACAAGAGTGGTCAATCTATAAAACACTTTGTGTTTCCTTATATGACATAACTTCTCCTATTTTTGACTTCAAACTAGATGATCCAAAACAAAAAAAATTACCTCCAAAGTACATAAGATATTATATCTAGAAAATGGTACGCATGCGGGCTTGGAGAATGAAATTTTGGGAAATTTGAGAAGTTTGATGTAGAAGAAGATGAAGGGGTGAATAAAAAGTCACCTATGGAAGAAGATGAAGGACCAGACAAGGAGTTTTCTCTAAAAAATTAGTACAAGGATAAACAAAGGGGATAATTTCATGAAGGGGGAGACAAGTCATATGAAACCTATTATGGCTATCCCTACCAAATTTGGGAACTTTCAACAAACTTGATGCCACAAAAATTCAAACTATGATGGATGAATCAATTGAGTTTGGGGATGACTTGGAATAGACTTCTATAGACTCTCATATTTGATAGTAACAAAGATAATTCTCTGCAAGTAGAAGTCATGAAAGGAGGGAATCTTAGGATTGAGGGGAATAGAATGACACCTTGTATGGTTGTTGAAGAAGGTGAATACATTTGATTGTTGGGCGCATTTCCAACTAATGTTATGGACATCAATATGTAGGACAATGTTAGTTAATATATTCACACTTCAGGAAAAATCAACACAAAATTATTCCTAATATCCAGATTGAAGTTAAATAATTGCTAACAGTTGGATAGGTCATCATGATATTGATAATCTTCCTCTAAATTTTACAGGGTACATCTCCATGTGCAATGCTTCCAATTAATTTTATATGCTATGAACATGTATGCTTTTAACTAGAAAGAAAGAAAGGCACACAAACATCTACCCAAAAGCATGAAGTAGGCACAAAGAAGTGAAAAACTAAGAACAACAGATAAATGACACAAAGTCCATTTATTCAGACCTTTAAATTGCAAATAAAGTAAGAAAGGAGAAGGGCATATCCATTTTTTTTCAGAATATGAATAATCAAGGCTTTAAAGACAAAACTTAATAAACATATTTGCACATAAATGACATAGAGTTATATTTTGATATTTAACTTAATGTAATTCAAAGATTAATATCAATAAGAGGATAATTATCCAAACTCAAAGTTTCAGTATACTAATAGACCCCTTCTCCAAAAATTAAAAAGGTATCAGAAATATCCTCCCCTCTGAACCCAAATTACTATAAGAATTTGGTATAGCTCTGATACCATGTAAGAATTTGGTATAGCCCTGATACCATGAAGAATTTTTCTTAGGGAAAAATAATGCCAAGATCAAGAAGCTCAAGAAAAAGCACAACATGGACCAAATGATGTATGATCATAATAACAATATGAGAATGAATCAATGTCTGAATCTTTGGATATTAGATCATTGAGTAATAGATAATTGATGTCTCTCATGTATCTCATGTACACTAGAAGTGCCTATATATAAAGGCCTCTAGAATGACAAGGTGTTAGTAATATGATAAGCCTCACAACTAAGCACATGTGCTCAATAAAAGTGGATTATCCTCCATTGAGCACAAAAGTTAGTGCAATGATGAGAGGATAAGCTACATAGGTGTGTCGTGTAAAAAGATGTTGTGAAAACCATGTGCAAAATGAGTTGCTAACTCCTATGTTATCAACTAATAAATAATAAAATAATTCATTTGACCTAAGTAAACTTAAGTAAAGTGTAATAATAACTAATTATTTACACTAACACCTTGCTTTAAGTGCAACTTAGGGGAATGCACTTAAGCTCACAATAGCTATGATGAAAATGCATGATGGGTCTTGGCTACTAGGCCATGTTAGGTACCCATGTACAAATGTAATGCAATCTCTCTAAAAATCGAGAAAGAGGGAAAAAATCATGGGAAAAAATCCTCCTCCTAAAAGAGAGATAAGTACAATAAAGAAAGATGAATGAATGGATGGAGTAATGAAGACCCCCCTTATGATATACATCATTCATAGACAATAGAGAATCACTCCATGAAATCACCCCCCCCCCCCCTTAGCAAAGGATCTCCTAATGATGAGTTCTTGAAGACAAAAGAAAATCCAATGCTGACAACCAACATTTCTACCTTTAGGAAGAAGATACACCAAGTATAGGTGCAAGTTTACTTCCCATTGTGGATAGGAAGATGGATAAGGAATTCATATGTAGTATGATGTGGATGCTACCTCTGAAGTCTACTCATATGTTGACAAGTCCTTGATGAATATAGATGCCACAAGCCAATCTAGTGAATGCCCAAAAGAAGGTGGCAAACAAGGTAGCATGTCCACATATGAAAGTGAATCAACCTCCAAAGACAATGAAGCATCTTGATAGGAAGATATGGGAAGAGAAGAAATGTAGCCTCCCCTCAATGATGAATGCACACCCATGAAAAAAGCTTCTTGATGACTCAAAAAGCTGCACCATGAAAGTTGAACGAAGTTCCTCCTTGTAAGAAGAAGTGGTGCCATAGGTGTAGGAGAGAATGCTCCCCAACTAGTAGGAAGAGTCCTTAGAAGATATGATGTCTGAGGAAACTAGAATCCAATCTCCAAAGACTGATATGTCTCCTCTAAAGTAAAAGAGTCCTTCTCCATTTTTTGTAAAGAAGTGTCCACAATCATGTTAGTCTCAAAAGAAAGATCAAGTGGTTGAGGGTCAGAGTGTTTCCTTGCAACAAGTGAAGAAGAAGTCTCATCAACAAAGAGAAGGTGGATGTCATCAATGATCTCTCCCACATCTTCTATGTAAGACTCCACAAAGAGCACTACAATGTCTGGAAGGAAGTCATCCCATGAAGCTAAAGTAGGAAGACTTGGTATTTCCTACTGCACTAAATCAGAAGCATCTATGGCTACTGGATCAGTAGAAGCAACAAGAGCACCAAGAGGTAGGATCTCAACTAGATTTGTAGGTACCATGATTGGAGTGACTGGAGGTAGAATGTCCTCTAGAAATGGAGGGACTATTGGATCTCCATTATATGATTTCCAAAGAGCCATCCAAATATCATAAGGTTCACTGACCTTTCTAAGGACATCAAAGCAATCAAAATTGATACTAAAAAAAATGACTAACACAATTACGTCAATAGGTTTTTGATCAGTGTAAGAGGGTAGTTCTTTGGAACATAGAAAAGGAAATACTTCCTTATGCTCTCTTAGATGATCAATCACTAATGCACTCCATTTGTGATAGTTCCTTTTTGTCAACCTCGATTTTATACCAAATTGACACATGAAACAAAACTCCACGAGATCAATGTATGCACCCCCAAAATGAAAAAACAATCGATGAACCTCCCCTAATGAATGATTTGACACTTTATACTTAGTGCAATTACAATAGCCACTTGCCAATTTAGGCCTAAGTGGTCTTCTAATTTTATTGTTTACAACCTCCTATTGGAGTTCAAATTTGGTACTTAGCAATTTAGCTTAGATATACAACAATTTTGAGTTTGATCAAAGCATTACAAAGAAAAGAAAGCACCTATTTCTGAAAGTGGTATTTCTATCCACACAAGCCTATAATCTAATTCCAAATATGGAAAGTAGACAAAAATATTATGTACTTTCAAAAAAAATGGAACCTAAAAATGTGTCCAAATGAGCTCGTATGAAGCATTTGAAGTTGCAAAATACAAGATTAGATAGGTATAGTTGCCAAAAACTAAAAATTTTGACAAATTTGTGCATCAAAACCAAAAAATAATAGCACCAATAAAAGGTTCAAAAAATTCTAGCCAAAAAAAAAATTACACCTAATTTGGAGTCTAGATGATTGAGATATGGCCTCCCAAAGTTGGACTGTCAAATTAAAACTAGATATGGTGAGGGGTTTGATTAGAAAAACACTATGTTAAATTTGATGTTCAAATGGTCATGACTACAGTGCAATCTAGCCTACTGGTGATGGTTAAACAACCATCAAATTTAATGAATGAAAAGGTGATGTCAATAAAAAAATGCCATCCCTAGACGACGTGGCAGTACGATCTAATAACATCAACAGATGACTGGTCATACAGAAGGGGCCATGTAGTCTGATGACTATGCACTTGTGTGATGTGTTCAGCTGAGCTCTTTATGTTTGACTATCAGTGGTCTAACGTGCGGTGTTACACTGACTAGTAGCAACGTGTTTGAGGAGATGGAAGATGACACATGGAAGGGGCCTATAAAAGTTATCGGTGGAAGAGAATCAACAGTGCCAGTGAATCTACAGTGGGGGTCAAGAAGAAGGTCGATGGGAGGGTGTCTGGTGTCACCGATGGTGGCCAAAAATACAAAGGCCAGTACCGAGAGCAGTCTACTATTGCTGGCGGGTGTGGGATAAATCCCACATCTCTTGTATGGGAGAACACAATGTGTTTTAAAAACCAATGCCATGGGAGGTAAAACAAAGAACCATTGTGGGTTTGTATGTATCCACTAGAATCTGGTAAGATGATGACTTTGCCAGGTTGTATGAAACACCGGTGTTTAAGGAATATGCCAAATTCTAAGGAATATTCCACTACGAGGGCCATGATTTGACCACCTAGTTCTTGCAAAACAAATTCTTCTCTACAGGCCTGATAGGCCAAAATCAATTTCTTAAAAAATAATCTGAAAAATACAATAATTGCAGAGAAATTAAAATTGCAAATCTAAAAAAATAAATTCGTAGATCTAATAGAGCATACCAAATTTTGTAAATTGGGCCTTTGGGTGCCAATTTGCAAAAAAAAATTGCCTCAAAATTGACTATGGCCTAGGGTAGGCAAAATTATAGTCAAAATTCACCAAATTGATACTCCAGATGCAATGATGAGGTCTGCTTTGGCTCTAGACACTCTCAATGATTGCAATACTTCATATTTGAATTGAGGTCCTCCAAGAGGTGAATTGAAAATGGTTTCCAATGGCTATGAAATGATGCTCCTATGGCTCTAATACCATGTAATAATTTGGTATAGCTCTGATACCATTGAAGAATTCACCTTAGGGAAAATAATGTTAAGATTAAGAAGCTCACGAACAAACACAATATGGACCAAATAATGTATGATCATAATAACAATATAGAATGAATTTATGTCTAAATCTTTGGATATCAGATCATTTAATAATAGATAATTTATGTATCTCATGTATCTTATGTACACTAGAAGTGCCTATATATAAAGGCCTCTAGAATGACTAGGAGTTAGCAATATGATAAGCCTCACAAATAAGCACATGTCCACTAAGAGTGGATTATCCTCCATTGAGCACATAAGTTAGTGTGATGATGAGGGGATAAGCTTTACATAGGTGTGTCATGTAAAAATATGTTGTAGACACCATGTGCTTATTTAGAGTGCAAACAACTATGTTGTCTACATGACAACTCAGTTGATTAGGGAAACTCCTGTGTTGTCAACTAATAAATTATAAAATAATGCATTTAACCTAAGTAAAATATGTAAAGTGTAATAGTAATTCATTATATACACTAACAATTACAACTAAAAAACAAAATCTCCCTCCTCCCTTTACATTGCAATTGAAGCCAAAAGAAATCCTCCCTATCTGCATCACAAAATCTCCAACCAAAAAGGCCAAATTTGGAACCCTACCTTTCTTTCATGTTTGATATTTTATAAAATAAAACATTGAGCCCATATTCAATCTAAGTGAATCTTTAATTACCTTTTAATTTTGCACTTGATTTTACTTTTGGATGAATTTATTGAAGAATTCATGTTTTCATAAACTTTAAGTTAGAATTTTATATCATTGCAAATTACAAATGTGATTATATTGTGGATAGGTGACATTTAAATGGTTTAAACCAAAGTGAAAATTAGCATTATACTATGTGGATATTGGGTTTTAGTATGAGGCCCATAACTTTATATTCCACCATTGGGTCTCCTTCATTTTTTGGATATTTTGTCAAATTCAAAATGTTCCACATTTGCATTAGAGTGATTGTTGAAATTATGTCTCAATCAAAAGTTACATTCTACTATTTGAAGGTCTATCAAACTATCATAAAATAAAGGTGTTCAAACTTCCTTTTTATTAGATCACTATCATATATCTCTTCTCATTGCATTGTGGAATTTATGGATTAAGAGTTGTTTGATGAGGTCATGCTTTGTGTTATCCCCACATTCTTCAAAGATATAATCAAGCACTTCATATATAATTTATGGACAAGCTACTTTTGATATTTGTCAATGCAAATTTGGTCAGTTAGTTTGCTAAAACATATATTCTTGAATTTATGTTTAGATTGCAAAAGTTCTCAACATTTCAAATTGAGACATGTAGGTTTTAACCTTATTCAAGCCACACAAGTCTGAACCAATGAAATGGTTCCTTTTGGAACTACCACTTTGAACTATTGAACCATCAAACCTATGAACCTTGAATCACTCTAAACCTGGTTGTAATTGCAAGAACTTGATAGAACCAATTTGAATGAAGAGAGAGAGAGAGAGAGAGAGAGAGGAGAGAGAGAGAGAGAGAGAGAGAGAGAGAGAGAGAGAGAGAGTACTGGAATATTAGAAAAAGAAGAAGATTTTGTATGGATTGAAAAACAAGTAAAAGGAAAAGGAAAATAAGAGATTGTCAAGCTATTTCTAAATATTTTGAGTTGTTTCCATTAACTTTGGTAGGTGATAAGTAGAACACAACTTAAAGACAACATTTGAATGTTAAATGACAAGGGAAACTAGTATTGTACAAGATGTCCATTTAGTGTTAGGAAAAACATTACATTGACTAAAAGAGTGTAGGTGAATTGTAAAGGTATCCAACTATTCTATTTTTTTCCATCTATATATCCTCCTAGTGATCAATGCACAATATATTCTATACCTATGATTCATTCTACTGATAATTTGATAAAACATTTCAAGAATAATAGTCAACCATCAACTCTACGTTATATATTTAAATTTATATTTTATTGCACAAAGTGTAATCCATGGAGAAAGTATGACTCTACAAAAGAAAAGTTATATTCCTTTGAAAGTTAATTTTACTTCATACAATGTTTATTTAAACATGAAAAAATAAATGACAGAGAGTCTTCAATGGAAATCTATGTGTCTCAGTCAAGGATTCCAACATAGTGTGTAGATGTCCATGTTGTTTGATACAGTCTTGTACATACTACAGTGGAGAATACTCAAAAAGTGTGAAATCCTAAGACTTTGTTTAAGCTAACATGTAAAACACAAAATTAAAAAATATAATTAAAATATTAAATAATAAAGATGAAGAGAAATGAAAAAACAAAGATGAGAAAACTTTCAAGTTTTTGTCTGCTTCTAGTTATTTAAACATGTAGAGAAGGAGAATAATCTTTTGGGTTCTTTGGATACTTTCCTTAATCAAGTTCCTATTTTGGTCTTCTCACCTCTATAGGGGAAGAGGTAAATCCCATAACTCTTAAGGACACAAGAAGAATATAAATATATTACCAATATGGATTGTCAATCTAAAGAGAGTTACAAAGATTATTGTGCGTGTGTGTGTGTGCGTGTGTGCATGCATGTGTGTGTGTGTGTTTGTGTGTGCATGCATGTGCATGTGTGTGTGTGTGTGTGTGTGTGTGTGTGTGTGTGTGTGTGTGTGTGTGTGTGTGTGTGTTTGTGTGTGTGTGTGTGTGTGTGTGTGTGTGTGTGTGTGTGTGTGTGTGTGTGTGTGTGAGTGAGAGAGAGAGAGAGAGAGAGAGAGAGAGAGAGATTATTGGAAAAAACTAAGATTTTGTGTGGACTATAGACCAAGTAAAAAGAAGAGGAATGAAAGATATTTTTGAGCTATTTCTAAAGATTTAGAGTTGTTTCCATTAACTTTGGTAGGTAACAAGTAGCACATGACTTAAAGACAACATTTGAATGTTAAAATACCAAGGAAACTACTATTGTACATGACATCCATTTAGTGTTAGGAAAAACACTAATGTGACTATGAAAGTGTACGTGAAATTACAAAGGATTGTATGATTTTTAAATATGTCACATTATACCATTGTATTACTAAATATTACATTATGTTTTTTTGTAATATTTTTTACCATAATAGTTTTTCTATGCAACTTATTATTTTATATTATATTTCCTTATAGGCATCTGACTATTCTATTTCTTTTGCATCTATATATCCTCTTAGTGATCAATGTGCAATATATTCTATACCTATGATTTATTCTACTAATAGTTCTATAACACTTTTCAATAGCAATAGTCAACCATCACCTCTACCTTAAATATTCAATTTTATATTTTATTGCACTCTTTACAAATATGTTTGTTAAATATATTATTTTCAAATTGAGAATAATTTCCTTTATTTTCTTGTTAATGAAAGAGTTATAAAAAATTTGAATACCTTATTTTATAATTGGGTAAGTGCACCAAGTTGTGGTGCCAAAAGGGAGGTATAAGTGGACACCTTTTTTCCTGGAATCTACAATATGAACTTCAACAAGAATTTGAAGATAGTTACACTCAAAATTTTAGGATATGACAAAAAAAAGAAGTTATAGTCCTTTGAATCTAGTTTCTAAATTGCTAATTTTTTTTTCAAAATGGTTTATTTTTAGGTCCTTAAAAAAGGGGGCCACAAAAGTGGTACTGTTTATTCCAAAAAAATATAACACAGTACAAAGTGTGGCCACCCTAAAATTTTAACTTTTTTTTAAAAATTCTTTAATCGCTTTTGGTCAAAAGTTACCTAACACTATGTAGTTTATCCTAGATTTTTTGGGTAATTTTATAATGTGTATTTTTTTTTTAATGAATTTTTTTAACTAGACACATCCCAAAAACATTAAAGATCTATGTGCTCCTCCTAGAAATAATTGAAAACTAATCTAAAACCAAAACTTTTTTTTCAAAGTGTGTAGAATGGAGTCTAGTTTCTAAAAAACTAAGTTGTTGCAAAATTAGATGATGATCTAAAACTTATAGCCAATTAGTACATGGTGGTTTTTGACAAAAATGAGCATACATTCAAAAGAAATTATAGATGAAAGGCTTGGAGTATTTCAAATTAAAAATAAATTATATGGTTAGATAGCTAACACAAAGACCTACATTGTCATGTAACCTTATCTTATCGATACCCAACCACGAGGAATCATGAAGGAGAGCACATAAGAAAAATCAATGATTTTTTGTGTGTTTTCTAGAAAACACATCTCAGACCTATTTATAAACTCCAAACCTTTAGGTTGGGTCTCCAAGGCAAAACCAAGCCTTAGGCCTGGTTTTAATGTAAAGCTTTCAATAGCGTGTGCGCCTATAGCGCGCACACGCTATTAAAACCATTTGAATTCTTAGTAGCATGTGCGGGCTATAGGACGCACACACTATTGAGACCTAAATAGTGCAGAGTTGCAAAGCAAGAGTGAGAGATAGAATGGGGGGGGGGGGGAATGGCTATGTGAGAGAGAGAGAGAGAGAGAGAGAGAGAGAGAGAGAGAGAGAGAGAGAGAGAGAGAGAAAGACATAGAGATAAAGTAGGGGATGGGAGAGGGGAGAGAGTATGGGATGGGAGAGAGGAAGTGAGAAAGAGTAGGGGTGGCAGAGAGAGTACAAGATGGGAGAGAGAGGAAGTGTGAGAGAGTAGGGGTGGCAGAGAGAGTATAGGATGGGAGAGAGAGAAGAAGTGTGAGAGAGAGTAGTGGTGGCAAAGAGAGAGTACGAGATAGGGGAGAGAGATTGAAAGTAGGGGATGGGAGAGAGATTACAAGTTAGGAGAGAGAGATTGAGAGTAGGGGATGGGGGAGAGACATAGTAGGTGGTGGGAGATGGAGTGGGAGAGGAAGAGTGAGAGAAAGGAGGATGAGAGTGTATGTGTGTGAAAGAGAGAGGGTAGGGAATGGGAGAGGGGAGAGATAGAGTAGCTCGAGAGAGAGTAGGGGATGGGAGAGGGAGTGGGAGAGGGAGAGAGAGAGGGGATGGAAATGTATGTAAGATAGAAAGAGAGAGAGAGAGAGAGTAGGGGATAGGAGAGAGTGTGAAAATGTGAGAGAGAGTAGGGGGTAGTAGAGAGAGAGAGTAGAGAGAGAGAGAGAGTGAGAGTAAGAGAGAGAGTGAGAGTGAGAGTGAGAGAGAGTGAGACGTGAGAGTGAGAGTGAGAGTGAGAGTGACAGAGAGAGTAGGTGATGGAGAGGGAGAGTGAGTGAGAGACAAAGTAGGAGATGGGAGAGGAGAGAGGGGGGATGGGTGTGTGTGTGAAAGAGAGAGAGTAGGGAATGAGAGAGGAGAGAGAGATATAGAGAGAGAGTAGGGGATGGGAGAGAAAGAGTGTAGGAAATGGTAGAGGGAGTGAGAGAGAGAGTGAGAGGGGGGATGGGAGTGTTGTAAGGGAGAAAGTAGGGATGGAAGAGAGTGTGAGAGAGAGTAGGGTTGGTAGGGAGAGAGAGAGAGTAGTGGATGGGAGAGAGAGGGAGAGAGTGAGAGTGAGAGAGAGAGAGAGAGATAGTAGGTGGTGGGAGAGGGAGTGGGAGGGAGAGAGAGAGGGGGAATGGAAGTCTGTAAGAGAGATAGAGTAGGGGATGGGAGAGAGTAGGTAGTGGGAGAGGGAGTGCGAGAGAGAGAGGGGGGGGGAATGGGAATGTGTGTAAGAGAGATAGAGTAGGGGATGGGAGAGAGTGTGAGAGTTTGAGAGAGAGTAGGGGGTGGTAGAGAGAGCTCGTATGAGATGGGGGAGGAGAGAGAGAGAGAGAGAGAGAGAGAGAGAGAGAGAGAGAGAGAGAGAGAGAGTAGGGGATGGAAGAGAGAGAGTGAGAGTAGGGATGGGAAGAGAAAGTAGAGAGGGAGAGAGAGTACTTGAGAGAGAGAGAGAGATAGTAGGTGGTGCAAGAGGGAGTGGGAGAGGGAGAGAGTAGGGAGATCAGAGTGTGTTTGACAAATCTAGAGAGTAGGGGATGGGAGAGGAGAGAGAGAGTGGGGATGGGAGTGTGTGTGTGTCTATGAAAGAGAGAGAGTAGGGGATGGGATAGGGGAGAGAGAGTAAGGGATGGGGGAGAGAGTGGGAGAGGGAGAGAGAGGGGGGGAATGAGAATGTGTGTAAGAGAGATAGAGTAGGGGATGGGAGAGAGTGTGAGAGTATGGGAGAGAGTGTGAGAGTGTGAGAGAGAGTAGGTGGTGGCAGAGAGAGCTCGTACGGGATGGGAGAGAGAGAGAGAGTGAGATTAGGGGATGGGAGAGTGTGAGAGAGAATAGGGGATGGGAGAGAGTGAGAGTAAGGGGATGGGAGAGAGAGAGAGAGAGTAGAGAGGGAGAGAGAGAACTTGAGAGAGAGATAGTAGGCAGTAGGAGGGGGAGTGGGAAAGGGAGAGGGAGAGAGATAGGGGGGATGGGAGTGTGTGTGACAGATCTAGAGAATAGGGGATGGGAGAGAAGAGAGTGGGGGGATAAGAGTGTGTATGTCTATGAAAGAGAGAGAGAGTAGGGGATGGAGGATAGAGAGTAGGTAGTGGGAGAGGGAGAGAAAGGAGAGTAAAGGATGGGAGAGAGTGTGAGAGAGAGTAGGGAATGGGAGAGAATGTGAGAGAGAGTAGGGAGATAGAGAGAGGTAGATGGGAGTGTGTGTGATAGATCTAGAGAGTAGGGGATGGGAGAGAAGAGAGAGGGGGGGTTTGGGAGTGTATGTGTGTGTGTGAAAGAGAGAGAGTAGGGGATGGGAGAGAGTGTGAGAGTGTGAGATTAGGGGTGGTAGAGAGAGAGAGATTATGGGATGGGAGAGAGAGAGTGAAAGGATGGGAGAGAGTGAGAGAGAGTAGGGGGGTGGCAGAGAGAGAGTACAGGATGGGAGAGAGTGAGAGAGAGAGTAGGGGGTGGTAGAGAGAGAGTATGGGATGGAGAGATAGAGTGAAAGGATGGGAGAGAGAGAGTAGGAGATGGGAGAGAGTGTTGAGAGAGTTGGGGATGGGAGAGAGAGAGTAGAGAGGGAGAGAGAGAACTTGAGAGAGAGATAGTAGGTGGTGGGAGAGGGAGTGGGAGAGGAGGAGAGAGACAGATGGGAGTGTGTGTGAGAGATCTAGAGAGTAAGGGATGGGAGAGGGGAGAGAGAGGGGGGGGATGGGAGTGTGTATCTATAAAAGGGAGAGTTTAGGGGATGGAGAGAGAGAGAGAGAGAGAGAGAGAGAGAGAGAGAGAGAGAGAGAGAGAGAGAGGCAGATGGGAGAGAGAGACTAGGTGGTGGGAGGAGGGAGTGGGAGAGGGAGAGAGGGAGAGATGGGAGTGTGTGTAAGAGAGAGTAGGGGATGGGAGAGAGTGTGAGAGAGAGTAGGAGGTGGTGGAGAGAGAGAATAGGATAGGAGAGAGAGAGAGAGAGAGAGAGAGAGAGAGAGAGAGAGAGAGAGAGAGAGAGAGTAGGGGATGGGAGAGAGTGTGCAAGAGAGAGTAGGGGATGGGAGAGAGTGTGAGAGAGAGTAGGGAGAGGAGATAGAGAGAGGGGGATGGGAGAGTATATGAGAAATGTTAGTATGCTAATAGAAACCAAATTTAAATAAAGCTTCTACAAACTAAAAAAAATTCATAAACTTCAAGATAGACTAAGATGAGCTCTCAATGAGAATATGAGCCATTAATGGACTCTCTCAATAAGAATCTCTCTTGTTGAGTAGCTTTATCTAAATGGATAGGATGTATGCTCAATATGCTTCCAAAGGCTTCAATGGATGATTGTGGATTTTTTGTGTGGATAGATGGCTTTAGTATGGATTTGGATCTCAAAATAGCATTATAACTTTACTTCATGGATTGTATTAAAATGACTTGGGAGAGGATTCCTTAAATAGGCAAAGGGCTTGAGGGATCAAGGGATAGGATGCAAGGATGGGAAAAAGCTTATGGAGGGCTCAGATTGCATGAGAGGAGAGCACATGGATTGTGCTTCCTTATAGCCAATCAAGGGAGTGACACATGTCACATGGTGAGAGAATGGAGGAAAGGGGAAGGATGAGTCAACAAAGGAGGCTCAATGGATAAAATCTTCATAAAGACCCTCATAATGACTTGTAAGAGCAATAAAAGGGCTTGGAAGAGTCATTTATGGCCTAGTGGGCTTCATAAAGTTTTATGGTTGAGACATTTTGAGGGTGATGAGAGCAATTTTGACTTGGACTTGATTAGGAGGGTTTTAAGCTTGCTCAGGCTTGTGCAAATGATTAGAGGATGGATTAGGATGGTTTAGGATTAGCTTAGGGATAGGCAAGTGGATGGCATTTAATGAGGGTGGGTGAAGGAGGAGATGTTTGTTAACTTTGGCTTGGGTTAGTAATTCTTAACCCATGTTTAGGGAATGTGACAAGGTTAGGAGGGGATTAGGATTAGGTTTAAAGACATCTTCTAGAAGAGTCTAGACTTTGGATGAGGATAACGACTTTCTAGAATAGTCTAGAATTTCTGAGGATGAGGATGAAGACTTTCTAGAAGAGTCTAGAACTTCTTAGGATGAGGATAAATTAGATTTTTATGAAATAAATAAAGTTTTATTTATTTCAAGGGTTTGGGTTGAGGAGATATTTATTAAAACTTTTTTAATAAACATGAGGATTAATATTTAATCTTAATTAAATATTTTGAGTTGGGATTAGGGGTAGGAAATGATGGGATTAGCCTTTAATTAAAATTAAAGAAGGATTAGAAGATTTTGGAAGAGGTTATTGGTCTTAAGGAAATTGGCCAAATTTTGGGAAAAAAATAAATAAATTATTTATTTTGGGATTTTTGGTCAATTTATTAATTAAATAATTATTAAATAAGGAAATAATGTTTAAATAAGATTTAAAAATTTTTGGGAGGGATTTCTTAATTAAATATTTTAAATTAAGATAAAGGGATTTATGGCATAAAATTAATTAATTAATTAATTAAATAATTAATTAATAAATGATGATGTCATCACGACTTTTTCAGAAATAAAAATACTTTATTTTCTAAAGGATTTTAGGTGTCTATAGGGAGTGTGTGTGAAAAATCTAGAGAGTAAGAGATGGGAGAGAAGAGAGAGGGGGGTGGGTGTGTGTGTGTGTCTATGAATGAGAGAGTAGGGGATTGGAGAGAGTGTGAGAGTGTGAGAGAGAGTAGGGGATGGGAGAGAGTGGTGAGAGTGTGAGAGAGAGTAGGGGATGGTAGATAGAGAGTATAGGATGGGAGAGATAGAGTGAAAGAATGGGAAAGAGTGTGAGAGAGAGTAGGGGGTGGCACAGAGAGAGAGTACGAGATGGGAGAGACAGAGTGAAAGGATGGGAGAGAGTGTGAGAGAGAGTAGGGGATGGGAGAGAGAGAGAGAGAGAGAGAGAGAGAGAGAGAGAGTGTGTGTGAGAGAGAGAGAGAGAGAGAGATAGAGAGAGAGAGAGAGAGAGAGAGAGAGAGAGAGAACTTGAGAGAAAGATAGTAGGCAGTGGGAGAGGGAGTGGGAGAGGGGGAGAGAGAGGGGGGGGTGGGAGTGTGTGTGAGAGATCTAGAGAGTAAGGATGGGAGAGGGGATGGGAGTGTGTATCTATAAAAGAGAGAGTTTAGGGATGGAAGAGGGGGAGAGATAGAGAGAGAGAGAGTAGTAGATGGGAGAGAGAGACTAGGTGGTGGGAGAGGGAGAGAGAGGGGGGATGGGAGTGTGTGTAAGAGATAGTAGGGGATGGGAGAGAGTGAGAGAGAGAGTAGGAGGTGGCAGAGAGAGAGAATAGGATGGGAGGGAGAGTGAGAGTGAGAGTAGCGGATGGGAGAGAGTAGGGGGGTGGAAGAGAGAGAGAGAGAGAGAGAGAGAGAGAGAGAGAGAGAGAGAGAGAGAGAGAGAGAGAGATAGTAGGTAGTGGGAGAGGGAGGATGGGAGTGTTTTTGAGACATCTAAAGAGTAGGGGATGGGAGAGGAGAGACCATAAGAGAGGGAGAGAGAGTAGGCGGTGGGAGAGAGAGAGAGAGAGAGAGAGAGAGAGAGAGAGAGAGAGAGAGAGAGAGAGAGAGAGAGTAGGGGATGGGAGAGGGGAGAGAGATTAGGGGGAGAGAGAGAGTAGGGAGGATAGAGAGTAGGAAGGATGGAGAGTGATGTGTTTTGACATTGGGCGTATGCACTATAGTGCGTATGCGCTATGTGAAATCACCTAAAAATGGTCAAAAAGAAACTTTGGGGCCCATTTCATCTAGTCTCTACTTTTGGTCTATTGTACACTCTGTTAGTCTGAAAAAAATCATGGGTTTCAACATAGAAAACACTATTCCAACACTTTTTGAAGCTAGCAAACACCAAATTCAATCATTGGATATGTGATTTGAAGACTTTTTGAATATTCCTTGTATAGAAAAGGTTAGTGCAATCCATTTTAAATATTTTTTGTTGATATATAGATACAAATTTTATTATAATCTAACATGTTGTTTAATATATAGTGAATTCATTGAAAATTGTATGTTTGAATGAAATGTTATTTCAAAATGGTTAGAAATTTGACAAGTTTTTTGGTATATATTGTGTAGTCATTCAAATAATTATAATTTTTATATGTATTTGAATAATTTGTAATTTACACATTGTAAGTAATTCAAATGTTTGAATAATTTGAGAAATCATCATCATGCCAAGGAAGAAACCAAAAACTCAAACAAATGAAGATAGGGAGAGAGATTTGGCAATTAAAAGAGATAAAATGAAATTACTATGTGAACAAAGAAAATTGCAAAGCAATAATGAACAATTGAGTTTTGAAGAGGATCAAGAACCACCAGTACAAAGAAACAAGGAGGAAGAATTGGAAAGACAAAGAGAACGAATGAGACTATTACGCTCAAGAAGACAATTGAATTGTGAAGCTACACCATCTTCCAATGTTGAAGTCATATCTTCCGCTACACCATCTTCCAATGTTGTAGTCATATTGTCCTCTCATGTTGAAGAGACACTGATTTGTAGATCCAACAATATACACTCCATCATGTCATGTTGAAGGCACAACATCAACACATCGAGTAGGTGATATTCCATCTTTTGCATCTTATTGCCAAGGCACATCATATTTAGTTCAAGGTTTGCAATACACTCAACCTTATGTTGATGTTCAAAATGTTGAGGGAATTGAAGAGATTATAACACCTTCTAGAATTGGTTTTATAAGACCAAAATATTTGATTGATATTGATACTAACATTTTGAAATCAATGCTTGACAAGATTAGCAAGCATACTTGTCAAAGAAAAGTTAATCATGTGGAGATTATTTTTTGAAGAATTAAATATTATAGGTCAATGCCAATTATTTTTTGAAATGATGAGAAATTTCAAATTTAGGCCTATCATGAAGATTCTTGGGCTAAGTACAATGGACGATTCAAATGAAAAAAGCATTGTAAAGAATCTAATGAGTGCTTATGACAAAGTTGGAATGTTGGAAAGGGTTAATACTTGATTATGTATATTCATCCCATGTGTGTTCCATGAGGTTTGTACTATTGTAACATCCTCTAGTGTCATCTTCCCTAGCATCTTATGTGGAGATTTGTTGTATGTGTAT
Organism: Cupressus sempervirens; assembly: GCA_028749045.1. Lineage (NCBI taxonomy): Eukaryota > Viridiplantae > Streptophyta > Pinopsida > Cupressales > Cupressaceae > Cupressus > Cupressus sempervirens. The sequence goes on from CM053787.1 coordinate 1,040,205,936, forward strand.
ACTATTGTACTACATGTCTCTTCCCATAGGTAACAAGGCATGTCCTGGTCATGTAGCATAACACTTTCTACCCAATATATAGAATGATTCTTTCTCTCAACAATTCCATTCTACTATATATTTTAAGGAATATTTCAATTTCTTTTGATTCCTTCCCTGGTATTCCCTTTGTACTAGATCAAGAACAACCTCAAATCTAGTGTCACCCATTAGAAAAGATGCTTTTGTAAACTTCCCCAAAAAATATCCTTTACATGCATTATAATGATCTATGCTTATCTCTAGAATACATGTCACTATCTCTTGAAGAAATTTAAGTTATCCATGATGAATAAGGCCCATCCTCCTATTCCATATCTCTCTCTAAGATCTCAAGGATTATTTTTACTCATGAGTGCCGTAGGAGTATACAATTGCAACCTATAAAGGAAATCACTCCTAACTCCAATATTTATGGGCAATATCCAATCCTTATACTTGATTAGAACATATTCCCCTCTAAAGAGTACATTATACCCTTTATCGTGAAAGGTAGATATAGAAATCAAATTCCTAGCTAAACTTGTAACATAAAACACACCATGAAGCAAATTATCTTTCCATTGTCCCTCTAAAACTAAACAATCTATTTCATAATTGGTTTGGAAAAGTTCCCATAGAAATATGGAGACATGTTTCCTCCTCTTTATTAATGGATAAGTACTCTCTAATTCATTTCATATGTTATACAATGACAATGACACCCAACTTCTACACTGTGATACAATGACAATGCTAATGGATCAGCATTAATTCATACAACTAGACACTTAGCAAAGGGCCACAATATATTTTTACCTCTTTAGACACCCTTTAATCACTTCTTAGAGATTCCAAAACATCAAACTCTGACTCTATTCCAACACCAACTAACACCCACATTGAGTCATAGACCTAACTGGCCAGATTAGGATGGGTTACAAAGGAAGTATGAGTAAATGAGTTCATAGATCTAACTCCACCCCTTGGAACTCTTCTTCACATCCAATAAATACTCCTACACCCTTCACCTAGGTCAAATCAATCAGTTTAGAAGCCTGGACCTTCTTTCTTCTTCAAATCTAGACTAGACATAATGCAATGTCCAGTTCAGTGCTGCTGGTAAAAATAGGTAACCTACACCTACAATTCTAAATATATGCCATCTTGAATTACCCTCTCCTAAATTGCATTCCCCAGAGTGGCATTGAAATTCCATGGTGGAATTGAAAGTTAGGAGGTCATCTTGAAGAAAACCTCAGATTTAGGGTAAATCTAACCAATCTCTACAAAAACTGATGTAACTTTTGTTGTAGATAAGGTAAAGACTTAAAACCAAATGCAATGGAATGCTAACTCAATCCTCTATCCAACCATTCTGAAATTTCACTACTACCAATCCATATAGACCATTCAAAATTGAAACAACAGAGAAAAGGTAGAAATTCTAAGTTTTATTCAATTTTTGCTGCTCATTGTTCAAGTTGATCACATATAAGTATGGATATCTAGTATGGTTGGATAGCTTTGTGAATCTTCTTTCTGTTGCACTTGGAATGTGGTTCTAATTCACTCTACAACTCAAGATATTCCCATTTTACTAACTGTTGTCCCCATTTTGTGCAATTTCCTAGGGTTTCATCTATTTTCCCTCATATCTTGAGATTCCACCATGGGAAATTAACAACCCATGGTGGAATCTGAGTTAGGACAATGTGTTTTATGTTTCTTTTGGTTTTAGGTCAGAAGAATGAGGCTAGAGAGAAAAACTTGATGCCCTAGGCATGCAAGATCCATGTGAATGCTAGAAATTCGTAGCAACATCTTCCATAACTCACTACAAAGAAGGTTTCAAGGCTTGAAAATTAGGATGTGATCATCTTACATGATCTGTTCAAATTTTTGGATTGAATTTTTGCTCAAGGGGTAGGGCATTTCCTTTGTTAATGGATGCCTAATTTCCTACATTCCTAAGTGAGCCTTAAAAATTTTAGTTGCTGCATACTTCTCTTGAGATCCCAAGGCTTTATTATGTTGTACAAAAACCCAAAAGGGTATCCAAATTAGTGATTCTTTTCTTTGTGTTGTGAGGAGATGTTTGCAATTTTCCATGTTCAAGGCTACAAGCCTAGTCTTGAGTTTGTGAAGCAACTAGCCAATGAAAGTCACATAGTTTGAATCTAAGGTTGGATTCATGTTAGTTTGCACCTAAATAGACCCTTTCCATGCTTGGAAGTCAGCCCTAGTCATTATTTGTATTTGTGGGGTTTTGTGTCAAATATGCCTATGGGCCACTTTTTATGCATATAAATGAGCAATATAGGTGATTTTTAAAGGTAAAAAAGAATTTTATCTTTCTTAGAAGGTTATAAATGTCCTTAGGATCATTAGGTTAAGTTATAGGCATCTAGGAGTTAAGATGTCAAAAATTGCAAAAAATTGCAAAAGTTGTGAAAGCAAAATTACAAAAATGCTAACAACTTTGAAGGAGCTTGGGAATTGGTGAAGGGCTAAGCATTTGGAAATAAGTTATTTTACTATTTTTGAACCTTTTCTAAGTCATAGAATTGAAATCAAGTGAAAAATGTAAGAATTGCACTTTTTGTGCAAAATTGCATTGTTGAAAGTTGTAAAAGTTGCACAAATTTGCAACTTAGTGGAAAAAGGGTCGTGGGATCGGACTATCTGCTCTGTTAGCTTCAGGTGGCTAGGTAAATCCTATCCCCAACCTCATCCCATCCCATTTAGCACTCGAACATTCTCGGGCACGCCCAACCAAAACATCCCTAAGGGTCACTAAATGCCAAAGGGCTGCGATCTTTGACAGGGCATATCTCATAGCTCGTCTGAGGTATGGATGTGATTCAAGTTCCTACAAGACCATGTTGTAGAGACCTATAATAACCTCTCTCTCTCTTTGGAGATCACACACCATTTTAATTTTATAATGCCATCTCAGGTGATGCTGAAACTTGTAGTGTTGGCCAATATAAAGTTGCCAACTGCCAAATCTCTCTCACCTTTCATCATGGGATCAAACTATCTACTCTATTAGCTCTAGATGGCTGGGTAAACCCTATCCCTAACCTTGTCCCATCCTATTCAGTGCTTGAACATTCTCGAGAATGCCCAACTAGAATGTCCCTAAGGGTCACTAAATGCCATAGGGTTGCGATCTTTAATGGGGCATATCTCAGAGCTTGTACGAGGTATGGATGCAATTCTAGTTCCTACAGGATCATGTTGCAGAGACCTACAATAATCTCTCTCACTTTTTAGAGATCACACTTCATTTTGATTTTACACTGCCATCTCAGGTGATGTTGAAACTTGTAGTATTGGCCAGTACAAAATTGCCAACTGCCAAATCTCTCTCACCTTTCATTGTGGGATCAAATTGTCAGCTCCATTAACTTTGAGTGGCTGGGTAAACCCTATCCACAACCTTGTCCCATCTTGTTCAGTGCTCGAACATTCTCGAGCATGCCCAACCAAAACGTCCCTAAGGGTCACTAAATACCATAGGGCTATGATCTTTGACGGGGCATATCTCAAAGCTCATGCGAGGTATGGATGTAGTTTTAGTTCCTACAGGACCATGTTACAGAGACCTACAATAACCTCTCTCACTTTTTGGAGAGCACGCTTTGTTTTAATTTTATGATGCCATCTCAGGTGATGCTGAAACTTATAGTGCTGGCTAGTACAAAGTTGCCAACTGCCAAATCTCTCTCACCTTTCATCGTGGGATCGAATTTTCTACTCTATTAGCTCTGGGTGGCCAAGTAAACCCTATCCCCAACCTCATCCCATCCCGTTTAGCACTCAAAAATTCTTGGGCACACCGAACTAGAACATCCCTAAGGGTCACTAAATGCCATAGGGCTGCGATATTTGATGGGGCATATCTTAGAGCTCATGCGAGGTATGGATGCAATTCTAGTTCCTATAGGACCATGTTTTAGAGACCTACAATAATCTCTCTTTCTTTTTGGAGATCACACGCCATTTTGATTTTACAATGCTATCTTGGGTGATGCTGAAACTTGTATTGTTGGCTAGTACAAAGTTGCCAACTGCCAAATCTCTCTCATCTTTTGTCATGGGATCAAACTGTTTGATCTGTTAGCTCCAGGTGGCTGGGTAAACCCTATCCCCAACCTCGTCCTATCCCCTTCAGCACTTGAACATTCTTGGGCTTGCCAAACTAGAACATCCCTAAGGGTCACTAAATGCCATAGGGCTATGATCTTTGACAGGGCATATCTTGGAGCTCATGTGAGGCATGGATGTGATTCCAGTTCCTATAGGACTGTGTTGCAGAGACCTAAAATAACCTCTCTCACTTTTTGGAGATCACACTTCATTTTGATTTTACGATGCCATCTCAAGTGATGCTAAAACTTGCAGTGTTGGTGAGTATAAAGTTGCCAACTGCCAAATCTCTCTCACCTTTCATCGTGGGATCGAACTGTTTACTCCATTTGTTCTGGGTGGTTGGGTAAACTATATCCCCAACTTTGTCCCATCCCATTTAGCACATCTCTAACCTCGTCCCATCCCATCAAGTAAATTGCATGATATATTAATCCATGGTGCAAGGAATATTCTTAATGAGCATGGACTTACTGCTACATATATTAAATACATAGGAGAAGATATAGAAAACCTACTTAATAGAGAGATTAATCTAAAATAAAAGGACATTTTATAAGAAAACAGTTATCTTGGTGCCATCTAGGGTATGTCAATTACTCAAGATGAAGAGACAAAACCTACTGTTAATGGGAAAGAGTGGGAAGACCTTCTTGGACCCATGAAAGAAGTTACAGATAATGAGGAAGAGCTAGGAAGGGGAAAGTGACAAAGGAAAGAAGTAACATATGCATGTAAGCCTATGTCATATGATGATAATGAACACTTACCATCTTCTTATAGCTCAAGTAGTGACATAAGCTCTTCAGTGCACATGTACATAGACACAAAAAATTTTAGACAAAGAAGTAACAAGTGCTATAGAATTATCCACTGAGCAATGTGAAGTGAAGCCTCAGATTGGATGATTATGCATTTCATTCTAGCACCACATATGTTCCAATTAGAAATGTCTATTCATCAATGCCCTTGCATTTATAGGACTTGGGAAGCTAGGATACTCAAGCTGGGCATAATCCCTCAAAGTTTTTGTCAAAATATATTAATGATCCTAATAGAACAACAAAAAGTTCATTGTCACCTTTGATGAGGCAGTCTCACTCATTTTACAATGAAGGTCAGCCATCTACAATCCAAGGTTTTAATTTAGCTAACAAATGGAGAGCTTCTCAAGCTACTAATTTCTTTCATGGAGTTCCTAATAAATCTTAAGGTTCTCATTTAGGTGACCAACTACTAGGAGGTCCACGAATAGAGCCACTGATTTCCCAATCTGGCAAAAGGATAGATGCAATTCTGGAAAAAGTATCCCAATCAAAGAGAAATGGAGATCTTATTGCAGATCAAATGGGTCTATCTCCTTCATTGACAAATATAATTGCTTCCAGAGACTTGAGTTTAAATGGAGATTTTTAGTTCCCAAACATATCCTAGTCAAGTAGATGACCCAGATGCTGCTTGAGTAAAGGGGATACTAGTTTATTAAGGTATCTTTCTGATCCCACTTGCTTTCAGTTACTATTTTTTGAGCACCTAGCCAATTGCTTCGGTGTGATTTTTGTAATATATAATCTCCTCATAAAAGTACATGTCATTTTTTGTAAACATTTTTTGTTGTAAAGGTTTAGTGAGAAATATCTCTAATGTTCCTTAGTGGGACTAAAGAATATAACTATTAAAATTGCAAAGCTTCCATGCTATTGTAATGGAGATTATGTACAATCATTTTGCTAATTCTGATTTGGTCAATAATATTGTAAGTGTATACATATGTAAGGATAATTTGGTTCAGTTTAGGATTGAAATTAGTTTAAATGTCAAAAAGTGCAAAAATTACAAAAGTTGCATTAGCAAATTTTTGCAACAAATTGACAACTTTTTCAAAAACCACTCCCAATGGCTAAAACTACCATGGGGTGGTTCTACCTTCCTAGTAAAGGCCTATAAAGGCTCTAAGCATCCGATGGATGAGATATAACATTTTACTTCTATTGTTTCTGAGTTATTCTGACTAGTTTTTTCATACACTATGGCTTGAAAGGACTGGAGGATGAAATATTTTTTCATTGGTTAGATAGTACAATTTATTTGTGGTGTTTTGGAGTTGGTTTTAGGGTTCCATCAATCCAAGAGTTCAAGTTATAGAATTTTTTTGGTCACTGCCTGAGAAACCCTCAAAACAAGGGTTTGGCCAAAGAAATGGTCCTAGTTTGAAACTCCACTGTTGGAAATTCTTCTAATTTTGCATGGAGTAGGCTAGGCTAGTGTACTATCATATTTCAAAGGCCTAGAGACAGGAGGTTGCAGCAAATGTTTATGAAGGCAAGCCCTAGGTCTAATATTGCCCATGTATTAGACCTTGTTTGTGCAATTTGATAGAGAAATATGAAGAATAGGAGTTAAGGACTTGATGAAATAGTGAAACACCTTCATTTGGGTTAGGAGAACACTTTGGAGTTGGAAGACTCATCCCATGAACCCATTTCTTGATCATTTCCTTGTAGACCATGCCTAAACTTGCTAATTAGGCCTGAGTGTATGGTTGGGATTAAGACATGATGGAATGGAGTAGGGTCTTGTAACTTTAGAGTCCTTTAATACTTCAAAAAGGGTATCTAAAATTGTCTTTGGCTTGCCAAGTCCTTTGAAATAGTTTTGTGTAAAATGGTGGAAAATAGTGATAAGAGACCTAATAGCCTACTAGGTCTGTTACAACAATTTGCATTGTAGGTTGTTAACAAGGGTTCTAATCAGTGTTTTACCTTATTTTGGTTTTATTGAACTTGCCCCAAACCACTTTTGGTGTTGGGAGGTCTTGGAACGTCAAAACCCACTTTATATCTATGTTGTCTTCATTTGGAAGTGAGTCAAAACCCTTGTTTAGTCCTTTTGGAGTTAGGAGAATTTGGGTAGTAGGTTGATTTTTTTGGTGCTTCCTTGTGCATACTTTGCATCATCCCCAATCTTGAATCCTTTCTATGACATGCAAGCGAAATATTACATAGTCCAATTCTAACTTTTTTAAATATTGAAATTGTTGATTGACACTCTTCTCTCATAGCAATTTCAAAGTTGACTCAATGCATGTTTGTGCAATAATTTGTTATATGTTGGTAATACAATATATTAATTTGATAATATTTAAGATTAACCTAAATAATTAAATTTACAATTTTTAAACATAGAAAGAATCATTTATGACCATTGCATTGTACTAAAATGAATCTAATCTACACATTAATCTAGGACACCTACATGGTTGATTATTGTTTGTATGAATACAAAGTTGGTGTAGTTGAAGAATTTGACCTTGGATAACACAAGATAACACAAGATAACACAACTCTTGCGATCTACTGATCCCTCTCAAGGTATTTTCCATACCACTAATCCTCACAGAAATCTTAAGACATAAAATATATGGGTGAAATAAAGGGTAGGAGCATAGTTATAATATCACTTTGCGCATTGGGTTAATACTATAAAGGGTAGGATTGGTGCAATGTTAATTTGTAGGTAATACCATTATAGATCTTGCATTGTTACTGTGCTTATTAGGGCCTGTATTATATTATCAGTTGTTTTATCTAATGCTTAGTGTATTTTGAATTTGATTGCTTTGATTTGGAATAAACTGGAAGTAGATATTTATTTTTTAAGGGAAGTGTTAGGTATATTACAGTAATGGATTTCTTTCTATGGCATTTGATCCTTTTGTGACTGCCTTAGAAACAAATCAAGCTATCAAGCAACGCCTCTTAAACTTTGTGAGATTGATCTTGATTGATAAAGTTTATTGCTGATCAATATTGTATCGAAAATTCAAACTAATTAAGTATTGAATTAAACTTGATAAAAAAATGACAGAGAAGGAAAACTTTAAACATGAACAAGATCATAAATCATATGATGATTACATATTGGAAATGATTAACTTATGCTTAAATAATGATAAAGTTTATTGTTAATCAATATTCTATCAAAGTTTTGACCATATTAGGTATAGAATTTAATGTCATACATGAACATATCAAATTTAATGTCATACATGCACATATCTAATTTAATGTCATACATGAACAAACATATCATATATTAACCAATAATGTCATAAGTCAAATAATGTCATGCATCAAATAAATGTCATATATCAAATATAAAATGTCATATATACATCAAATGTATATCAAATATGTCCACTAATGCCTATATATATACATTTCTATCAACTATATCTTTTCCTTTCCACTAGGGGAAGGAAACAAATCTCTCGAGGTCTTCTATCATCATGTGGAGGGAGATGGTGGAGATGATGGGGTCCTCCTGACACACTCTCTTGTCCTCTTGTTGAGTCTCTTCTCTAACTCGAACTGATATAAACAAAGTAGATATGAATCAATAATTATTATATGTTGAAATCAAATATATGTAGACACAAAATTAATTATTTTCTTACCGCCATCAAATAGTCACTCTACAAGTCCACCTCGAAGGCTCATGGAAAATCAAGAATAATGAGACCCTACAACAATTCAATCAATATAATCACTTATAAATAACATTAGAAATTTTGATACTAACTATTATAAACAACAACTAAAACCAAGAAAATTCTTTCATACCTCAGTCAATAGTTGTGAGCTAGCCATAGCTGCGGCCACTCCACAATCGATGGACTATCACAGATGAGGAGTTTCCAACATCAAGAGTTGCACATAATATAATACATGTTACATGTAACATGAAAAAAATGTACCTCTACATAGCTCATATGATGTCTATGTTGTGAGTTCGTAGTAAATGTTGATGGTCTTGTAGAGAATTGATGCACATGCATAATTTTTTTCATCAATCCTTAATATTATTACATAATAAATATATGTATTAATTTAAATGATTAAATTGATACATACCTCTGGAGTCATGGATAGGAAAAAATATAGGGCCAGAGGATCGTTGCTAGGCCCACCAACACTCTAACCCTAAATTTTGAACAATGTCTAGATGCTAATTAATGAATCATTCACTATCCATATAAAATGTGATCAAATTAGTAAATTATAATTGTAATTTACCTGTGTGTCAATGCCAAATGTGTCATTGAGGAACTGACCAATGATGAGCTCGTCATCGGCACCATCTCCAGCATGAGTGGCAAATGTGCTTAAGGATCTGCATGATGTGCACATGTGACCGTGATGCGTAGAAAGCTCCCCCTCAATTAATGGGCTCATGCAATGGATGAGGGTTTGCATCAAAGAATTAATGGTCCTTGGAGTGTTGGCCTCTACATGTTCCTTCAAAACTGAAGGAATAGTCACATGCTCACCCTATGGCTTGACCATAGGTGCCTATTATATATTGTGCCCCTCGCCAAATATTTGAATTTTAAATATTTGCCTGCCCAACGGTCACTTCCTAGTTTAATGTTATTTTAAACATCCTAGGAATATTAAAAAAAAAATGATCAAACCTTATGATATTCCTTATTTCCTAGGTTTATTTCTATGGGTCCGCAAGTCCCCATGGTGAAATCTTGAAATATCCACGGTCGGTGCTATCTCACTATGGGAAGTTGCACGTTGTTTTACCATAGTGACATAGCGCCTATTGCTCGTGTGGCCAGTGGGTCCTCCTTTTCCTTGTTGTTTCTCTGGCACTGGGTTTTGATAGATCCACGGTGGGCGCTAATGCGCTATCAAAAAATCTGTGTTCCTCACTGTTAGCGACATAATGCCCAAATGGAAAGTGATACTATGGTGACATCAAAAGAAAGGTGGGTCCCAAGCATGCCCTGTCAAATATCAGTGATGAAATTTGGCACACACAGTGGGACCTTAGGAAATGTGGAAGGATGACTATGCTTGGAACGAGGATTTGATTCATCACCAGCTGGGTAGTTCGTTGATGTCAGCAGTTACCTGGACTCACACCCCTTTCGAACGCATGAAGATTTCCTCACCCTTAGATCAGTCTAGATCAATGGTGGGCGCTATCTCGCTATGGGAAGCTGCGAGGATATTATCCATAGTGACATAGCGCCTTAGCGACACATGACACAGATGACATCATGGGCCCGCCCTTCTCCAAAGTAATATTATGGCTCATTCTTGGTGGTAGTTGTTAGGTGGGTCATAGTACAGTGGTGATATTTCATTGGTCCACTCAGCCAACTCGGTGTGTAGTCATGCAATTTTGTTGATCACCATAGATCTAAGGAAAATCGACGGTGGGTGCTATCTTGCTATGGAAAACTATGAGGATATTACCCATAGCGACATAGTGCCATTATGCCACATGGATCGGTGGGGCCAGGTCACACCGAGATGAAGATGCTAGGTGGTTGCTAAGTGGTTTGTGGGCCCAAGTTTTCAAGTTTCTTTTAGGGAGATAGCACAGTAATATAGCAAGTCTTCATGATTGTTAGATCAGTCTAAATCCACGGTGGGCGCTATCTTGCTATGGGAAATTGCTCGAAGAATATGTATAACGACATAGTGCCTTGGTGATGCATGGCAGGGTGGGGCTGAGTTTTATGTGACCGTCGGTTGGTGCTAGTTAGGATCACGGGGTCTGGCCAGGGTACAAGCAATTAAGGCACTGGCGGTTAGCAGTCGACGGTTAGTATAACATCGTGGTCAAGGTTTGCAAGGTGGCATGATCAGTTTGAATATCTAGTCAAATTTGGGGAGACTCGCAAGGTGGCATAAAGAAATAATACTATTGGTCCACGTGGTGCATTTTCATTGTAAGATTCGGCTGACTCGCTAACTCTACTGATTCATGCACCAAAATGATAAGAGGTTAGGTTTTCTGCACGATTTGATATTTATGATCAATCCCAACCACCTTTGAATGAATGTTGAATGCCAGAGAACACTCCACCACCTTTGATCCTATCTATCTACTTGGTCAGAGTACAGTTATGGTGCTACTTTTATCTTCTCAAGGCACTATTTTAGTTAACAGTCAGATTTCGTGGTACCTAAAGCTATACTTAGATCAAATTTCTTCAGATGCCCATGATTGTTCTTGGCAGAGCCTTGATGGCAGTGGTTGCAAGATAGTTTAGAGGGAAAATATCAGTTATGCCTGAACTATAAAGGAAATTTTTGTAAATTTTGTAGAGGTTGACCTTTCTTTGTTTTCTCTGTTATTGCTCTACAGATTCTCAGTGTAAATTCCCCCGTGCCTCTGAACTACATAATTTTTTGCCTTATCTCTTTCAGCCATTGGTATGAAAGTGCAAGAACTCTTTGCCTCTTACTAGTGTTTTGTAGAGATCTATGATCTACATAATTGTATCTCCTTGGCCTATGAATGATAATATAAGTGAATCTCTCTTTCCTTGTGTCATTCATCTTAGTCTTCTGATTTGCATGTGATTACTAGATTAAAGCAAGTCTGAATGTGTATATCCTTAGTTTCATTCTGGTTCAAAAGTGCATATATGGACAGAGATTGGTCTGAACACTCTATTTTGGTGCATCACCTCTTTAGATTAGATTAGGTAGATTTTCTTTCATGCTCTCCTTCTCCCTTTTCCTCTCCAAGAGTAGTTAGGTGCATCCTGATAGTAAGAGGAAGCCGGCCTTCTTCGGAGACTCAACCTCATAGTTCAAGTCCCACAACTTGGAGGTTGTTTCCATGTTTCACAAGGTCATGCTTAGGTAACAACTTTGGGCAAGGGTTCAGACTTCAATGACAACAGTTCCCTAACTACATTAGGGTTATGACGTGCTCCTAACCTCTCAAATAATGACCCTCCACCTCTACCCTAAGAGTCTAATTTATCAAAATAATTGGGGATCTCCCCAAGGAAAAACTCACAATACAATTTCTTCAAAAAATACATGGGGACCTCGTGATTGTTGCAAGGAGGGGCATCTAAAACCATCCACCATCTATCCCAAAAGTTATTCCTAATAGCATCATGTATGCACCAATAGATGGGGAACTTTTTAGTACCCTCTCTAATAGTATTTTGCTCACCAGGTTTTCTAAATAATGCACATATTCTACCTTTTGGTATTTCTTTTTTTTTAACATTTTGATATGACAATTTATTTGCATAAAATCTTTTTTGTTCATCCCTCTTGACCTGCCAAACATCTAACTGACCACTAACTGAGGCTATCTAGGTCTTAATGGATTCAAGGGATGATGCCAATTGAGCCCTCATTGGATTGGTTTGTCTAGATTCTTTCAACCTACCAATGAGTCCTTCTAATTCACTTTTGCCTCTTTCTATTTCATTTATTATATTTTCTTGTGTGCCAAGCAGAGCTCTTCCAATTGGTTTAGGATACGAAATTTGTTGTTCTTCTTGGGGAGGGTTTTGGTTTTGATTTTCTTAAGGGTTTTGAGGTTCTTGGGGATTTTCCAGTTGATTATTGACATTTCCTAATAAAAAATCAATTGAAATGTAAATAAATAAACAAATTTAAAGAAAAATTGTAAAAGCCCTACAAAACAATATTAAAAAAATCAAACAATGCAAAATAAGATTTAGATCACATACGGCATGCTCGTGATCATGAATTTCGTTGGTGAGGAGGCATATCAGCAAGGTGGGTGGTGAAAAGCTTTGTTTTGTCCAATTCGCATATGCCCTGCTGTTGGAAGAAGGTTAAAAACAGAGATAAAATAAATGGGATGTGGGTATGTAGCCCATTTATAAAAAAAATCTTTTCTTAAAGTGTGTATGTATGCTATAGCACGTACACATTATAGCGCATACGCGCTATGGCTTAGGTTACCCAAGCCATAGAACGTACGCATTATAGGGCGTATGTGCTATTGAAAATGGAAAAATAAAATAAAATAAAAGGTTGTCACCTTTTTGGGACTACAACTCAGTGCATATACTTGGGTATGATAAAACTCAAATATAGCTTGCATACACTGCTTTCTCATTCTTGAAATTATAGTGAGTGTAGAGTTCATTTGGGATACATATAGATTCATACTTTTGAAAAGATATATTGTTTATGTTGGTGTAAATAAGTATTTACTATTTACACTTGAGTTTACTTAGCTTAATGCATATTTTTATTTTTTAGCCACCTAGGAGTATGCATACTCTTGTGAGTTGTCATGTTAACAACACAGGAGTTCGCACCTTTTTTATGCACATGGTGTCTACAACATAGGAGTTAGTACACTAATTAAGCACATGGTGTCTACAACCTTGTCATTCTTATCCACTCATCTAAAATGATGGATAAGGCATGTGCTTAGTTGTCATAATGTTGTCGTAATGCTTATCTTATCTCCTGGTTTCTTCTAGAGACATTCTAGGTGCTTCCTAAGAGGCCTTTATATACAGGCACTCCTAGTGTGTTTGTACATATTGAAAAGAGAAATGTATTAGGACATACTCTAATTAATTGATAATATCCATTTTTGGTCTATAGCTATGCTTGTGTTGAGTTCTACAATCTTGGGTGAATCTTACCCTAAAGAAAATTCTTACATGGTATCAGAGCTCGAAAGATTCTCATCACTATCCATTCGAGACCATAATTTCTTCAACACCTTGACCCAAATCTGGAGAATCTGTAGAAATTGGGAGCATCTAGAGCCAGATCTAACCTTGCCATTGCATCCTTTGCCTTAGAGAAAAATTCATCCAAGATCAAGGAGCACAGGAACAAGCACACAATAGACCAAAGAGTATGATCAATATAAAAATGCTTACTATTATCATAAGCATGTAGAAACATGTACATTTTGAGAAAAGTTCACCCAGCTTGTCCTCTACTCCTCTCCACACCTCATACACTGTGGAGACTAATAGTGACACCAGCGATAGGTTTTCAATAGATTTAGACACATGGGGTTTTATCGACAGTTGTAGTGAGTGGTCATGACATTAGTTTAGTCCACATGCATATATTGGCTCAATGATATTGTCTTTTAGCTTTAGCTTCAAATGATGACTTCCTAGCAGACATTGCAAGTTTGTTTGTGGAGTCACATACCGCAAAATTGAGAGACAGTCTTACTAATTTGCATCTTCTCTTTGATGAGGTAGATCCTTCTACAGTTGTTGTGAGGGCTTACTCTGACCCTCATTTCCATTCTCTACATGATCAATCTTCACAAGTTGGTATGATTGTGGATACTTATGTATAGTAGTTGGAGGAGGTCTCTTTGTTAGTAGAGGAGACAGTTCTAGAACAGGTTCTACATACTCTTGAGTAGGTTCTAGCACCACCATACATCTTCAGGGTTGTACCTTTGTCTTGGTTTATTCCAAAGGAGAGGAATGTCATTCTGCACTCTTGGACCAGCTTCTACCTTGGAGTGGCTTTCACTGACATACATTCTTCATTTGGGGGTGGGGGGACTACCTTGTCTCTCTTCCTCTTCTCTCTTATTGGGGGGACTTTTTCCTCTTATGAGGTTTTTTTCTTCTCATTTCTCTCTCGTATATACTTGATGCATGTCTTAATGGGAGGGTCTTGATTACTCCATCCATCCATGCATCCCTTTTCATCTCTCTTTTTGGGGAAAGGTTTTTTCCATGAGGTTTTCCCTTTTTCTCCACTTTATGAGAGATTTGCATTTTCATTATGTACATGGGTACCTAACATGGCCTAGTAGCTAGGACCCAGCATGCATTTCATCCTAGTTTTTGTAAGCTTAAGGGCATTCCCCTAAGTTGCACTTAAGGGGGGGTGTTGGTGTAAATAAGTATTTACTATTTACACATACTTAAGTTTACTTAGGTTAATGCATATTTTTATTTTCTAGCCACCTAGGAGTATGTGTACTCTTTTGAGTTGTCATGTTGACAATGCAAGAGTTCGCACCTCTTTTATGCACATGGTGTCTATAATACAGGACTTAGTACACTAATTAAGCACATGGTGTCTACAACCTTGTCATTATTATCCAGTCATCTAGAATGATGGATAAGGCATGTGCTTAGTTGTCATAATGCTTATCTTATCTCTTAGTTTCTTCTAGAGAAATTCCAGGTGCTTCCTGAGAGGCCTTTATATACAGACACTCCTAGTGTGTTTGTACATACTGAACAGAGCAATATATTAGGATTTAATCTAATCATATCCATTTTTGGTGTACAATTGTGCTTGTATTGAGTTCTACGATCTTGGGTGAATCTTGCCCTAAGGAAAATTCTTATAGTTTAGATACGTATAATATTTTCATAAACCTCATTTATATCTTGTTGTGTGTTTGACATTCAACTTATATTTTAAAAATATTGATGCACTACTACATAAAATGGTAGCTAAAGACAATTATTGTGGCCATTGCCTAGTTAATTATCTTAATTTGAGATGAATTTTTTGTTGTTTATTGTCTCAAATGTTATTGTTAACCCTTTGTATTTAATTGTCATATTTAAATATTTTCTTTTAAAGACAATATAAAATGAATTTTTTTATTGACTCTTTAAGACAATATCACTTTTGTCTTTCGAGAGACAACTATTCTTTATTTGTAACTATTATCTCTAAAAAGACAATATGTTTTTAAATCTCAACTAATGACTCTTTAGAGACAATGTGAAAATATGTATTAAAAAATAGCTCCATATTATTTTTAATGATTTTTAAATATAATTTTTAACATTTAATATTTCTAAACATCAACAATTATTCAAATATTCACTATATCATAATATTTAATTGTTGTAAAGTACTCAAAAAAATAGTATAAGATTGGATTTACTTGAATACCATATTTATTGTATTTATTCTCAATATTGTGCCATAAAATAATGTGGGATTTTCCCAACAAAAAAATAAATACATCATGGACACAATATTAAATATAATTGAATAATGAATCAATTTCTCAAAAACTTGGCAGTTCTTTCCAAAAAAAACTCCATACTATATATTTCCATGAATTTCAATGGTGTAGTAGAAATGTTTCTTGATTTAACATATTTTAGAGCAAACCAAAAGTTTTTCATTTTCAACATGTAAATGCAATTGCCCAAAAAAACATTTCAACCGAACAAGAAGCATATCTATTCTTCATTTTTTTTTCGATACCCACAGAGATTAAAAAAGAGAGTGTAAGAATGAAACATAACTAATCAAATGATGCTCCTTCTATGTGCAAAATTTGTAAATAGAATTAACATCTTATAAACTGCACAAATAACTACAAATAACTAAAATACCTTCATAAACTAAAATTTGGGATCAAACCAGAACAATTTCAAGGACTTAGACAAAAAAATGTATCTAATGTTTACTATTTATTTGTATATATTATCAAATAAAATTATGAATGGAAAAAAAAATATTTATTTTGAATAAAACTATAAAAAATTTCAAGTATTGAGTTTTAATGCAAGATTCTCAAAAGTGATGATTTAGTTGTGAGTTCAAGAAAATTGTCTTCTCTTATTTGATATGGGTACCAAAGACACTCTCGTAGATATTCTATGTTGCAAATACACCTTCTCAAAGGCTTTTTGATAAATAGGTAGCAAGTTAGAGCATTTAAGTGGAGAGTTTCTTTTGTACAGGTCTGCATCAGAATTCATCATCTTACTTTTGCTAAATAAAAGCCCTTAAGTCAAAACAAGTGAATATTTTTTTAACAATTTCTTTTTGCGAGTCAAACTAATTTTAAAACCATGGCTAATAATTGGGATAAACAAACCACCCATGGTTTAAACTTACCAAATTTGTGTTAATAAAAGATATAAGATTTGTAGAATCTATAAGGATTCTTGTTATAGTTAATATATTTGGTCATGTGTGTTCATTTTTACATATAATTCTAATTCACTAATAACAACAAGGAATATTTTGCCAGTCTGAAAGAAGACATCAAGTGTTGGTGAATATTTAGCTTGAAATTTTATTTTTAATTTAAATTGATTTCAAATCCACAACTACTAAATGGGAAAAACATACCTATGTGTGGTTTAAATATGCTAATATTATGCCAATATGGATTAGAAGCCATGTGAAAGACATGATAGTTACTCAAGAAAACCCTCATATTTGATTAAATTGGATATGAAGTTAGGGAAACAAATCATATTTAACCAATCTATATGTCAAGAATGCAAAGCTTAAACCATAAAACAATCTTGGAAGAAGTTAGAAAGGGACTATGAATTTCATAATCAAATCCTAAACCCTATAAAAATTTAATCTCTCTTTTTAGAAATTTGTACAACACATCATTTTTCATCACAGAGTTAAAAAAGTGTCCATGTATAATATGTTGCTTGGAAAATCTCCAACCTTCTTATAATTTTGTGTACTTCACAAGTAATTCTTTTTAAAAAATAAATCAACCACTTCAGTGATCTATAGTTGTTATGAAATTAATTTCACAATTTTTTTTTTGAAATTTTAGCTTTAGTCCTCTTTTTCACAAGGTAGGTTTTTTTGGACTCTATTAGAATTATTTCCCTCAATCCAAGTCAACCTGGGTCAGTAGTCATGTCTTTTGGAATCCATGACCATATAAGAGAGAATCAAACTACCTTAGTACAAGAACAAAAACAAATCTAATCCACCATTTGTAGAGAATATCAAACTTCTGGGACCAAAAATAATGTTTTAGTAATTCAAATTTGGAAAAAATCTTGAATTTTTTGCAAGGGTAGAATTATATAGAGGAATTAAAGGGATCGATTTGATAAGAAAATTAGGTTTTCTCATTTATAACCATAGGGGGTGGCTATATAAAGTTCCATGTCATAGTAGGTAGAGGTTGAAAAAGGCATTGAGAACTCTTCAAACTAAACAAATTTAGGTTGTTTATACTTCAATTTTCACGAAATTTATAATATCTCAAGATTATTTTGGTTGCCATCATGTGGTTTTCTCTGGGTTTAGCTAAGAATCTTGCGACTATTCCAACTGCCAAGGCAATATCAGGCCTTGTGTGAACTACATACTGTAATTTCCCAATCATTGATCTATATAAGGTCTGATCTACTTCTTTGGAGTCATCATCTTTGGTAAGCTTTAGTCCAGTACACATGGGGGTACTGACTAGTTTTGAATTTTCCATTCCAAACTTCTTGAGTATCTCTTCGATATACTTAGATTGAGTAATATAGATACCATTTTTGTTTGTTGTATCTGTAATTCAACAAATAATTTTATCTCACCAAACATGGACATCTCAAACTCTTTGTTCATTTGTTCTAAAAATGCTTTACATAGGTCATCATTCCCTAATATACAGACTACTATTATTGTTAGTGTAGTTTTTTATTTTTTCTATTTTGGTAGGTTTTTCCTACACTTTTAATAATCTCGCTTAGGTTAATAAAGCATGTCTTATTAGGTGAATGGTTGTGAGGTGTCACCTTCTTACATGTGAGCATCCATTAGTTATCTTGGGAAGATACTTTGCTATCTTTAGTCCAATAGATGGTTGCTCCTCATTGGTCGGTGTTGCCACCTCCTCCCTCTTCCTAGCCTATATAAGCATGCTACCTAGCTTGTATTTGCATCTCTTTTTTTTAGCATCCTCTTAATGCTATTTTGCTTCTTGCATTTGCATTACTCTCTTGGAGACTAACTCTATGTTGTTATTTTGATTTTGTATCATTTGTGTTCACAGTTTAGATATTTATTCTTTCCACTAGTTTTCTGGGTTATCAATCTTTTCAGATTCTAACATGGTATCAGAGTTTTTCTATGTGCAAGAGTAAATTTTAGTTTCCTTATTTGAGAGATTCGGAGGGGGGGGCTAATAAACTTTATTATAATTTTTTGAAAAACAAAGTATGCTCTTCTCTTGCATCTTTGGACAATCTTGAGAATCAAAAAAGTTTTGACAAAAATAGTTTTTCTCTGGGGTTTCAATCTCAAATCTAACAACCAACTTGTATATTTGGAGTTTTCAATCAATTTTGCAGGTTCCAGCATGCCATTGATGGACTTAAGAAGCTGATCTAGCATTTGAATGTCATATTCTAGTTGTTGGGGTCATTTTTTTATTTTTGGAGCCATTTTTTACTGTTAAAGGCATCTAATTTACACTACAGCAACATCTTCTTTTCATCATCAAGATAAACGCTTTCTAGGTTTTGTTCGCAGCCCTGAAAAACCATTTGGGTATCTTTTAGACTTTGCATGCAACCTGTATATTTTGTAGAATCGAGCATGCAAAGCTACAGCCATACCCCTCTCCATTGGCAGTTACAGATTTGAACACAGTTTTCAAATGTCTCGTTCTTGCTCATACGGACTCTAATTTTGATGATTCTTTTTATGAACTTGGCTATATTTTTGTGCTCTATCCACTAGTGGAGTTTTTTTTTTTATTTTCATGCATGAATTCTTCAGAAATTGTAGATTCTCAGTCGTGACTGTGCACAGTTCTTGTTTCGAAAACTTCGGAGGATCATAACTTTCTCATACGACCTCGTATCAAGGCGATTCTTTTTTTGAAAGTGCATGATTTTTTGAGTAGATCACAATGGTGCTATTTTTTTCCTTGATTATTGTGCCCAGGTTTCACTTTTAGCATATGCTCTTCATGAGGGTTTGTAATGCATTGAAATCAAGAACACTAAGTATTTCTTTCTAGTGGTAGTTGTAAACGCACTAAAATAAAGTGCCAAATCATATTTCTTTGCGGGGGTTCTTTGATTGAGTAAAAATGGGGGGGAATTATTGTGGCTGGGTTCTCTTCTTTTTAGCATTTTTCATCATGGATCAAACAAATATGCCCATCCTAACTCCATACAATTACTTTGAGTGGAAATCATGCATGAAAATTCACTTTTAAGGAAAGCTAGATTAAATAGGATAACTATGGGACTTGAAACTGAACCTGCTAAAGATGAAGACAAACCTAAGTGGTTTAACAAATGTGATGAGGCATATGGAACATTGTGTTTGTTTGTTTCTCCTAACTTGTTATTTCACATTGAGTCTTTGGATACACCAAATAAAGTATGGACAAAGCTAGAAACACTATTTGGCACACAAGATTCAATGAGGGGTCATATGTTGGAAAATGAATTAATTAGTTTGACTCCAGGCAATTTCAACACAATCCAAGATTTCTTCACCAAATTGAAATCACTAAGGTTGCAGTTAAAACGATGTGGAATTGAAAAGAAAGAGGAACAACTAATTCTCAGTATTCTCTCTAAGCTAAGTTCAGAATATTATGTGTTTGTCTCTACCTTCTATGCTACTAAGGGTGCACTTGGTACTCAATTCACCATGCCATCTTTAGATGATTTTGCTGTCAATCTCACTTGAGAATAGGACAAGCTAATCCAGATGGGCACTCTTAAGTCCTCTAAGTCACATGCCTTGGTTGCCAACCAAGGCACAAAAGAACAAAAAGGAAAAAGTAGTAACAACAATAGTAAGGACAAAAAACAAAAGAATAGCCAGGAGAAGAAGGATTAGATATCGATTTCTTCAAAAGAAACTATTGATACACCATCTTCCAAGGGCAATAAGCCTAAGAAAGAAAAGGTCAAATGTGCCTATTGTGAAAGACCTGGTCATGATGAACATAAATGTTTGCAGAAATAACTTGATTACTTGACATACATTCTTGAGAAGAATAATATCAGTGTTCCTGAGTCTATCAAACAAAGTTCTAATGAAGGGTCTAACAAAGAAAAAGAAAATAGCAAGGGGAAAGGAAAGGGCAAGGCTCTTTTTGCAGTTGCTTCCTCACCATCCACTTGGGTTCTTGGTTCGAGTACTTCACACCACATGGCTTCATCTAAGGAAGAAATTGCATCCTTGGAGCCATGTACTATGCCTTCTATGTTGATGGATGATAACACTCCTATTGAGGTGTGTGGGAGAGGGTCTGTTGATGTGGGGGATGACACATTCCATGATGTTCCTTGTGTACCCTCATTGTCAACTAATCTCCTATCGGTATACTAGATCACTCACACAAGTTTAGGAAAGCAGGTTGAGTTCACTCCTCGTTCAGTGGAGATATGTGAGTTGCACAATGATTCTACAGTTGCAGTTGGGAGAGAAAATCATTAGCCACGACTCTATATGTTTTCTCACTTTGTTCCTGATCCTCCTTTGACTATTTTTCTCACTCACTCTAATCATGTGAGCAGATTATGGCATGAGTGGTTTGGCCATCTTAACTTCCACTACTTGCATCAGCTTAACCAGCAAAGCATGGTCACAAGGTTGCCTTCTACTTTGACATTGGACTCACTTGGAATACATGATAGATCTTCTAATGGGTCAGATTCACTTGAGCAGTCTTCTACCTCCACTTTTGATGCAGAGAGTGATTCATAGGACTCACCTCCTTCCTCTCCTAGTCATCATTCACAGGTTGATGATTCTCCTCTAGATTCTCCATCTTCTGGTCCACTTTGGGCTAGACAAACCTTGCAGTTTGCAGGTGATTGGGTTGGGGATCCATCAGACACCAAGCAGACTCGTTCACAATTCCAGGATGCTCTACATATCTTCATTACTACTTCCTCAAATCCATAGTCCTTTCATGAGGCTTCTAGTATTTTTGAGTGGGATACATCGATGCAGGAGGAGTATAGTTCCTTGATGAGGAACCACACTTGGGATCTTGTCCCTTTTCCTAAGGGAAGAAAACTTGTTCGATGTAAGTGGATCTACTAGACAAAATTTGCAAGCTTTGTCGGGGGTGTGGGATGCTTCATGTTTTGGGGGGGCCTCTTCCTCTCACTTGGAGTCTTAATTTTCTTTGGGGAGTCTCTTTTCTCTCTCTTTTGCGGGAATTTTATGTACATGGATACCTCATTAGGCTTGACTTGCCGGGACCCATTTCAACATCCACCTAAGCTTCGCTTATGTGGGGGTGTTAGTGTAGTTTTTTATTTTTCCTATTTTGGTAGATTTTTCCTACACTTTTAATAATCTCGCTTAGGTTAATAAAGTATGTCTTATTAGGTGAATGGTTGTGAGGTGTCACCTTCCTATATGTGAGCATCCATTAGTTATCTTGGGAAGATACTTTTCTATCTTTAGTTCGATAGATGGTTGCTCCTCATTGGTTGGTGTTGCCACCTCCTCCCTCTTCCTAGCCTATATAAGCATGCTACCTAGCTTGTATTTGCATCTCTTATTTTTAGCATCCTCTTAATGCTATTTTGCTTCTTGCATTTGCATTAGTCTCTTGGAGACTAACTCTGTGTTGCTATTTTGATTTTGTATCATTTGTATTCACAGTTTAGATATTTATTCTTTGCACTAGTTTTCTGGGTTATCAATCTTTTCAGATTCTAACAGTTATCACTTGTTCTTTGAAAATCAATTTGTATCAGATAGTTATGTAATCTTTCATACCAAGCTTTAGGAGCTTGCTTGAGACCATACAATGCTTTGTGCAATTTGAAGATCATGTCCCTTTTGTCAAGATCAACAAAACCTTCTAGTTATTCAATGTAGACTTCTTCATCAAGAATGTAGATTTAACATGATCCATCTGATAGACTTTGAATCCTCCGTGTGTAGCATATGCAAGTAAGGTTCTAGCACGTTCTAGTCTTGCAACAAGGGTGAAAGTTTCACCATAATCAACACCTTCTTCTTGAGAGTAACCCTTACATACTAGTCTTGCTTTGTTTCTTGATACTTGAAGGATAAGTAGGTATCCTTATGGAGCAGAAAATTAATATTCGATCAGGAAGGATCAAATATAAGCAGAACAGAGATCTGAATTTAGCAATTCAGTTGCATCACAATCAGGTCATTTCATTTTTACTCTCTAACCAATGTAGCATTGATCTAAAATCTCTTAACCGAGTTGGTTTAACAGCTAGTTGTAAATCCTCTAACAAGGTGGCAATTCCATTGAATTGTTTTAAGACCTCTTACAAGGCCACTCCTAACAGGGTGATTAAATCCTCTAACAAGGTCAAATCTAATAGTTTTTTTTGTAACCTATAACCGGGTTGGCTCCTAATAGGGCTCACTTCAGAAGAGTGAAAAATAGTAACTAGCTACATTGGTGGTTTTTCCCATATTGGGTTTCCAGGTTAAATCCTGTTGTCTTATGTCTTTATTTCTTTTCTCTCATGAATGCTCAATAAGGTTAAGTAATTACTGATAACATCTTAAGGATAATTGATTACCAAGTTACAATATTTATGTTTGCTTACCAAGCATCAATAGTAATCAGTTTTGTTAGTCTGAATTTTAATTGACATCTAAGGGATCTGGGATTTATTTTATTGGTAATTGATTCACAACCGCTCTCAATTACTCCTCTTATATTTTCAACACGCTTGAGACAGGTTAGCAAAATTAAATTAAAAAAACCCTTGGTAAGGTTTTGCACAGCATCAATTCAAACACCGTGAGGAGTCCAACTCTTGTTAACCAATTCACGAAGCATGGCTTTAGGAGGAGTCCTACCCACAAAATATCCTATCAAGGTATGTTGTTCTAACCAATCAGAAGTAGCATCAAATTCTTGTAGAGGATAGATAATATCAAGATTACCTCGTGAAAGACCTTTGGGATGAATTTGTGAGGAAGTTTGTTTAATGGAGGTGCCATGGCCTTCCGAATCAATAGTGTGACTTCCAGTATCAACAACTGGGTCACCACTGGCCAGGGCCATTATAAACTAGCCCTAAAATAAATCCCGCACTAAATGTGGTATGACAAGTGGTGAACATAGAGCTCAGACAGAGAGTCGTGCGCAAGGAAATTGAAAGAATGCATGAAACCCTAGTAGAGCGAAAAAACTCCTCACATATGCCAGCGTTTCTCATCTCTAATTTAATATTTAAAATCATTATATTAATCCCAATCAGTTTTCTTATTAGAATAACTTGTTTATATGTGATTATTCTTCTTTTTAATATAGGAACACTTAAGAAGAATTGAAAGGAAATATATACAAATAGTCATTATTTTAAATAATTATTAAAAATTTAAATTTTCTTTGTTTTTATTAGTTTATATTGCAACCTATTAGTACAAAAATTAATTTTATTTAAAAAAAAAAAAATTTAACTTGTATATTTTAATGTATTCAACAAAAGTTACATCACATCAAATGTTAAATGATATATATTATTTTTAAAAAAATCTAAATTGAAATGCCTAATATTCTAAAATTAAAACTATTTTTGTCATTGGTAGCTCCTAACTCTCAATACTCGATCAAATAAGAAAATTCATGAAAAACAAGAAAGAACATAAAATTATTGCATTGTTAAAAAAGTTTATTTCTTTTAATTCAAATTTAATATGCAATCTCCCAACCCTAAGGAGCTCAAAGTTTTTAACAATAGAACAACCTTGATTGGAAGCGCCATAATAACCAAAAATTGGCTACAAATCTAAAGTTCAGAGAAATCTCAGCTTGTTCATTTTTCGAGGCAATCAAAAGCAAACACTTGTGTCGGAAATTTTGAGCTATATTTATTTGTTGTATAACATTGCATTTTGTAAGTAGGACTATAAACATCGAGGAAATGGGGACGAAAGTGGTCTATGCCGCGTCCTCGTGAGATCAGGCTGTGTGAGCAGCGGAGAGAATTGTGTGAGCTAATGTTGTCGTTATGTTTCAATCTTTTCAACGAGAAAGTAGATGGCATTTGCGCTATGAAAAAGACAAATTTTGAGTGACTAAGTTAGTGGTGGAAATTCGTGGGATGTTTCTGAGGAGAGTAGAGTTTCCAAGTTTAACACGAAACACTGGAAATGGCAGAGTTATTTATTTAAATTGGCAGAGTTTAGAGAAGAAGGGAGTTAGAAGCAAGAGATCGCGGATGAGAACTCTGAGAATATTTACGCTTATATGTGTTATAGTGGTTGCGAGTGTCAATCATGCAGTTCAAATGGAGACTGAATTTGGGGGCCATAGTGGATTCCACTTCTTATTCGGGAAAGATAGCGAAGACTGCTCTAAAGTTAGCGGTGGATGATGTGAACAATCAATCTCAGCTATTCAGAGGAGTTCAAATGTTTCTTCACCTCCGAGAGGCGCAAGAACCACTTGATATCGCTTCCGCTGGTATTTCTGCTAAACTGATCCCATGCACCAATTGTATATTATAGTCCTAGAGGTAAAACAGTGAAAGGGCTTTTATTATTTTATTATTTATATTAGAAAATTTTATGACAATACTATTATGGAGATTCAAGTGCTTAGTTTTGACTGAAATCTCTTGCTCCATATTTTATTTCAAATAGGGTTTCATTAATGAGAAGAAATGATACACTTAGCACATCTGAATTTTAATAGTGTTTGACCTTTGAGGATTGATGAAAGTGTTGAAAAGATAAAATAAAGAAGCCTACGCAGCTGAACAGTTTCATCTCTCTATTCCATCGATGGGCACACCAGTGACACACGCTGCTCACCATGTGGGATCTTGAGTTGATAGCGAGCAGATGTATGTGCTGATTTTGTATACCAAATGCATGAGTTCTTTTTGACTTTATGGTCTATTTTTAGAAAATGCATTCTTTACGAAGAATCATTTTTAAGGCCTAAATGGTTGTAAAAGACCTCATAACTGAAGCATTATGTAATCGGATCTGCAATATAAATAAAATTAGTGTGTTTGTGTAAAAATTGTTTCAGTGTTATGTTAAAATCTCTGTTTTCTTCTTGTGCTCTGTCTTTTGTGAATTCTCAGGTAGTCCTTTAAAAACCACAGACAAAAATTATGAGTGATCTCCCTTTGTTCTTGAAGAATGTGAAACAGGGGAAGAACAGAGATAAATATATACAAACAGATTTGACACACGCAAACAGAGATTTTTACACAAGCCCAGCTCTGCTACAACAGAGACCGATTTCTTTTTATTCCACACTAACTAATTATATTGATTAAATCACCTCTTTATATTATAGAGGATTGCATATTATCCATCTTAATTTTCTCATCTACAGCACTAAGCACAAACCTTCCAGGAATATATTAATTGAATACACAACAAATTCAATCTCTCTCCTAAAACTTCTTTTGACTGGCATCTAATGACAATGACTTCCTTTTCGCAAGCACCCTCATCCACACAAAATACCATTGTCACAAGTCAGCTCAGCTCGATGATCACAAAATGCCTGGTCTCAGTCGGCGTAGCAGTAGATGGTTAAGTACATTCAGTTAGCTGTTAATGAACTAGAGTTTGTTCATGTGTAAACAGTTACTAGCTTCATAAGATTGTTGTTGAGTTTCTCGAATCTATTTATTTATTTGAATAGTGAAACTTTGTGTTTAGAATCTAGATGCCCAACACTGATCCAAAAAACATTTGGATTCGTAGCCGCCTCACCATCTAAATATTTCTATGAAACTAAAATTAATTGACTTCACAAATATACATATACGAATGACAATTAATAAATTAATCAACTAGAGTTGCAGCTGTTTCATTTCTTAATTCTTTGCCTACTTTAAGCAACAAAAGAATTATATTGTAACCTGTTTTTTATTTTTTCAAATTTCATGTTGTGAAGAGACAAATTGCTTTATGCCGTCTACTAGAGATCCCGTATTTTCAATGATATAATTCTCTTCTCATTTGTAATCCCATCTATAAACTCTACGTTGAGATATAATTTTATGGGGTGAATGCAGCTGTTGATCTTTTGGCGAACAAAGTAATGGCAATAACACAAACGGAGGCTAGTCCCTTTATATCAGATCTTGCAGAGGTGGCCAATGTACCTATTCTGTCATTGTCTGACTCAAGTCCTGCCCTCTCCAACGAGAGATTCCCTTACTTTGTTCGCATGACACACAACGATCGCATTCAGATGAAAGCAATCACAGCGCTGATTCAGTATTACAAGTGGAGAAGCATTGCATTTCTTCACTCAGACATTGATTTTGGTTCCGGGGCTTTGTCCGCATTGAGTGACGCCCTCCGAGATGAAGATCTCAACTCTACTATTGTTTACACGTCAATGATTCCTTCAAATGCACAGAAACAAATATCAAGGGAAGAGCTTCATAAACTCAAGACAATCAAATCCAGTATTTTTGTTCTTCACGCCCCTTGTGATCTGAGCATCGATCTACTCATGGAGGCGCATGAGATGGGAATGACGGAGGCTGGCTATGTGTGGATAACAACCCAAGAGTTTACAAGCCTATGACACGGTTCTCACTATAGCTCGCGCATTTGGAAAGATGACAAGGAATGTAAGTTTTTCGATACCATCAACCCACCTTGCAGTTGTAGCAAATACCGAAATCCAGGTATTCCGGCAAGGAAGGAAGCTGTTGCAGGAGATTTTCTTAACAAATTCTTCTGGTTTAAGCTGACTTGTTAAGTTCCATGACAGGGAAATGTATGATTGTAATTATGAGATAGTGGATGTGGTAGGAAAAAGCTATCAAACAGTTGGGTTTTGGTCATACAATTCCTCTAAGTTGTTAAAACTTTATCTTTTAGTAACGAGGGGCTTCGATTTGTGATTTGGCCTGGTGGGCATTCCACGGTTCCTCACGATTGGGTAATTCCAAATGGACTGAAGATTGCAGTACCTGTGACTGGGTGGAACCAAATTGGTCAGCTTCTCTGCTAAGAACGAGAGTAGTAATGAGACTACATTCAGTGGGTTCATCATTGATGTATTTGAGGCTGTTGTGAAAAGGCTTGACTATCAACTGCAGTATGAGTTCGTTCCACTTGATTGGAGAAACAAAGCTTATTATGAACTCGTCCACGAAGTGTATCTCAAGGTCTGTACTTTTTCTGTTTTCTAATATTTAGAAGAAGACTAGAGAGTTACCATGTCAATTTAATATGTACTTTTTCTTTTAATCTTTGGCAGAAATACGATGCAGTTGTGGGCGACGTTACAATTACAGCAGACCGCAGTGAAATTGTTGATTTCACACAACCATTCACAGAAACGAGTTCAGTGATCGTAGCTCCCACAATCATAAGGGAAGAATTTAAGAATGGTTGGATATTCTTAGAGCCATTTACTCCAGCACTGTGGGCCACAATGGCGGCATTTGTTATATACTTAGGATTCGTGTTGTGGCTGCTTGAGCATACGATAAATCCAGACTTCAGAGGAACTCCAGCTAACCAAGTGCTTACTCTTCTCTGGTATCATGTTTTATCATTCATATAATCTTACCTCCTTTAATTTCTTTACGTGACTTTAATTTCAAATAACCGAAATTCTACAATGTAAATTTTTCAGGTTTGGGTTTTCTGCTGTCTTTTACGCCCACCGTAAGCATTTCCGTTTCGCCTTGTTTACGTATATTCTGCTTTAATTTATAACGCCTTAATATGGTTTCTGCATATTAAATATTTCTTTCCTATTTTGCAGGAGAGAGAGTCCGTAACAGTGTGAGTCGAATAGTTGTTGTAGTGTGGATTCGCAAAGGAAGGGGGAATTTCTCGTGATAGTCCACAATCAGAGAAACTCAGATACTTAAGTCTCCTCGGCTCTCCAACATCATGTGGAGGGATAGAAAGAGTGTCGAACTGATTGTGAGAGAGGTCCATGTACTCCAAATACAGCAGCTGGAATAGTCCCCCTCGAATCTCACTCCAATAGAGCCCACCGTTCAGATCTAAGCTGATGACGTGTCCAGTGCGTGGGTGGCAGCCGACTCCTTCCCAGGCGCAGCAGTTCACCCCTCTCCATGATTCCAGCGGAACAGCAAATCCACCTTCTCTATAATAAGTCAAATTAATGCCTTTTCTTGAAATTCAAGAGATATATTCTCTCCTCTTCCAAACAGGCAGTACTTAGCTCATGATGGGGAACAAAAGGAACACTGCCCAAAGTCCCAAAGCCATTTTCATGCCCCACTTTGCGAATCCCGAATGCTTCTGTGAGATGAGTTTGGAAGTGCACTGGAAATTCAACGGAGAGTAGAGAAGATGTTAAGAAAGAGTTAAATCTGTTTGAAGTCACAGGCACGGCATCAAGTGAAGTCAAGCATGGCTGTGGAAATCTGGGGAAGAGATAAAAGGGTTTGTAGAAAACAGTGAACAGAGAAGGAGAGATGAAATTAATATTTGTCCAGTCAAGCACGGCAATGGCCCATTGATGGCACAGTCTGTGGAAGACATAAAAAGATTAGTAGAAAAAGTGAACAGAGGATGACAGATGAATTAACATATGTTCAGTCAAGCACGGCAATGGCCCATTGATGGTACAAATATGTGGAAGAGAGAAAAAGATTGATAGGAAAAAGTGAACAGAGGCGATGAAATTAATATTTGTTCAGTCAAGCACGGCATAGAACTTAGATTAGATTAATATATATTTTTTTTAACTTTTATATTTTAAAGCATTCAATAAAGGTTACTTCACATCAAATGTTAAATGATATATATTATTTTAAAAAAATCTAATTTGAAATGTCTAATATTGTAAAATTAAAATTATTTTTGTCCTCCCAATACTTGATCGAATAAGAAAATTCATGAGAAACAAAAAAGAGCATAAAATTATTGCATTGTTAAAAAAGTTTATTTCTTTTGATTCAAATTCAATATGCAATCTCCCAAGTCTAAGGAGCTCAAAGTTTTTAACAATAGAACAACCTTGATTGGAAGCACCATCTTCATTAGAACTAACCAAAATTTGGCCACAAATTTAAAGTTAATAGAATCTCAGCTTGTTCAGTTTTCGAGGCAATCAAAAGCAAACACTGGTTTCGGAAATTTTGAGGTATATTTATTTGTTGTATAACATTGCACTTTGTAAGTAGGACTAAAAACATCGAGGAAATGGGGACGAAAGTGGTCTATGCCGCGTCCTCGTGAGATCAGCGGAATGAATTTTCCACCGAAACCTACGCGGTCAAAGAAGACCGAGACAATTGTGTGAGCTAATGTTGTCATTATGTTTCAATCTTTTCAACGGTAAGTCCCCCAGAAAGTAGATGGCATTTGCGCTATGAAAAAGACAAATTATGAGTGACTAAGTTATTGGTGGAAATTCGTGGAAATTTTGAGTGACTAACACTGGAGATGGCGTTGCAAGGCTCTAATGCCGCTTGAAATGGTTACTTATTTAAATTGGCAGAGTTTAGAGAAGAAGGGAGTTAGAAGCAAGAGATCAAGATGAGAACTCTGCGAATATTTCCGCTTATATGTGTTATAGTGGTTGCGAGTGTCAATCATGCAGTTCAAATGGAGACTGTGAATTTGGGGGCCATAGTGGATTCCACTTCTTATTCGGGAAAGATAGCGAAGACTGCTCTGAAGTTAGCGGTGGATGATGTGAACAATCAATCTCAGCTATTCAGAGGAGTTAAAATGTTTCTTCACCTCCGAGAGGCGCAAGCACCGCTTGAAATCGCTTCCGCTGGTATTTCTGCTAAACTGATCCCATGCACCAATTGTATATTATAGTCCTAGAGGTGAAACAGTGAAAGGGCTTTTATTATTTTATTATTTATATTAGAAAATTTTATGACAATACTATTATGGAGATTCAAGTGCTTCGTTTTGACTGTAATCTATTGCTCCATATTTTATTTCAAATAGGGTTTCATTAATGAGAAGAAATGATACACTCAGCACATCTGAATTTTAATAGTGTTTGACCTTTGAGGATTGATGAAAGTGTTGAAAAGATAAAATAAAGAAGCCTACGCAGCTGAACAGTTTCATCTCTCTATTCCATCGATGGGCACACCAGTTACACACGATGCTCACCATGTGGAATCTTGAGTTGATAGCGAGCAGATGTATGTGCTGATTTTGTATACCAAATGCATGAGTTCTTTCTGACTTTATGGTCTATTTTTAGAAAATGCATTCTTTACGAAGAATCATTTTTAGGCCTAAATGGTTGTAAAAGACCTCATAACTGAAGCATTATGTAATCAGATCTGCAATATAAATAAAATTATTGTGTTTGTGTAAAAATTGTTTCAGTGTTATGTTAAAATCTCTGTTTTCTTCTTGTGCTCTGTCTTTTGTGAATTCTCAGGTAGTCCTTTAAAAACCACAGACAAAAATTATAAGTGATCTCCCTTTGTTCTTGAAGAATGTGAAACAGGGGAAGAACAGAGATAAATATATACAAACAGATTTGACACACGCAAACATAGATTTTTACACAAGCCAGCTCTGCTACAACAGGGACCGATTTCTTTTTATTCCACACTAACTAATTATATTGATTAAATCACCTCTTTATATTATAGAGGATTGCATTGTTAATATGGTGAAGGCCAACGGTCATATTATCTTTCCATCCAATAAGTGTGTCTCTTGGTTTCATGAGACCTTTCATATGTAATATTATTGGAGCTTATTTATATGCTGCTCCTATTCATTTGTAATTATCCTTTTATATACTAATCCAATGCTCTGCAGTCTGGATGTAGCCACTATTGTGGTGAACCAGGATAAATCTGGTGTTGTGTATTTTGTATTGCGTGTACTTTTATTTCTCTATTTTTAATCCTTTCAATTGGTATCGGAGCCAGGTTGTGTAGATTGGAAATCGGTGTTGAATTTCTAGAAAGATGGAGGATACAAAAATAGAGAAATTCACAGGCAAGAATTACAGCCTGTGGAAAGTGCAACTACGCTCTTTGTTGGTTAAGCAAGACTTATCAGTTGCAATCGAAGGAAAGTCTAAGACACCAACTACAATGCCAAATGAAGATTGGCAAAAGACAGATGAGAAGGCGATGGCATCTATTTTTCTCTCGCTATCACAAATCATCTTGTTCAATGTCTCAAATGAGAAGACAATGAAAGAAGTTTGGGACAAACTTCAAAATATGTATCAAACGGTGTCAGCTGCAAATAAAATCTTTATTATGAAGAAGCTCTATAAACTGAAAATGAAGGAAGGGACTACGATATCCAATCATATAAATGATTTGAACACTCTAATATGTCAAGCAACCTCAGTTGGTATGACTCAAGATGATCAAGCCAAAGCCATCATCTTGTTATGTTCTTTACCTGACAATTGGGATTCCGTAGTTACAGTTGTAAGCACTTTGAACTCCACAAAGTCAAAGCTGGCCTACGATGAAGTTGTTTCCACCTTACTAAGTGAAGACATGAGAAGAAGTAACAAAGACTCCTCATCCGGTGATGCTCTCACCATGGTCAGCACCGAGCAAAGGGGAAGAAGCCATCATAGAGGTAATAACCATTACAATCAAAGAAAATCTAGATCACCCAATCATTCAAGATCTATAGGTAGAAATGGAGAATGTTGGTTTTGTGGTAAGCCTAGCCACACAAAGAGAAATTTTTTGGCTTACAAGAAAGCACAAGAAAAAGTGAGAAACATTGAAGCAAATACAACCTATGAGAAAGATGAAACCATTTTAGTTCTTTCTACAAGTGACTCAAAATCAAATTCTTGGGTGATAGATTCCAAAACCTCCTTCCATGCCACTTCATGTACGGATTGTTTCACAAATTACCATGAAAGACAATTTGGTGAGGTATTTCTTGGAGACAAAAAATCTTGTGAAATAGTTGACAAAGGTGACATTTTGTTACAGCTAGAAGACAGAGGACAATGGTTGTTAAAAGATGTTCGCCATGTTCCCAAATTAAGGTGAAATCTAATTTCTGTCAGTTAGCTTTTTGCACAAGGATATTATCCATCCTTACATCTAGATACTTGGAAAGTTACCAAGGGTTTGAGAATCATTGCCAAGGAAAACAAAGTTGGTAATCTTTACCTTCTTGAAAAGCCTGCTAAAGTAAGGGGTTGTTATGATAGTCATGGTCAGCGATGCGACACTTTGGCATCAAAGGTTAGGCCACATGAGCAAAAGGGGCCTTGAGATAATGCTCAAAAGGGATCAACTACCTAGTCTCCAATCAGCAAACTTGGAGCTTTGTGAACATTGCCTTTACAGAAAGCAAAAGCGGGTCAGCTTCTTGAAAGATGGACATGATCTAAAGGAAAAACTATTGGAACTTCTACACTCAGATGTCTTCGGTCTCGTCGAGGTAAGTTCCTTAAGAGGTGCAAAGTTTTTTGTTACTTTCCTTGATGATTGTACTAGGAAGTATGGATATATATGATGACCAATAAATTTGATGTTTTTTCTTAGTTCAAAGTTTTTAAAGCTCTTGTTGAAAACCAAAGAGGTCATAAGATTAAATGCTTGAAAATGAATAATGGAGGTGAATTTTGTTTGCTGGAGTTTGACAATTATTGTGCAGATAATGGTATTCGTAGGGTGAAAGTTCTCCCCTACACCCCTCAAGAAAATGGGGCAGTGGAATGACTTAACAGGACATTAATGGAGAAAGCTTGGTGTATGCTTTCAAATGCAGGTTTGGGAAAATAATTTTGGGCTGAGGCATGTAATACAATTGTATATCTCATTAATCAGAGTCCTTCAAGGTTGAACTTCAAAATTTTGAAAGAGGAATGGCAAGGCAAAAGAATTTCATACTCTCATCTTAGAGTATTCAGTTGTCAGGCTTTCGTACATGTGCCCAAAGAAAAAAGAAGCAAGCTAGATCCTAAATCTAAGCCTTGCATATTTGTTGGATATGGAGAGGATCAATTTGGCTTTAGACTATGGAGTCTAGCTAATTAGAAAATTATTACAAGTAGAGATGTAGTTTTTAATGAGAAAGTATTTCCTTATTCCAAGAATGAGATTCCTACCACAGAATACGTCCCTCTACTTGATATGATGAATAATGGTTCAAACTCTTAACATGATAATATGATAATATGCAGTTGTTGCATGATAATTTACATTGGTTAGGGGTAAGCCATAAAACTTGAAGTGATTAAGATGAGGGAAAACAATATAAATGCAGTAGCATTAGTGGAAGAAATTAAGGGGGAGTGTTGGTGGATAGTAATTTCTCCACCTACCCGCTAGAAAAATAGACCACACGCAACATGTGCAGCTGCCTACCACCATCCTTAGCCATAGACAAACAACCGTCAACAGTAGACAAGTAGCCGTCCAAAGCCATCTTTGGTCATCCAAGCATTGGCCAACAAACCATCCTCACCGTCCAACATTAATTATATTGTCAACTCTTTACTATAACATTTAATATGCATTTTCTTATAGATAGAATAAGCTAGGCCTATAATCAGTAAAGCCCATCTTGGGTTTCTCATTGTGGATCATGAGTGGATAGAATGTTGTAGCATTCTAAGGACTTGTAATAGATTTTGGTTATGTATGAAGTGTTGTAGCACATTGTGATAAGTCTTTGTATTTTACATACTAAATTGAATGCTTATCTTTTAGTTGGTGTTTGTCTTTGATCCACTCCATCCACCTCCTTCAGCACAAACCTTCCAGGAATATATTAATTCAATACACAAAAAATTCAATCTCTCTCTTAAAACTTCTTTTGTCTGGCATCTAATGGCAATGATTTCCTTTCTGCAAGCACCCTCATCCACACAAAATACCATAGTCACAAGTCAGCTCAGCTTGATGGTCACAAAATGCCTAGTCTCAATTTGCATAGTAGTAGATTATTAAGTACATCCAATTAGCTGTTAATGAACTAGAGTTTGTTAATGTGTAAATAGTTACTGGCTTCATAAGATTGTTGTTGAGTTTCTCGAATATATTTATTTATTTGAATATTGAAACTTTGTGTTTAGAATCTAGATGCTCAACACTGATCCAAAAAACATTTGGATTTGTAGCCGCCTCACCATCTAAATATTTCTATGAAACTAACATTAATTGACTTCACAAATATACATATAATGTGAGAACGATTCTTATGCTCCACATTGAAGTTAGTTAGAACTGAACTATATGTGTACGGTGTTCCTGAATATCTACTGTATAGTGAGCCACGTCTATCTATTAACTGGGCCTTACCTTATCTCATAGAACCAACCATGTCTACGTATCTAGAAGTTTCCTTTAGTTCTAATGTTGTAGGTAGTCTCTATAAATAGAGGCAGTGTGATCTTTGGAATGATAATTAGAAATGTTTTACTTGCAGAAATATTATAAATGAAAGTTATCTCTGTTATGCCTTTCTTACTATTTCTTCACTTATTATGTTCATAGCATATTTGAATTCAATTTGCATCATCTGAATTTTTCTCTCACCACTTTCTTCATAAGTTCTGAATTTATTTTATCATGGTATCAGAGCAAGGTTTAGCCAGGTTCAGCTGGAGATTCATTTAGAAGTTCAGCTAGAAATATTGCTGCAGGCAAATATATTGCTGGAAATGGTTTTTTTGCAGGGCTGATATATTTTTGGAGTGATACTTTGTTCTAGGGTTGTTTTGCTTTTGGAGTATTGCTAGATTTGTTTGAAAGCTGATTTTTTTGCTAACATGGGTTCTTCAAATGAATTTTTGCGTATCTTTGATGGAAGTGGTTTTGCAGATTGGAAGATTGCAATCAAGAATGCTCTAAGAGAGAAGGCTTTTTGGAGGATAGTAAATAAAGAAATTGGAGAACCTCAACAAACTAATAGAGAAAAGGAGTTGTGGAAATGCAAGTTGGAGCAAGCTAGAGGTATTATTGGTAAAGCTTTGAGCCCCAATCTAAATCGAAGATTTGTTGATAATAATAACCCAATAGAGCTATGGGAGACTTTAGAAAAAGATTATAAAGATGCAGACATTGCTAGCACGTTTAGTATAGAAGAAAAATTGATGAATTTAGATCCATCTGATTTTGAAAAAATGTTTGATTACTTCAATGAAGTTGCTTTTTTAAATGCTCAGCTAAAAAAATTAGGTGCTGAATATGCAAAAAAGGATTTTCAGTTGATTACAATGGTTGAAAGTAAGCTTCCCCAGCCATATAAAGTATTTAAGGAATCAAGGAAAAGGGTTCTCCAACTAAATCCCAATACCCCCGGTAAACTTTTGATCAATTTTGCAAATCTGTTTTAGATGAAGAAGTTCAGCTTATTAAAGAAGGGCATATTAAGAAGAATCATGCATATACAACCAAAAGTAAATTTTTTAGATATGATGGAAAAAAGAATTCGAAAGGAAATAATAAATTTTGAAATCATGAAGGTTCTAATCATTTTTCTAGAAATAATGGTGCAGAAAAGAAAGCTGGAAGAAAGCCTTTTATTTGCAAGTATTGTGGAGGTGAGAATCACATGGAGAAGTTTTATTTGAAGAAGAGGGACAATGAAAGGCAGCAATATAAGCCCAAGCAAGAAAGGTTTAAGGATGGAAAGAAGGATAATCATAGTTTTGTAGCTATCTCTTTAAAAAGGAAAGAGAAATCAAATGAGGAGGTAATTGCTACACCCAAGAGTAAATCTAGTGTTAAGGGGGGATACTTTGCTTCAGATTCTAATAAAGAATGGATTTCAGATCCGGAGCCATCATCTCACATGACTGGGGATAGATCTTTGTTTATTGATTTTTATAAAGGGAAGAATTCAGATCAAGAAATTTCTATTGGCAATAAAATGAAACTTCCAGTTTTAGGAACAGGAACTGTTAATGTAACCAATGGGTCTTTGAAAAATGTTTTATTGGTTGAAGGATTGGGGGTGAATCTTATTTCAGTATACAAAATAGTTCAAGCTGGATATGAGTTTGCTGTCAATGCTGATCAAGTTATTGTTAGAGATAGAAGAGACCCAAGCAGTATAATTGCTATTGGTAGAGTTGATCATGAAGCGAATCTATTTAAATTTGTGGGGTTTCTTGATGATAAATATACACTCTCTCATGCTTTTATTGCTTAGACTGATTATATATCACAACTTTGGCATGCTAGACTTGGACATTTAAATTATAGAAAATTACAAGATATGGTTAGAGGATTAACAAAAATTTCAGCTTGTCAAGGTGTGTGTGAAGGTTGTGTGTTAGGGAAACATCATCGAGATCCTTTTGACTCAGGTAAAGCATGGAGAGCTAATCATCCATTACAACTCATTCATAGTGATTTATGTGAACTAGGATATCCTTCACTTTCATGTGCCAGGTACCTTCTCACTTTTATTGATGATTATAGCATGAGAGTATGGGTTTATTTTCTTGAAAGGAAAAAAGAAGTCTTTGAAGTGTTTCAAAAGTTTAAGGCATTAGTTGAAAGTCAAAGTGGAAAAACAATTAAATGTTTAAGGACGGATAATGGGGGTGAATATTGCAATTATGCATTTGAGTCATTTTGTGAAAACTATGGTATTAAGGTGCAAAGAATAGTTCCTTATACTCCTCAACAAAATGGGGTGGTTGAAAGAATGAATAGAACTCTTTTAGAAATGGCTCATTGTATGTTGCATTTTAAAAGTTTGCATGATAAATTTTGGGGTTTGGCTGTTTCTTGTGCTGCACATATTATAAATAGAATACCCACCAAAGCTCTCACAAATATCACCCCTAAAGAAGCATGGAGTGGTAAGAAACCTCACATTCGATATTTTAAAGTATTTGGGTGTATTGCTTGGGCACACATTCCTGATGCACAAAGTGAAAAGTTAGAACCAAAGAGTCATAAGTGTTTGTTTATGGGTTATAGTGAAGAATCAAAGGCTTATAAGTCATATGATTTGACAACAAACAAGGTCTTTGTTAGTAGAGATGTGAAGTTTGATGAGCATTCATAACTTACAGTCACTCCTTCTTGCTCTACAACAATAAATGCTTCTCATTTTTCAGATATTTTAGGAAGAAATAGAGACTACATTGATGAAGATGAATTGTGCACTTCTACAAATGATGAAAATACTAGTGAAAATAACACAACTAATGCTTGTAATCAGACATTTTTTGCAGGTAGTGATGATGAAGAAGATGACTTTTTAGCTAGACAAAAGACAAGGAGTATTGAAGAAATATATAGGCAAGGCTCAAAGATCTAAGGGAGGAATGGTAGTGCTCTCATGGCCAAAGTATTACAAGTAAATGACCCAAGATCATATGAGGAAGCTAGAAGGAAGAAAGAATGGGAGCAAGCTATGGAAGAAGAATATGATGCTTTGGTAAAAAATAAAACTTGGGAACTTGTGCAACTTCCCAAAGGTAAGAATGTCATTGGTTGCAAATGGTTTTATAAAACAAAATTTATATCATATGGTGCTATAGAAAAATTTAAAGCTAGATTGGTTGCTAAGAGATTTAATCAAAAAGAGGGTGTTGATTATGAAATTTTTTTTGCTCCTGTCATTAAAATGAATATAGTTAGAATTATTCTTTCTTTGGCTGCAAGTCTTGGGTGGCATATTCATCAAATGGATGTAAAAAATGATTTCTTAAATAGAGATTTATATGAAGAAATATGTATGGAACAACCACCAGGTTTTGTAGATCAACAACATCCTAATCTTGTTTGCAGATTAAAAAAGTCACTTTAGGGGCTTAGACAAGCACCAAGAGCATGGAATGAGAAGAGTGACAGGTATTTTCAGTTTCATGGGTTTCAAAAATGCAAATTAGATCCAAATCTTTATGTGAAGAGAGTGCAAACTGAAATTATTTTTGTTGTAGTTTATGTGGATGATTTACTCATAGCTGGGCCAAATATTGGGCTAATTAGTGATTTGAAATCAGATCTTAAAGAGGCATTTCATATGAGTGATTTGAGTGAACTAAATTATTTTTTTGGCTTGCAAATTAGTAGACTTGCAGATGGGTTATTTATCTCTCAAGCAAAATATGCTTTGGATCTTTTAGAAAAATTTAACATACTTGAATGTAAGCCAGCCCCTACTCCTTTTCAATCTAAAACTAAGCTTACTAAAGAATGTATTTCCAAGAAGGTGGATGCTACTTTATATAGACAACTTGTTGGTAGCCTGGTTTATCTAACATAGCCTAGACCAAACATTTGTTTTATAGTCAATTTTGTATCTAGATTTATGCAGGAACCAAAAGAAACTCATTGGTTTGTTGCCAAAAGGATTTTACGATACATTCATGGAACCATTTACTATGGCATACATTATAGTTACAAGTCCTTAGTTTCTTTGATTGGCTTCACAGATTCAAACTAGGGATGTGATATAGATGATAGAAAATCTACTGGTGGTTATATTTTTCAGCTCGGGTCAGGTCCAATTACATGGAGTAGCAAAAAACAAACTACTACATCATTGTCCTCATGTGAAGCAAAATATAGAGCAGCAAAAGAAGCTGGAAAGGAAGTAGTTTGGATTCGCAACATTTTATTTGGGCTTGGTTTTGTGCAGAGTTCAGCTACTACTTTGTATTGTGATAATCAAAGTGCTATCCAAGTTGCAAATAATCCTATTTTTCATGCTAAAACAAAACACAATGAGATTGATGTTCACTATATTCGGGATCTTGTTCAAGCAAATTTTGTTAATCTCCAATTTTGTCCAAGTGAACACCAAGCAGTAGATATATTTACTAAGAGTATGCTTGAGGCCAAATTTTTGAAACTACAGGGCATGCTAGGCATGATTGAGGTGAACATTAAGGGGGGATAGTCATATCATGTTCCCCTCTCTTCTTTTTTTGTAAATAGGTACCTAACAAGGCTCAATGCCGGGACCTATCCTATGTATATTTTTTTATTGTAATTTCTCCCACACATTATCATTAGTGGTAGAAATTAAGGGAGGATGTGAGAACGATTCTTATGCTCCACATTGAAGTTAGTTAAAACTGAACTATATGTGTACGGTGTTCCTGAATATCTGTTGTATAGTGAGCCACGTCTATCTGTTGACTAGGCCTTACCTTATCTCATAGAACCAACCATGTCTACGTATCTAGAAGTTTCCTTTAGTTCTAATGTTGCAGGCAGTCTCTATAAATAGAGGCAGTGTGATCTTTGAAATGATAAGTAGAAATGTTTTACGTGCAGAAATATTATAAATGAAAGTTATCTCTGTTATGCCTTTCGTACTATTTCTTCACTTATTATGTTCATAGCATATTTGAATTCAATCTGCATCATCTGAATTCTGCTCTCACCACTTTCTTCATAAGTTCTGAATTTATTTTATCATATACGTGACAATTAATAAATTAATCAACTAGAGTTGCAGCTGTTTCATTTCTTAATTCTTTGCCTACTTTAAGCAACAACAAAATTATATTGTAACCTGTTTTTTATGTTTTTCAAATTTCATGTTGTGAAGAGACAAATTGCTTTATGCCGTCTACTAGAGATCCCGTATTTTCAATGCTATAATTCTCTTCTCATTTGTAATCCCATCTATAAACTCTACGTTGAGATATAATTTTATGGGTTGAATGCAGCTGTCGATCTTTTGGCGAACAAAGTAATGGCAATAACACAAACGGAGGCTAGTCCCTTTATATCAGATCTTGCAGAGGTGGCCAATGTACCTATTCTGTCATTGTCTGACTCAAGTCCTGCCCTCTCCAACGAGAGATTCCCTTACTTTGTTCGCATGACACACAACGATCGCATTCAGATGAAAGCAATCACAGCGCTGATTCAGCATTACGGGTGGAGAAGTATTGCATTTCTTCACTCAGACACTGATTTTGGTTCCGGGGCTTTGACCGCATTGAGTGACGCCCTCCGAGACGAAGATCTTCACTCTACTATTGTTTACACGTCAATGATTCCTTCAAATGCACAGAAACAAATATTAAGGGAAGAGCTTCATAAACTCAAGACAATCAAATCCAGTATTTTTGTTCTTCACGCCCCTTGTGATCTGAGCATCGATCTACTCATGGAGGCGCATGAGATGGGAATGACGGAGGCTGGCTATGTGTGGATAACAACCCAAGAGTTTACAAGCCTTTGGGATTATGTATTAAATGCTTCTACAATGTCATCCATGCAAGGCCTTCTTGGAGTTAAAACACATATCCCCAATTCCAAACAGCTAGATGATTTCACTAAAAGGTGGGAAAGACAATTTAGGCTTGACAACCCCAACATGAGAGTGAGTGAGCTGAATGCATATGGCTTGCTGGCCTATGACACGGTTCTCACTATAGCTTGCGCATTTGGAAAGATGACAAGAAATGTAAGTTTTTCGATACCATCAACCCACCTTGCAGTCGTAGCAAATACCAAAATCCAGGTATTCCAGCAAGGAAAGAAGCTGTTGCAGGAGATTTTCTTAACAAATTCTTCTAGTTTAAGCGGACTTGTTAAGTTCCGTGACAGGGAAATGTATGATTGTAATTATGAGATAGTGAATGTGGTAGGAAAAAGCTATCAAACAGTTGGGTTTTGG
The DNA here is from genome assembly GCA_028749045.1 of Cupressus sempervirens. Lineage (NCBI taxonomy): Eukaryota > Viridiplantae > Streptophyta > Pinopsida > Cupressales > Cupressaceae > Cupressus > Cupressus sempervirens. Next base: position 1,040,247,164 of record CM053787.1, read on the forward strand.
TCATACAATTCCTCTAAATTGTTCAAAACTGCATCTTTTAGTAACGAGGGGCTTCGATTTGTGATTTGGCCTGGTGGGCATTCCACGGTTCCTCGCGATTGGGTGATTCCAAATAGACTGAAGATTGCAGTACCTGTGACTGGATGGAACCAATTGATCAACTTCTCTATGAGCAACACGAGAAATAATGAGGGTACATTCAGTGGGTTCATCATTGATGTATTTGAGGCTGTTGTGAAAAGGCTTGACTATCAACTGCAGTATGATTTCTTTCGTGACGAAACCTTTTCCTATGATGAACTCGTCCGCCAAGTGTATCTCAAGGTCTCAACTTTTTGTATTTTCTAATATTTAGAAGAAGACTAGAGAGCTGTCAATTTAATATGTACTTTTTCTTTTAATCTTTGGCAGAAATACGATGCACTTGTGGGAGACGTTACAATTACAGCAGAGCGGAGTGAAATTGTTGATTTCACACAACCATTCACAGAAACGGGTTTAGCGATCGTAGCTCGGACGATCATAAGGGAAGAAGCTAACAACGGTTGGACATTCTTAGAGCCATTTACTCCAGCACTGTGGGCCACAATGGCGGTATTTGTTATATCCACAGGACTCGTGGTGTGGCTGCTCGAGCATAAGATAAATCCAGACTTCACAGGAACTCCCGCTAACCAAGTGGTTACTCTTCTCTGGTATCATGTTTTATCATTCATATAATCTTACTTCTTTAATTTCTTTACCTGACTTTAATTTCAAATAACCTAAATTCTACTATGTAAAATTTTCAGGTTTGGTTTTTCTGCTGTCTTTTACGCCCACCGTAAGCATTTCCGTTTCGCCTTGTTTACATATATGCTGCTTTAATTTATAACGCCTTAATATAGTTTCTACATATTAAATATTTCTTTCCTATTTTGCAGGAGAGAGTGTCCGTAACAGTCTGAGTCGAATAGTTGTTGTAGTGTGGATGTTTGTAGCCTTCGTTTTAACGTCGAGCTACACAGCTAATCTCGCTTCAAGATTGACTGCCCAGCAAGTTTCGCCAGTCATTGATGGTTTGAGTAATTTTCAGGGTCCATACGCTGGTAGTTTTCTAATGGACAATTTGGGAGCACCCAATAAAAAACTGAAGGCATATAGGTCTCACCAACCGTTTGGGGAAGCTTTGTCAAATGGAGGTGCGGACGCGATCTTAAGTGAGCTGCCATATGTTCGTGCTTTCCTTTCTGGCCGATGCGGTTATTCTACAGTGGGGCACACGTACCAAAGTGGAGGCTTTGGTTTTGTAAGTTTTCTTCCAATTTCTATATTTTTATTATATACATATATTATTGTTTTGAAATGTAGAATACTCACAATTATATATTTTTCATATTTTTTTTGTTTAGGTTTTTCCTAAAGCTTCACCTCAAACACAAGACTTTTCTCAAGCAATTTTAAATCTTAAAGATACTGGTGAGATTCGAAAGTTTGAAGACAAATATTTCAAAGACTCTTCTAATACATGTCCTAACTTTTCGGAATATTCAAGACTAGATGTAAGAAGTTTCAAAGGACTCTATTTAGTCATAGGAACGATATCATTTTTGGCTCTAATCATCTTCCTTTCTGGAGAGTTATTCAATTTCATCAAAACCAAAATTTCATATATGGAAATATATCAAGTCTTTTGTAAACTATATGTACCAAGAGTAGGTTCTATCCCAAATTTGTAGGTTAAATCAGTTTCTTCAATTGCTAAATAGGAAATTGGTTGTTTGAGTCGTCAATGAGACAAAAATCGCTCTAAAATGTGCAAAATTGGAGCAAGTCATTGTGTTTCTCCATTAAGAGAGAAGAGGGTTGAGCTTCAACCCATAGTGCTTATGTTAAAAATATAAATTGTGTTTATAGAATCAATGAACAACAATTAATCTAATAGTATTCAAAATTTTCATGCCAATTGTTAGTGTCGTTATTTGAATTATTTATTTTATGGGCAAATACTATTCCTCTTATTTCTTTCTTGCTTAAGCATTTATTGTATTATGTTTTTCCATGAGTTTAAGTTTTATGATCATCACAATGAATTGAAAAGCTTAAGCTGAAAGTATTTTGTCTATACATATTTATTATTTTCAAGAATTATAAAGTATGCTTTTATAGAATCAATAAAAAATAAATATATTTAATTTAATATTTAAAATTGTTATGTTAATCCCAATCAATTTCCTTATTAGAATAACTTGTTTTATATGTGATTACTCTTCTTTCTAAGATAGGAACACTTAAGAAGAATTGTGAGGAAATATATACAAATATTCATTATTTTAAATAATTATAATAATTTTTATTTTTTTATTAGTTTATATTGCAAACTATTAGTACAAAAATTAATTATTTTTTTAAAAAAACTTGTAAATTTTAATGTATTCAATAAATGTTACTTCACATCAAATGTTTACTAATATATTTTTCATTGATATGTATTATATTTAAAAAAAAATCTAATCTGAAATGCCTAATATTCTAAAATTAAAATTATTTTTGTCATTGGTAGCTCCTAGCATTCTAATATTCTAAAATTAAAATTATTCTAATATTCTAAAATGCCCAATATTTGGTAGAACTAACCAAAATTTGGCCTCAAATGTAAAGTTAAGAGAAATCTCATCATGTTCATTTTTCTAGACAATCAAAAGAAGACAATTGTTTCAGAAATTTTGAGCTATATTTATTTGTTGTATAACATTGCACTTTGTAAGTATGACTAATTTTTTTTTTTTTACCTATTGGAGTTCCTCATTTGAATTTTTTTGAGAATTTCATATCATAATGTACTAAATTTTGGTATGACTTCAAATCCTTCTTGCCTATTATTTTCTTATTGATTATCATAAAAATGTTTAGCTATCATTACTCCTATCTACCAAATACTTTTTCTTTTATAATCTAAATAGTGGACCTAGTAAAGAAATGGATATGATAAAACTCAAATATAGCTTGAATACACTGCTTTCACATTCTTAGAATTATAGTGAGTGTAGAGTTTTGTTTGGGATACATATAGATTCATACTTTTGAAAAGATATGTTGTTTAGATATGTAAGATATTTTAATCAACCTCATTTATATCTTTTCATGTGTTTGACATTCAATTTATATTTTTAAAATATTGATTCACTACTACATAAAATGGTAGTTAAAGATTATTATTGAGACCATTGCCTAGTTAATTGTCTTAATTTGAGATGAAATTTTTTGTTGTCTATTGTCTCAAATGTTATTGCTAACCCTTTGTCTTTAATTGTCATATTTAAATATTGTATTTTAAAGACAATATAAAATGAATGTTTTTATTGACTATTTAAGACAATATTAGTTTTTTCTTTCGAGAGACAATTGTTCATTATTTGTAACTATTATCTCTAGAAAGACAATACGCTGAACAAATGTACATAAAAAAATAGCCATATTATTTTTGATGATTTTTAAATATAATTTTTAACATTTAATAAATTTCCAAACATCAACAATTATTCAAATATTCACTATATCATAATATTTAACTATTGTAAAGTACTCAACAAAATAGTATAAGATTGGATTTACTTGAATACCATATTTATTGTATTTATTCTCAATATTGTGTTATAAAATAATGTGAGAGTTTACCCACAACAAAAGAAATATATCGTGGACACAATATTAAAAATATTATTGAATGATGAATCAATTTCTCAAACACTTGACACTTCTTTCCTAAACAAACTCCTTCATACTATATATTTCCATGAATTTCGGTGGTGTAGTAGAAAAGTTTCTTGATTTAATATATTTTAAAGAAAACCAAAATTTTTTCGTTTTCAACATGTAAATTCAATTGCCTAAAAAAACATTTCAACTGAACAATAAGCATACACACATTTCTTTTCTTCATTTTTTTTTGATACCTAGAGAGATTAAAAAAGGGAGTGTAATGAAACATAACTAATCAAATGATGTTACTCATATATGTGAAAATTATAAATAGAATTAACATCTTATAAATGCACAAATAACTACAAATAACTAAAATAGCTTCATAAACTAAAATTTGAGATCAAACCTGAACAATTTCAAGGACTTAGACAAAAAAATGTATCTACTATTTACTATTGAATATCATATATTATCAAATATAATTATGAATGGAAAAATATATTTATTTCAAATAAGACTATCAAAAACTTCAAGTATTGAGTTTCAATGCAAGATTGTAAAAAAAGATGATTTAGTTGTGAGTTCAAGAAATTTTTGTTCTCTTATTTGATATGGGTACCAAAGACACTCTCATAGATATTCTATGTTGCAAATACACCTTCTCAAAGGATTTTTTATATATAGGTAGCAAGTTAGAGAATTTAATTGGAGAGTTTCTTTTGTACAGGTCTGCATCAGAAGTCATCATCTTACTTTTGCTAACTACAAGCCCCTAAGTCAAAATAGGTGAATATTTTTTTAACATATTATTTTTGGGAGTCAAATTATTTTAAAATTTTGGCTAATCATTGGGACAAACAAACTACCCATGGTTTAAACTTAACAAATTTGTGTTAATAAAAGATATAAGATTTGTAGAATCTATAAGGATTCTTGTTATAGTTAATAGATTTGGTCATGTGTGTTCATTTTTACATATAATTATAATCCACTAATAACAACGAGGAATATTGTGCCAATCTAAAAGAAGACATCAAGTGTTGGTGAATATCTAGCTTGAAAAACTATTTTCAAATTAAATTGATTTCAAATCCACATCTACTAAGTGGGAAAAACATGCCTATGTGTGGTTTAAATATGCTAATATTGTGCCAATATAGATTAGAAGCCATGTGAAAGACATACTAGTTACTCAAGAAAACCACCATATTTGATTAAATTAGATATGAAGTTAGGGAAACAAATAATATGTAATCAATCTAGATGTCAAGAATGCAAAGCTTAACCCATAAACCAATTTTGGAAGAAGTTAGAAATGGACTATGAATTTCATAATCAAATCCTAAAACCTATAAAAATATAATTTCTACTTTTAGACATTTGTAAAACACATCATTTTTCATCATAGAGCTAAAAATGTGTCTGAGTGTAATACACTGCTCGAGAAAATCTCTACTCTTCTTGTAATTTTATGTATGATAAGAAAGGGTTGAAAATAGTCACTAAGGGGAAATGACATAGTGGCTTCACACAAGAGTGTGAGGTGCCATGTAATTTTACTTCACAAGTAATTCCTTTATTTTTTAATTCAACCACTTTGGTGATCTATAGTTGTTATGAAATTAATTTCACAATTTTTTTTTGAGATTTAGCTTTAGTCTTCTTTTTCACAAGGTAGGCTTTTTTGGACTCCATTTATTTCCCCTAATCCAAGTCAACTTAGGTAAGTAGTCATGTCTTTTGGAATCTATGACCATATAAGAGAGAATAAAACTACCTTAGTAGAATCCATCATTTGTAGAGAATATTAAAATTCTGGGACCAAAAATTATTGTTGGTGTAAATATGTATTTACTATTTACACTTACTTAAGTTTACTTAGGTTAATGCATATTTTATTATTTATTTATTAGTCACCTAGGAGTAGACGTACTCTTGTGAGTTGTCATGTTGACAACACGGGAGTTCACACCTCTTTTATGCACATGGTGTCTACAAAATCTCCACTTGAGATACACCTTGCCATTCTTATCCTATCATCTAGAATGATAGATAATACATGTGCTTAGTTGTCATGCTTATCTTATCTCTTGGTTCTTTCTAGAGACATTCTAGGTTGCTTCTTGAGAGGCCTTTATATATAGGCACTCCTAGTGTGTACAATCATCACATACAATACAAAGAAATGTATGAGGACATACTCTGATATATTGATCATACTCCTTTTTGGTCTACATCAGTGCTTGTGTTTGAGTTCTATGATCTTGGGTGAATCTTGCCCTAAGGAAAATTCTTACAATTACTTTTTAGTAATTCAAATTTGGAGAAAATATTGATTTTTTTTGCAAGGGTGGAATTATTCAGAGGAATTAAAGGAAGATTTGATAAGGAAATTAGGTCTTCTCATTTATAACCATAGACAGTGGCTATCTAAAGTTCCATGCCATAGTAGGTAGAGGTTGAAAAAGGCATTGAGAAATCTTCAAACTAAAACAAATCTAGGTTGTTTATACTTTAATTTTCAAGAAAATTATAATATTGGATGGTTGTGAATAATCATTATGGACATGAAAAATAAATTGTAGAAAGAAAATTTCATCGGATTAAGGAAAATTATTATGCGAGGAACCTTGAAATTCATCAAGCTTAGAGGTTGAAATTAGAACTTTTTGAAGATTAGTAAAATATATAATATTACTTCTCTGTAGACATGTAGGTGGAGAGTTAAGATCTTCCATCAACACTAGGGTAATCTAATTTCGGTAAGACTTTTGAACATAGAATCCAATTCTAAGGGTACATAGTTTAGTAAGATTTAACTTAACATAACAAAGTAGTCAAACTTTGAAAAGTTGAACATTGATTTCAATAAGATTTTTGTTAAATGAAATCCACAAATTTATCCTAAAAAATGAAAGTTTCTTAAGTTGTGGTTACTCACCTTGTCATAAATTTGAAATATGAAAATCTAATAAATAATGTGTTGATCTTATGTTGGTTTTGATAAGGCAATGACAAAACAACTAGTCATTATCTATCAAAGAATAGTGCAAGCCAAGTGCATAGTGTATGTCGATCATAAGTGTCTAGACAATACATGTTGAATGATATGATAGTAAGTGTCCAACACTAGTAGTTTCCAAGTAGTCAATGTTTGTTGAGTCACTCATGTGTCAAGAAAACATAAGGTGTTGAGAAAATAGTGTGTGCCAAGTGATTAAGGTGCCAAGAAATAGTAAGTGCCGAGCCATTCATAAGCTAAGCATAAAAAAAAAGAGTACAATGAAGGCCGAGCATCAAAGCCTATTGATGCTGAGTAACCAATCAATGACATAGTTGTTTGTTATGGAAAAAAAAACTTCTATGTAAACCATTTTTGGCTAACATGAACATGGATTTTTGATAATAAGAGACAAGGATCAAGTCATATGATGCATCCCAATGTATTACATTCATCCAATCAGAAAAAGTGAAGCAATTAGGCATCAATAAGGATCAACCCCAACTGTTGATTATGTATTAGCCCATCTCCACAATGACTATTTAAGGAGGTAAAACCTAAGGAGGTGTACTATGCATGAAGGAGATGAATGCTAAGAGTATAGAGGGTATTCATGGTGGAGAAGATGGCTAAGACAAAGTTATGAAATGTAGAATCAGTTTGAGAAGAACAAAGACAAGTAGTGAAAGGTTCGAGAAGATAGACCTGCTCAAAAGGATCAAGAGATAACTAGTAAAGAGGAGATCTGACATCAAGTAGAAAGGTGCTAACCAAAGGATCAAGTGTTGAATCATTTTAACAAGTGATACAAAGTAAATCTCTTAATAGAGTAGTCCTAACAAGCTATTGTAAATCGCTTAATTGAATGCTTACTTAATTGTGAGTTTAATCCCTTAGCAAGGTGAGACCTAACAATATTTGTAAGCCTTTAATAGGGAAGACCTTTCATAGGGTAGATAATAGTTTATGATCAAAACTTTGTAGCCATAATTGGCCACACTTTATTGCTATAGTGATGAAGATTTGTGAGTGTCATCCCCACCCTAGTTTTACCTTCTCATTAGAGGGTTTCTTGGTAATCAATCTTTTATGTTATGTGTTGATTCACTTTATGCTATGGATGTGATGCATGCTTATTTATTTTAGTTTACATGTTAAGTTATGAGATGTATGAATGGTGAAAAGTTTTAAGTGTTGATTCATCCCCCTCCCCCTCTCAGAACTTACTTTCCCATTTTTATTTCCATCGATTGGTATTAGAGATGAGTTCTCTTAAAAGGAAACCTTGACAACTTAAGAGGCAAGATCTTGAAGATGGAAGTCTACAAACTGGGAAAGATTATTGACAACCAAAAGTTTGAAATATAGCTTGTATTGCATCAATTAAAGGAAGTAAGAGATGAATTACAAAAATCATTAAAGAGAAGAAAGGATATGGCCATTAAGAAAAATGAAACTCAATATCAAGAGATAGACACTACAAAATTATTTGAAGACAATGACTCCAAAGAATTTAGTGAAGCAATTGCATATCTAATAGAAAAGACTGGTGCCCTAAATGAAGAAGTTAGGAATTTGAAAAGAGAACAAGAAACTCAATCAGTTATGATGTGTGAACTATCTAAACAAAGAAAGAAATTTGAGTAAGACAAAGTCATGATTGAAGAATGTTGTGATATGGAGCATAATCAGACACAAAGGTTTATTCAGTGCTACTTTCCCCAAGATTATTTCTATAGGGGTTTGGGGGCAGCACCCCCAAGATGGGGTCAAGGGGTAGTGCCCTAGGTGTGCTCCTTGTCATAATACATGGTGTGCCCCTAAAGCCAAAAATGACCTTATAGTGTAAAAGGCGTCAGCTACTATTCTATCCTAATTTTGTAAGCGAAAAAAGCTTGTATAAAAAGGCTTAGAGAAAGGGATTTCATAATGTATGGTGCTATTGTAGCTTCTTGTGGTGGTATTGAGATATAAGGAGTTGTAGATTGTAATCACTAGATAATAATAATAATAGACTTGTTGTTGATGGACATAGCTTAGGGATGGGGTGGACCATGTTAAATCTTTGTGTCTTGTATTATCTTTTGTGTGATCTATTATTTTATGATATTGCTTATATTTGCATGTAATTGTTATTTATATCCATGTTTGATCCTAACAAAGAAGACAAAAGGATACTAGAAAATAAACTTGAATAAAAGACATTAGATGTGCAAAAACTTGCAAACATTCAACTAGACATGATGAATCAATTGATGCTTTCAAATCAAGAACTGAACAAGAAAGACATTGAGATTAGAATTTTGAAATTATGGAATGACCTATTGCAAAATAAATTGAAAAGAGAAAAGGAATTCATTGAAAGGCTCAACAAGCCTAGTGAAGCCAAAAAGCATTTTGAAAAATCAATAAACTTGTCAAGGAAAAATGGTGATACTACTAGATTAGGATATTCTACTACTAAGGTAAGAGAATCATCTAATAGTGGTGAGAGGAGTAATTAGGGAAAGAAAAATAAATCTACTTGTCATCATTGTGGCAAATTAGGTCATACATCAAATGTGTGCAAGAGAAACATAGACAATCAAAACCCTAAGAAGAAAAATAGAGGATACTACTATAATTGCAAGAAGCAAGAACATCAGGCACATGAATGCTAGAACAAGACCATCAACCACTACTACATTTGGACCTGAATTATGATGATTTACTTTCACCCAAGAGATAGAACCAAGAATTGGCTCTAGTTGGATAGGTGTTGGATTTTTGGCATCACAAATTGTGATGGAAAGCTCCTCCATCACAATTGTGATGCCAAAAGCCTTCATAATTTGACAAAAGGAAAGGCTAAGAGGTCATTGTGACAGTAAACCATTGCAATTATGACATCATAAAGTTTTACCAGGTCATCGCAATAGTGATGTCCATGGTGTAAGGCTGGCAGTAATCCATCAAAAGTGTGACTGAATGTGATAGTAATGCCATGGGTACAACGATTATCTGTTAGATTGAGCTTTCACAAGTGCGATGGATGTGGGACGACAATGATATTGGGTCTGATGGCTTTCCATCTAAATATCTATCGCAATTACAATGACGTGTTGATATATGAAAAAATATTTAATTATTCTTTGTTGGAAATACATTTTACTATGTTGATCACATGCATACACTGTTTAGCGCAGGTTATGTAGTTTCCTCTTTGGCCCCTCTCACAAAGATTCTGTTTGACATTCTTTTGAGTTATTTGATTGATATTTCTTCTACTCAAGCATTTCACAGATAGTGTTGCATTTTCATTTCCTTTTTTTATATTACTTGTTAGTAATTGATATGGTCACGGTTTTAAAACTTGCAACTCATGTTTTCAAACCACTTTGAACCTCAGTTGAAAGTAGTTTGAAGTGGTTCAATTGTTCGATTGACCCATCCTGGCTCAAAATTGTCAAGTTCAATGATTTAGAGCAAAGGTATAAGGATCATTTAATCCAGGTTCAGAGGACTTCACAAGAAGTTTCACAGTTTTAAAACTCTTAGTTTCAAATGTTGAACCTCTTCGAACCACTTTGAACTGAAGTTCAAAATAGTTCAAAGCGGTTCGACAATTCAAATGCTTTTGGAAATGCAGATTGGTTAATTTGAAAATGTTCAAAATTCAGTCCCTATTCATCATTTAGTTTCGGATGTTGAACCTCTTTGAACCACTTCGAACTAAAGTTCAAAGTAGTTCATAATGGTTTAATGGATCAAATAACCCATCCTACAGGTTCAATATAAATGAAGTTCGGATTCTGGGTTCGAAATAAAGATTCATTAATTTAGAAAAGTTCAAAGGTAGGCCCACAAACCCAAGGCATATATGCAGGTAGAGAGACATGTTCAAAATAGCATTCAATGATTAGTAGCTGGGAAGTGTAATTCAGCAAGTTGGATTTTCTGACAGTCATATAGACCCTCAAATAGTGACCTGTAACTTTTGACTGAGACATTATTTTTAAAATTTCCTTGGTGAGGATGTGGAAAACTAGGATTGTGACAACTTATCAAAAATTAAGCAAGATCCAACAGTGCGATAATTAGTTATGCCCCCCGAAAAAAGGCCTATTTTTACTACCAAAATTACGTCAAATCTGCCCAGCATCTTGAATAGTCTGTTTAAAATTAGATCTTTCACATGACAGGTGGCATATGAAAACTCTCTCACACAATGTTGGTATATGACAGGTGTCAATTAAGAGGAATGGACAACGTTTAAACATTGTAAACTTTTATATCAACCTTTAACATCTATCACAGGAAAGGTGGTATTGGAAAATAATAACACATGGAGATTATTATTATTATTTGAGCACAATGAAACATAAGCTACGGGGCACTTACCTTTTATGAAATTTATTTTCTTTTTCAATCTGGGAAAGTGACACCTGTTCTTGCATGTATTATAATGCTTCCCAAGAATCAGTTATAAAAACAGAATAGTCTCCAACAGCAGGGAGGAGATAAAAAAAGGCAACAACAAGAAAAAGGGGTTCTAGTTTTTCTGAGTTTTGCTGTGAGACTTTGAGCAGCAGTAGGATTGGGAGAATTGTGAATACAGTTAAAGAGGGTTCCAATTCTTTTTCCTCTTCTTCCAGATTGGAGACTGTGTGTTTCAGGCAGGAGGAGAGGAAGTTTTTGACAGGATGGTTTCATCTTCTTGAGGGGCCAAATGAGTGCAAAGCACGAGCATAGTTCTTTTCTTTTCAAAATTGTGTGTCTAAGATTGGGTAAAAGTATTTGATGCTTGATGTAATATGATAGGAAGAATTTCTATTTTCATTGAATATTAGTTGGATTGTAACCTGTGAAAGAAGCTTTGTGGTCTACATAGTCAGAGAAGGGAGGCTGGAGGTGAAATGCATTTAACTTTGGCTATAATGTGTTTTTCCTTCCACTGAATTCGTACTTTGAGTCATTTTCAGTTTTCTCTGAACATTACAGTTCAATTTCATTGTTCTTTTGTCATGTTAAAGGCTCTGATTTCAATTCTTTCAGGAAGATGAAATAGTCAGTTTTATTCTTATTACATGATGCAACATTCAGCAAATGAACTTTGTGTCATTTGCTGTTCTTTAGTTTCTTTTCGTGCTTTAGTATAGATTTTCACATCTACGCTGTACTTACGAGTGGATGTTCAATATCCTTTTATGCTTTCTAGTAAAATCATTTACATTTGATTCATTGAATACCTTGTACGGGAAACTGTACCCAATAAAAATTCAGAGAAAGGTTATTAACCCATGATAACATATCCAACTGTTGGTGTTAGCTTGTTCTGTCATTTGGGCATCCAGGGTCATATTTGCATGTTTCTTTAAAGCGGGACAATCTATTCACTAACATTACTATAGATAAGAATCCCAATGTTGTGATTATTTTTCAATGTAGAAAGCCATGGATTCAACATATATTTTCTGTGCAATGGTTCATGCCTTAGTGTGCAACATCAAATTTTAGGTCATTGAGGCATGAACCATTGCATACAAAATGTATTGTGAATTCATGGCTTCCTACATCAAAAAATAATCACAACATTGGGCTTATTATCTTTAGTAATATTAAAAGTAAATGGAAATGCAACACTATCTGTGAAATGCTTCAGTTGAAGTAGTATCAATCAAACAAATTTGAATAATGTCAAACACAATCTCTATGATAGGGGCCAAAGAGGAAACTACATGACCTGCACTAAACAACATACACGTGTGATCAACATAGTAAAATGTATTTCCAACAAAGAAGAACATTTTTTTTATAAAAATATCTTCAAATGATTTCCTTGTGGTATCATTCAATGTTTGTTATATCTCATGTCTTGACACATTATGAGATATTTTGTTGTACATCTACTTATCTACACATCTCCTAAGGGATTTACCATTCCTTTTTATTGCTCAACATTTCTTTTTTAAGGCCCTTTCAATGTGGTGCAACTTCATTCATGTAGCACAAATTTCCTCTTTCTAAAGCACACTCCATTTGGTCTCCTTCAGGTTTACATAATATTGCAAACATCCTTGATTGCACAAGGTCTACTTTAACTATTTTCTTGTAAATCTATTTGTCTTTTATTATCTTTTTATAATAGTTTATTTCAATAGAAAATGCTTAATACAACATTATATAAGTATCCCCTAAAATCAATGAGAACTGAATGTGATTTTGTAATACTAACATATTGTGAGTATGATCTTAAAATCATACTTAATAACTGAAAAAATTATGTATAAGATCATGTGATTCATTAACCCACTATGATGGTTTCAGTTGCTTCTACTACAGTTCAAGTTCCCCTTGTTGTTGATGGTGTCACCAGAGCTCGTTTCCTTGGTCCTTGCAATGTCATCTCCACTCTTCCTATTGGTGTTTCAATGGGGAATGTGTGTCTTCCTTGTTATTCTCTTTCTTGGAGGCTCCTCTTTCTCATATGGTTTTGGTCACAACTTTTGTTGGTGTGGTTGTCCTTGTGGTTGCTAATATTTGAACTCTACAAGCATGTATATTCCATCTTTGAATTAGTATATTGTGACAAGGCTCTATTAGTTTGTGGTGACTAATCAAGGAAGTATTGTACATACTTCATAAATTCTTTGGGGTTTGGGCCATTAGCCTGAATTTTTTTTTTTGGGCTACTATTCACTAATGGTGGGCTACTATTCGCCAATGGCTAATATTCACCAATTAGCTATTGTTTATATTTGCCAATTTATGGCTGACATGTTGTAACTAGTTTTAACCCTAAATTGGAAAAAATACTTGTATAAAAGGGCCTCGGGTTAGTGATTGTTTGATAAGGTGTGATGCAAAAATTGTTTCTTGTAGTGGTATTGAGCTATAAGGGATTATAGAGTGTAATAAGGTTGTAATCACTGGATTGTAATACTATTGGATTTTCTGTTTGGTGGACGTAGCCTAGGGATTGGGTGAACCACATAAAATCTTGGTGTCTTGTGTTCTTTTCTATGTGATCTATTATTTTATGATATTGTTTATATTTACATGTAATTGTTATTTTTGTCTGCAGTTTAATCCTCACAAGTGGTATCAGAGCCTAGTTTTTTTTCAGTTATCCTCTACAAAAAAGTCTTGTGGTTGAGTGAGAGTCTCATAGTTGAGTGGGAGCGATGGTAGAAAAGGGTAAGCTAACGGTTGAAAAGTTTAATAGGCAAAACTTTGAGTTATGAAAAATGCAAATGGAGGACTATCTTTATTAGGAGGATTTATGGAAGCTGTTGGAAGGAAAAATAAAGAATCATGGATCTATGGCAAATGATGACTTGGATCTTTTAGACGGAAAGACACTTGGAAGTATTTGATTATGTCTGACACTATCAATGACATTTAATATTACAAAAGCAAAGATGATAGAAGAGTTGATGCAAACCCTATTGAAATTGTATGAAAAGCCCTTTGCTTCAAACAAGGTATTTCTCATGAAGCATTTATTTAATATGAAAATGGTAGAAGGTAGATCTATTGTAGATCATTTAAATGTGTTTAATACTATTACTAGTTAATTATCTTCTATGGGTATCAATTTTGATGAAGAAATTAGGGCTTTCTTGATTTTGTTTTCTTTGCTTAAAAGCTAGAATAGCTTGGTAATGACTGTGAGCAATTTTGTTTATGGATCTAATGCCCTAAAATATGATGATGTGATCAGTATTATTTTGAGTGAGGACACTAGAAGAAAAATCTAAGGTGGATCTACATCAGGAAGTGATTTGAATACACAAAGTAGAGGAAGAATGATTGAGAGAGGAAATAATTCTAGAAAAAATGGGAAATCAAGAGGAAAGTCAAAGGGGAAGAGTTCTCAATCCAAACAACCAAGAGATTACTAGTACTATGGAAAATTAGGGCATAAGAAGAAAGATTACTGGACTCAAAAGAATAATGAAGGAGATAAACTAGAAGGGAACAAGGAGGAAAATTTGGTAAGTAACAAATCCGAAGAAGTTGCTTTGCTTCTATCTTTAGAAAGTGTTGATGATTCATGGGTTTTAGATTTTGGTGCTTCATTTCATGCTAGACCTCATATAGGTTATTTCATTGATTATGTCCAAGGGGATTTTGGACTTGTTTATTTAGGGGATAATGAACCTTGTTAGATTGTTGAAAAGGGAAAAGTTAAGGTTAAGTTGTAGAATGGGAATCATTGGCTACTACATAAGATAAGACATGTTGCAAGGTTGAGTAAGAATTTAATTTTAGTAGGGCAACTCAATGATGAGGGTTCTGTAGTCACTTTTAATGATCAAAATTAGAAGGTTTCAAAAGGTTCCCTCATAGCAGCAAAAGGTGTGAAAGTAGGCACCTTATATATTTTCATAGGTCATATTGTTTCTTCTGATTTGATTGTTTTAGAGAAAAATAAATGTTCATGAATAGTTGCTATAATTGAGCAAGGAGAACAAACAACTACTGTAGAATCTAATATAGTGTTGTGGCACAATAGAATTAGGCACATGAGTGAGAAAGGTATGAAAGTACTTCATTCAAAGGAAGTTTTACCAGGTCTAAAATGTGTTAATACAATTTTTTGTGAAATTTGTGTGTATGGAAAAAAGAGAGAGTGAGTTTTGTGAAGATTGGGAAGGAAAACAAAAGGGAGAAATTAGAGCTTGTGCATATAGACGTATGGGGACTAGCTTAGGTATCTTTTTTTGGTGGCTCTCATTATTATGTTACATTTATTGATGATGCAACTAGAAAAGTATGGGTTTATTTCCTTAGAAAAAATTTGATGTATTTCAAACTTTTAAGAAATGGAAATGCTTGGTTGAAAATGAGATTGGTAAGAAATTAAAAAATCTCTGATCTAATAATGGTGGTGAGTATTGCAGTCATGAATTTGAAGATTATTGCTCCACTAATGGTATTCATAGATAAAAATCTATTTCAAGGACTCCATAGGAAAATGGAGTGGCTAAACGCATGAATAGGACTATAATGGAGCGTGCAAGGAGCATGAGGTTGCATGTAGGGTTTCCCTTAAACATGTGGGCAGTGGCTATTAATACTATTGTATATTTGACTAATAGAGGTCCCTCTACTCCTTTGGGCTATGGTATTCCAGAGGAAACATGGACTAGTAAGAAGGTGAGTTATTTTTTTCTCAAAACCTTTGGTTGTGAAGAATTTGCTCATATAGATTTTGAAAATAGAACCAAGATGGAAGCTAAGTCAAAGAAATGTGTATTTTTTGGACATGGCATTGATGAATTTTGTTATAGGCTTTGGGATTTTAAAAACCATAAAATTGTAACTAGGGATATCATATTCAATGAGAAAGTGTTGTACAAAGATTTGTTGTAGCAACATAGAAGAAAGAAGATGATTATGTAGTGCTTGGTGATACTTCAAAAGATGATGTTCCAATAATTCCTCATGATGTGCAACAACTGCAACAAAAATAACCACACACACTAGTGAATTTTAGATGTTCAACAAGGCTAAGTAGACCTCCAAAAAGATTTTCTCCTTCTTTGCTAAAAAATAAGACTTGAGATTTATGCAAGTTTCTTGTAGGTAAAAGGGCTTTAAAAAATAAGTGGGTTTACAGGTTGAAAGAAGGGGATGGAGGTAAGAAAATATTTAAAGCCAAATTAGTGGTAAAAGGATTTGCACATAAGAAAAGGTGTTGATTTTGATGAGATATTCTCTCCTATTGTTAAAATGAGTTCTATTCGCACTATTTTAAGTATTGTGGCTACCAAAGATTTGCACTTGGAGAAATTTGATGTTAAAACAACCTTCCTTCATGGTGATTTGGATGAAGAGACATATATGGCACAACCATAGGGATTTGAGGTCATAGGTAAGGAGGACTTAGTGTGCAAATTGAAGAAAACTTTATATGGCTTGAAGCAAGCACCTTGGCAATGTTATCTAAAATTTGGCAGGTTTATGCATGAGCATGGATACAATAAGTGTCATCTAGATCATTGCATCTATTTTAAGAGGTTGGATGATGATAACTACATTATTTTATATTTTATGTTGATGATGTTATTGTAGCTAGGTCTAACATGGATCATATTAAGGGGTTGAAACACTAGTTAGCATATGTAATGCCCCGCCAAGGGATCCAAAAGAATTAAACTAGCATTTTACTAAGTTTGCCAAACTTTTTTTTTTGAACAAGAAGAATAACATACACATCAAACATAAAGTAGCAGAAGCAATAACATACAATCATCTATAAGCATACATAACATGTTACAATTCCTTAAGGATCCCATGACGTTGAATCACATATAAATTTAATTAATACTAAGTCCATCCAATACCACATCCATATAAAAGAATAATTAAAAAGTCCAATATCCATTTAAATAATATACATTTGTTTCAAATGCCTCTTGAAAAATGAAATTTGGAATGCTCAATCATCCACTATACATGTCATAGGGTATGAAAGGCTTAAAAGAATATACATATATAGAACTAGAAATACATCTTCCTCCTTAGATCCATGATACAAGTACAATAAAATAAATGAAACCATCCACCATACATGATATATCCATCCATCATAAAGATATAAACATCTATCATAGAATATAACCATCCATCATAATGATACATAGATAGAATGAAAGAAAATACAGACAAAGAAGCTCTAGCCACGTTGACTACAGACGGATCTCAATGGTAAGAGTAGAAAAAACACTACCACCCGACCGTGTGGAACCTAAATGGCCCACTCCCACTGCACTAAGGAGATAGTCTCAAGTCTCAAATAGGATATCAAACAAAATCTCAAAAATACTCTCTAAGTCTAGGAAATCCTAAAAGTACTCTAACTCAAGGGTTTTAAGATAAGTCAACATCTATACCTAGAGGCACACAAGACAAATAGGAAACCTACTATGCAAGTAGGTAAGTGTCATTGAAGGAATCACACTAGAGTTACCCTAGGAATCTCTCAGGACCCCAACCCCCTAGTGATCCCTATGCAGCCACGAGTTTTCTCTCATACTGATAAGGCATACTACAAAATGTAAGGTTGCAACCAAGCGTTATCTCTACTCCCATCCTAGTTTATACTAGCACTCGAGGCATGAGCGAGAACATACAAAGACTCTTATTAGGTTCATTTTAATCCCCATGTAGTGTAATGTTTTCACTTATTAAACAACTTACAATGAGTTACCCTAGGAACCACTTAGGGCCTTAACCCCCATTACAAGCCACTTTCTGACACTACATGTAGATAACCTACCCTAGACTCATAAAAGTACAAATCAATAATCATATAAAATCACCTCAGTCTTGTACAAGTGACTAGAAAGCATCAAAAGATAATCATAATAATCACATCAGTTCTCTATGAGAAACTGAAAAGCATCCCAAAAATACTAATCAAAGACTCCAAAATGGTCAAGTCAATTATGTCATAACATGACATCATCAAGAACAAATCATTCAAAACAACTTAGTCCTATCAAAGTGACTAGAAAGCAATTCAAATATAACTAATCGAGGACTAAAATGATTAAGTCAAGTAGGTCATATATTCACCTCAATGTCTCACAAGATCACTGGAAAGCAATAAAAAATAGTAAATATAAACATATCATAGAGCATACGAGAAACATTACCATGGTTGGGTTATAAAGATTGAGATCAAATCAACATAGCATCATAATCACATAACCCACAAGCCTCTGGTAACATCCTAGGACTGGTCAACAATCTAGTCAAACTCTGAAACCCAAATCATAAAATACGCATCACATACAAAACACAAACCAAGTAACTTTCTTACTACATTAAGTCTTGTAATCACAAAGGTTTAATTTTATTGTAGGTTTCAAGATTCTATGTTGCAAATTACCAAATTCACTAAAGTTCTTATTTTCAAATAGAGACCAATATGTGTCTATATAGAGTATAATAATTATTAGGGTTTTCGAATCATAAAATTCCTCTAATGTTGGTGGACATCCTTATCTTTAAAATTGACTCATCTAGGGCAAAATTTGAATTCCTCAAAATTGAACATCTTTTTCCAAATCATAATTCTTAATATCACATCGCTCCTACATTCATGGAACAAGATTAAGTAGTAATTATTTAAGTAATCAAATAATTATTAAATAATGAATAATACCTCCTTAATAGCATAAAAGTAGTTTTCTAGTACCCCATCATAATCTACAATTTTAAATCATTTTAATAATAACTTAATTAAATATTATTTAAAAAAATCACTTAATCATTAAATTATTATCGATAATAATTGTTTATTTAAAAATAATTTACATTAAACTATTACTATACAATTATTAACAAAATGCTAATTAGTGATGGTTTTTTTTAACATTTCATAAATTAGGATTTAATATATTAAACAATATATTAATTAAAATTTAATAATAGTCAATATATTAAACAATAAATTAATTAACATTTAATAATATTAATATTACTTAATAAATATATTAATAAATTAAATTTTATATGAATTAAATTCTAATCATAACATAAGTTTAAACTTTAATAAAATTAAAAAAACATGTTTATAAAGGCCCGTCGGCTTGCCATGCATGTGGTCTTGGCAGCTACTTTGTTGCTACCATAGTTGAGTGTGCTATGTCAGTAGCTGTACCTGCTACATCAGCAACAAAATCGGATGACTGTATGTGCATGAGAGAAAACAAAAGGAGGTAGGGGGTGAGGGTTGGTGGCCCCACCCACCCCATTTTATTATTATTTTGAATATTTATTTTACAAAAAATTTATTTTATTTAAAATTTATAAAGTTTATTTCAAACAAAACTCCACAATAATATTTTTTTAAATATATATTTTTAATAATATTTACAATTTTAGTCTAATAGGAAAAATGTGTTTAACCATTCAAATTTCTAATTTCTAATTTATTTATTTATTTTTTCTATATCTCAAAACCCTCCCTATTTTAAAACAATAAATTCTTTAATCTACGAAATGAGGGTCTTTAATTACTTTTCTAATCTGCATGTATATAGAAGGTATTGACATAAATTCAATAATTGCAATATTGAAATGTTCAAGGATTCATCACAGAGAAATTTGAATTCACAATCCACAGGCACGAAGAAGACAAGAAATGAAATTGCGTAATTAAATATGCAAAAATCACAAGCATCTACCTAGAAACTGATGCTAATTGCTACCCCGCAAAAAACTATAGAGAAAATTCCTCTTCTCAAAACCTTCTCCTTTCTGAAAATTTTTTCCTTCTCCAAAATTTGCGGTCCTTCCCCAAAACTTTTGTCCCTTGAAAATGAACCCTCAATTGGTGATAAAGAGTTCTCTACTCAAATTGGGGCACTAATTGTGCAATCACCTAAGAGGACTCTGTGCTCACCAAACTTCAACTCCCTATTAACTTTTCTTAATCTCTTCTTTTATCTTTTCCATGGAAGTTTATTGAATTATGAAATTACTTTCTTTAATTTTTACTTGACTTCTCTTTTAATTAATTTATTTTAATCTCATGCACGCATTATGAAATATATTTATTAAATTCACTTGTTTTATCTTTTTGATTAATTTCTTATGTTTTAAATCTCATGCATACATCATGCAAACTTAAATTTTTTAATAAATTAATATATTTTCACTTTTTAATTCATTTTCGAAACTTAATTGATAAAATATTTATTAATTTAAATAATAATAATATTTAGCATATATTTTTAAAAATGAACTCTAAATTTATTGTTATTAAATTAAATAAATATTATCACATCCTAAATTTATTCTTATAACTTTCATCTTCAAATTTAATTCTTTTTATTTAATTAATTTTCTCATTAATTAAATATAATTAAATATTAAACTATCATAATAATTTTCCCTTAAATCAAGTCATTAATTTAATCTTTTAATTAGACTTAATTAATAGAAAAATACCAAGGACTAATAAAACAAAATACGAAAACCCATCATAGAAAAACACATACAAAATCAAACTAAGGGGTTATAATCACGAATTAACATCATTCAACACATTTGGAGGGTAGACAACTTAGATACTTGTGCTAACTTTTTAGGACAAATGGCTTAAAGGTTTAGGATTTGTACTTAAGAATTTATCTCCCCTCTCTTACCATTGAGATAATGCAACATGGTACGCTCATCCTAACAATTTAGGGAAGTCGATACTTGGTACTCACAACTTGTATAAAATCCATGCATGTACAAACATAATATTCTAAGCTAAATAGGAAATGGCAGGAAGTGGTGCATTGTGTAAATCTCGACTATTAGGTGACTACGACCCCCTTCCTTAACCACATCAGAAACACCATACATAAAGAAAACATACATGCACACCATACACATGCAGTATGGGGTAAGTATCCATAAGAAAACACATATGATAATCCATCTAACTAATCATCATCAATTACTAGAATCACTAAATAATCATCATGCATACATGAAATATAGAATACCAAGTAATCTTATCATATATTCAACTAAATATAAAAGAATATATGATAATCTCAAAATAATACTACTAATAATCAAGCATAAAACTAGCCTAAAAGAGTTGAACAATGATAATAGAAATGCGAACTATGGGTAGGCACTACATCCACCCCCCCAGACTTAGGCTTACTCGTGAAAGCCTACAAGAATGGTAAAACTAAAGAGCTCAATGTGTGGGTCCCATTAGACCCTTTCCTCCTGTAAGAGGATATGACTCCACTGAGAACACTACAATAATAGTATCTGAAATAACAAGGTGCTATAATAACTATAAACCATACTACTATAAGCATAGATAAAAGACACATGTTTTGCAAATAGAATAGTTTCAATTTTCAATTTTCCTATATTTAGGTTTATGCATAATTTTAGTTTTAAAGTCTAAGTGTTGAAGTATGAAAAGTATATACAACTAAAGTTTAAGTTCTGTTTTAGTTTAACTAGTTCAAGTTTCAGTTTGAAAAGGATATATATATATATATAGATAGATATATATATATCACAATTTAAGTTTTCATTTTTGTTCAACTAGTTAACAATAGTGATGCTCCAAAATACCTAGAGCTTCCAATGTAGAAACTTAGGCTCTGATACCAGATGTAATGCCCTACCAAGGGAACCAAAAGAGTTAACCTAACATTTTACTAAGTTGGCCAAACGTTTTTTTTTTCAACAAGAAGAATAACATACATATCAAACATAAAGTAGTGGAAGCAATAACATACAATCATCTGTAAGCATACATAACAGGTTACAATTCCTTAGGGATCCCATGATGTTGAATCACATATAAATGTAATTAATACTAATTCCATCCAATACCACATCCATATGAAATAATAATTAAAAAGTCCAATGTCCATTTAAATAATATACATTTGTTCCGAATGCCTCTTGGCAAATGAAATTTGGAATGCTCAATCATCTGCTGTACATGTCGTAGGGTATGAAAGGCTTGAAAGAATATACATAAGTAGAACTAGAAATAGATCATCCTCCTCGAATCCATGATACAAGTACAATAAAATAAATGAAACCATCCACCATACATGATATATCCATCCATCATAAAAGATATAAACATCCATCATAAAATATAACCATCCATCATACTGATACATAGATAGAATGAAAGGAAATGCAAATAAAGAAGCTCCAACCATGGTGACTACAAACATATCTCAATGGTAAGAGTAAAAAAGGCACTTCCACCTAACCACATGGAACCTAAATGGTCCACTCCCACTGTGCTGAGGAGATAGTCTAATCCCAAATAGGATATCAAACCAAATATCAAAAATACTAAGTTTAAGAAATCTTAAAAGTATTCTAACTCAAGGGTTCTAAGATAAGTCGGCATCTATACCCAAGGTACACCTACTATGCAAGAGGGAAAGTGTCATCGCATGAATCACACTAGAGTTACCCTGGGAATCTCTTAGGATCCTAACCCCCTAGTGATCCCTATGCAGCCACTAGTATCCTCTTGTACTAACAAAGCATACTACAAAATGTAAGGTTGTAACCAAGTATTCTCTCTACTCCCTTCCTAGTCTGTACTAGCACTTGAGGCATGGGCGAGAGCATACAAAGACTCTTATTAGGTTCATTTTAATCCCCATTTAGTGTGATGTTTTCACTTATTAAACAACTTACAATGAATTACTCTGGGAACCACTTAGGGCCTCGAACCCTTTGCAAGCCACTTTTCAACACTACATGTAGATAACATACCTAAGGCTCATAAATGTACAAATCAAGAATCATATAAAATCACCTTAGTCTTGTACAAGTGACTAGAAAGCATCAAAAGATAATTATAATAATCACATTAGTTCTCTACGAGCAATTGGAAAGCATCCCAAAAATACTGATCAAAGACTCCAAAATGGTCAACTCAATTATGTCATAACATGATATCACCAAGAAGAAATCATTCAAAGCACCTCAGTCCTATCAAAGTGACTGGAAAGCAATTCAAATATAACTAATCGAGGACTAAAAATGGTTAAGTCAAGTAGGTCATACATTCACCTTAGTATCACACAAGATCACTGGAAAGCAATAACAAATAATAAATAAAAACATATCATACAACATACTAGACACATTACCATGGTTGGGTTAAAAAGATTGAGGTCAAATCAACACAGCATCATAATCACATAACCCCCAAGCCTCTGGTAACATCCTAGGATTGGCCAAACAATCTAGTCAAACTCAGAAAACCAAATCATAAAATACACAGTGCATACATAGCACAAACCAAGTAGCTTTCTTAATTTATTACATTTTATAAACACACAGGTTTAATTTTACTGTAGGTTTCAAGATTCTATGTTGCAAATTACCAAATTCACAAAAGTTCTCATTTTCAAATAGAGACTAGTATGTGTTTATAAAAAGTATAATAATTATTAGGGTTTTCGAATCATAAAATTCCTCTAATGTTCATAGACATCCTTATATTTAAAATTGACTCGTCTGGGGAAAAATCTAAGTTCCTCAAAATTGAACGTCTTTTTCCAAATCATAATTCTTAATATCATGCTCCTCCTAGGTTCATGGAACAAGATTAAATAGTAATCATACAAGTGATTAAATAGTAATTATACAAGTAATTAAATAATGAATAACAACTCCTTAATAGCATAAAAGTAGTTTTCTAGTACCCCTTCACAATTTACAATTTTAAATCATTTTAATAATAACTTAATTAAATATTATTAAAAATAAAATCACTTAATCATTAAATTATTATCGATAATAATTATTTATTTAAAAATAATTTACATTAAACTATTACTATACAATTATTAACAAAATGCTAATTAGTGATTTTTTTTAACTTTTCATAAATTAGTATTTAATATATTAAACAATATATTAATTAACATTTAATAATATTTAATATATTAAACAATAAATTAATTAACATTTAATAATATTAATATTACTTAATAAATATATTAATAAATTAAATTTTATATGAATTAAATTCTAATCATAACATATGTTTAAACTTTAATAAAATTTTTTAAAATGCATTTATAAAGGCTCGCCAACCTATTGCACACGTGGTCTTGGCAACTACTCTATTGCTACCACAGTAGAGTATTCTACATCAACAATATAGTTTGCTGCCTATACATGCACAAGATAAAATAAAAGGAGGTGTGGGGGTCGGTGGCCCCGCCCACCCCATTTTATTATATATATTTTATATTATTTTTTAAAATTTTATTTTATTTAAAATTTATAAATTTTATTTCAAATGAAACTCTACAATAATATTTTAAAAAAATATATTTTTTAATAATATTTACAATTTTACTCTAATAAGAAAAATACATTTAACCATTGAAATTTTGAATTTCTAATTTTTAATTTTTTTTCTAAATCTCAAAACCTTCCCTATTTTAAAACAATAAATTCTGTAATCTACGAAATGAGGGTCTTTGATTACTTTTCTAATCTCCATGTATACAGAAGTATTGACATGAATTCAATAATTACAATATTCAAATGTTCAAGGATTCATCACAGATAAATTTGAATTCACAATCCACGAGCATGAAGAAGACAGGAAAGGAAATTGCACAGTTAAATATGTGAAAATCACAAGCATCTACCTGGACACTGATGCTAATCACTACGCCCCATAAAAATGTAGAGAAAATTCCTCCTCTCAGAACCTTCTCCTTTCTAAAAATTTCTTTCTTCTCCAAAATTTGTGGTCCTTCCCCAAAACTTCTGTCCCTTGAAAATGAACCCTTAATGGTGATAAGGAGTTCTCTCCTCAAATCGGGGCACTAATTGTGTGATACACTTGAGAGAAATTTGTGCTCACCAAAATTCAACTCCCTATTAATTTTTCTTAATCTCTTCATTTATCTTTTCCATGCACGTTTATTGAATTATTAAATTACTTTATTTAATTTTTGCTTGACTTCTCTTTTAATTAATTAATTTTAATCTAATGCAAGCATTATGAAATATATTTACTAAATTTTCTTGTTTTATCTTTTTGATTAATTTCTTATATTTTAAATCTCATGCATACATCATGCAAACTTAAAACTTTTAATAAATTAATATATTTTCATTTTCTAATTCATTTTAAAAACTTAATTGATAAAATATTTATTTACTTAAATAATAATAATATTTAGCATATATTTAAAAAAATTAACTCTAAATTTATTATTATTAAATTAAATAAATATTATCACATTCTAAATTTATTCTTATAACTTTCATCTTCAAATTTAATTCATTTTATTTAATTAATTTCCAAATTAATTAAATATAATTAAATATTAAAATATCATAATAATTTTTCATTAAATCAAATCATTAATTTAATCTTTTAATTAGACTTAATTAATAGAAAAATCACCAAGGACTCATAAAAATAAATATGAAAATCCATCATAGAAAAACACATGCAAAATCAAATCACGAATTAATGTCATTCGATACATTCGAAGGGTAGAAAACTTAGATACTTGTCCTAAATTTCTAGGACAAATAGCTTAAAGGTTTAGGATTTGGACTTCAGAATTTATCTCTCCTCTCTTACCATTGAGATAATGAGATAGGGTATGCTCATCCTGGCAATTTAGTGAAGTCGATACTCGATACCTGCAACCTGCATAAAATCCATGCATGTACAAACATAATATTCTAAGCTAAACATGCAATGGTAGGAAGTGGTGCATCATGTAGATCCCAACTAGTAGGTGAATACGACTCCCTTCCTTAACCACATCATAAATGCTATACATAAAGAAAACATACACGCACACCATAGACATGCAATATGGGGTAAGTATCCATAAGAAAACACATATGATAATCCATCTAATTAATCATCATCAATTATTGAAATAATTGAATAATCATCATGCATACATGAAATATAGAGTACTAAGTAATCTCATCATTTAATCAATTGAATGTAAAACAATATATGATAATCTCAAAACAATACTACTAATAATCAAGCATAAAACTAGCCTAAAAGAGTTCGGTAATGATGACAGAAATGTCAAATAGGGGCACACACTATAGCACATGCATTTACTATGAAGGATTTGTGGGCAACAAAAAAAATCCTTGGTATGAAGATTTGCAGAGATAGGAATAATAGGAAATTGACACTATCTTAGGCCGATTATGTTGAGAAGGTGTTGCAATATTTCTCTATGGAGAATGTTAAAGTTATTAGCTCAAATTTACCTGGTCATTTGAAGTTGACTAAGGAGATATGTCCCAAGACACAAGAAGAGGATGATAAGATGTCAAAGGTAGCCTATCCTTCAACTATAAGAAGCTTGATGTATTCTATGATATATACAAGGCCAGATATTGAACTTGTAGTGGGAGTTGTTAGTAGGCATATGAGTCATCCAAGAATTGAGCATTGGAATGTAGTTAAATGGATTCTCATATATTTGATAGGAACATCTAGTAAGTGTTTACAGTTTAGGGGCTCTACTACTGATTTACAAGGATGCATTGAATTAGATTTGACAGGGGATATTCATACTAGCTGGAGTACTATAGGTTATGTATTTACTGTTGGTGGCAGTAGTGAGCTAGGTTTCTAGGTTACAAAAAGTGGATGTTTTATCCACTATAGAGGTTGAGTATGTTGCTACTACTAAGGTAGCTAAGGAGATGATATGGCTTCAGTTCTTCTTGGAAGAATGAGGACACCCTCAGAGGGATAATTATTTGATTATAGATAGTTAGAGTGTCATTCATTTTGCAGAAAATGTATCTCTACATTCAAAGACAAAATACATTCAGTTGTAGTACTATTTCATTTGGTCAATTTTGGATGATGGACAATTAAAGCTGGACAAGATACATACAAATAAAAATCCAACAGATATGTTTACAAAGGTAGTGACAAGGGAGAAATTAAATTCCTCTTCAGCTTCAGTTGGTCTTCTAGACTAAATAAGAATAAAAGAACAACAAAGTCTAGAATGGTTTGATCCAATAGGAGCCCCATGTGGTAGCAGTATTGCTACAAGATTAGTCTCCAATTGGAAATTGTTGTCTAGTGTGGAGTTTGATCAATCCCCAAGTGGAAGATTGTTAGTTTGTGGTGACTAATCAGGGAAGTACTATACATACTTCATAAATTCCTTGGGGGTTTAGGGCATTGGCCCGAAATTTTTTTTGGGCTACTATTCGCTAATGGTGGGCTACTATTCACCAATGGCTAATATTCAGTAATGGCTAATATTCACCAATTGTTTACCAATTTATAACCAACATGTTGTAACTAATTTTAACCCTAAAGAGAAAAATAATACTTGTATAAAAGGGCTTAGGCTTAGGGATTGTTTGATAAGGTATGATGCAAAAATTGCTTCTTGTGGTGGTATTGAGCTATAAGGCATTACATATTATAATTAGGTTGTATTCACTAGATCATAATAACATTGGACTTGCTATTTGGTAGACATAGCCCAAGGATTGGGTGAACCATTTTAAATCTTGGTGTCTTGTATTCTCTTCTGTGTGATCTATTATTTTTTGATATTGTTTATATTTGCATGTAATTGTTATTTTTGTCCATGGTTGAATCCTAATAGGCCCATTGAATAGAACACATATCAAACTAATATTCAACAGAGGTTAATTGAAATCAAATTAAAAAAATTAATTAGAATGTAGTACTCTTATTTTAGTACTTAGCCAATGGGAAAAGTGGTATTCGAAGGATTGAAAATGTCTAAATTATCATATGGAATGATTGTTAAAGCACCTTACTTAGAACTCTGCAAAAATTATTAGATTAGGAATGACTATTAAAGCACCTTCCTCCATCCATGACAAAGCATCTAATCCTAAGTTGTTAGAAAAGAAATGATTGTCAATGCTCTAATCCTAGATTTCTTAGATAATGTTGTTATCTAAATTCTACACACTTTACCATCTTTTTTCTATTTTCCACACCATTCTATTTAGTTTCTAATTAAAATTATTTGAGTGGACAATGAGATAGATTTCATACTATACACAAGTCGGTCTAAGTTCTATTGTTTTATTTTCTATATGAAGTCATGACATGAGAAAAATCATAAAAAGTCATGAAAAACTTGACCAATGTATTTTAAAATTAAAACAACATTGGGTCTACTAAAGATGGTTCTATAGTAGTAGAAACAAATGCAATGCTCTAGAGTTTTCAAATTTGCACATGCCATGCTATCTTAGAATAGAGCTTCAATGACATTTATTTTTTAGACAATTCCTATAAGTGATCAATAGTCTTTAGTGTGTGTTCAACATTGTTATGGAAGTTTGATATATAATAGAATGATTATTCTAAATATATAACCACACCAAAATATGCTATGACAATAAGAAGTTCAATTCCATTAAGAAAGTTTTAAGATTCACCAATCAATAAGAAAACTCTATGTCCCATGAGGCATTTGCAATTTTGAAGGTTTAGTGGTATGTTGAATTTTGATAGGTGCACATACTACTTTGAATTTTTTGTTGATGTTAGTTTTGTCTGTTTGGGTCATGTATTGTGTTTTTTTCACATATTTATTTTCTTATACATTGTGATCAAACTATATGCATTTTGGTTATGGTGAGTTAATGGGTAGCTTTCTCCAATTGCTATATGCAACTGGAAAAATGTAAATGCAATAGATAGAGTGTCCTCACTCAAGGCTATATGGTCATCATAGTTTTAGTAGTAGAGATAACAACTTCATTTTTTTTTTTTTTGCAGTTTCTTCTTTAGTTTCAAATTCTCTTCATTTTTTTGCTTGCAGTAGAGATAATAACTACATTTATCTCTTTGTTGTGGCTACTACATACATGATTATAATATTGTTACACAATTTTTAGTGGGAAAAAAATATTTCTAGTAATGAATATTATTTAATTTTATATTTTTGAAGTACAAAATGCTGCTACTCTATTGAATACAAGTAATGATAATCCTTTATTTTCTTTTTCTTTTCCTTCTCTTTATCTTTGAAGGATAATCACTTATTGAGTTTGTTGATAATTTTTCTAGATAAGGCTAGATAAGTATTCTCCAGAGATGCTTAAAATGATGTTCTACTAATGGATTGTATTTCATCCTTGTAATATTCATTTTTTCCTAGTTATATAATATAAACACTTGTTATAGCCTTTTATTGATAAAAAACATGCATTCTTTCATGAAGGTGTTAAGATATAAAAGAGATTGTGATCTTGGCAAGGGCATTAGTTGTGAATAAAGAAGCACGCACAAGATTAATGTGGATCTATCAGCAAAGATAAAGTGCACATTTATGAAGGCTTCTATGGACAAAATTATGAATATATAGAAGACTATGCAAATTTACAAAGCATTTTGAAGGGAGTATTGTGAGAAGTTTCTATGGAAGTTTCATGAGACTTGAAATAAGTTCGGTGGAAAATTTTTTGTCATCATAATAGGAATTTGAGGAAGAGGGATTGTGGAGAACAAATTATCCATCATCTATAGGAGAAGCAACATTGTAGACAATTTCTTGGCACCTCTTTAGGATTTTATCTAAACAAATTGAACTTTGCATTATATTGACCAACTCTACATATTAGTGGATATTTAATGCTAATTTCATATGTTTTGTCTAACAAAATATGCATTCAAGAGAGGAAAAGAACTATTAAATTTATCACCTTTTTTTCAAATTGCACCAGACACTCTTCAATTGCAAGTAGAAAAGACTGTTTCTAGTTTTTTATATCATCACTGAGATTGGAAGCCTCATAAGTACAATGCATGCTCTTGTGCAAATTCCTTTCTAGATTAGACATGGAACCAAGCATTTCTATAGAAGATTGTGATTTTGGCTATTGTGTAAGGATAGTAGAAATTTCAATGATATTAATTTGCATTTGAAGTTGCTGCACCACATTCTTGTGATCAAGATGTTAAATGAGCATGGATAATAGAAAATGAGTAGAATGGCCAAAAAATTGACTAGAAAAAAGGTATGAAATATCATAAAATATTAAAATGAAAATGTGAACTTGGCATTTACAGAAAAAATTATTTTTGTCACAAAAGTTTGCACCCTTGCCTTAATTTTTTACCTAAAGGCAACCTTGTGAAACATGGAAAAATTTTCCAATTTGTGGGGATTGAACAATTAGATTGAGTCTCTGGAGAAGGCTAAATTTCTTACTATCAGGGTGCACCTTACTACTTCTTGAGAAGAAAAGGGAGAAGGAAATGCATGAAAAATAAACTACCTAATCTAATCTAAAGGAGGTGATACACCAAAATAGTTTGTCCAGTCTTATCTTTTCCTAGAGATGTACTGTTCATGAATATAATCTCAAAGTACACAGATTCAAACTTTGCCTTAGTCTAACAATCGCATGCAAATTAGAAACCAGGTGAGATGATATAAGGAAGGAACTTCACTCTATATCATTCAAGGCCAAATAGATACAATCATGTAGATTGATGAATGGAGGCAATACATTAACAAAACACAATAAGGTTTTGCACATGTATTAATGGAAGAATGAGGCACAAAAAAGAAATTACATTCAATCAAAGGAAAAAGGAAAATATAGTAGAAAAACATATGATACAACTTCTATGAAAGACCAACCCTTGGAAGGGTTACACAACTTTCTTTTATAGTTCAAGAATAATTGAGGAACTACATTGAGTTCAAACTCTAACCAAGTAAAGTTGAGGTTGTAGAGGAGCAATAACCATTGACCAGAGGAGATCATGATTAGATGCACATCCCCATACAAGAAATCAAATCTTTTATGTGCAAATATGGCCCTGAAGATACACAAGTGACAACCATAACCAAATGAATTGGGTAGATGGATAACCTGAGTAGTGGAGGAGAGAAAATACATTGAACAATCATGGAGAACACTCAAATCAATAGTTGTAAGAAATCAAGGACTTGATCTCCATTAAAGAGTTGCTCAATATAGTGTCTACAATCATGCCAAGTAAGTTGTGTCATCGTTTGAATAATCAACCTCATCACATGGCCCAATAATCTTTCATCATTCTACCATCTTGTCCTATTTCCATCATATATTGACCTATTGACTACCTCATATCATGGCTTCATAGCTTGCTTCCACTTTATTCTTTTAACTATTGTGACCTTGTGAACAATTTGAGATTGGCCCTTTGCACCATTGCCATGGTTTAGACTTAACAGTCTCCTAACCATGTGATGATGCAAAATTAGTTATCTTGCCTTTGTTGCCCTTTCATAGCTTATTTCTTTCTTGGCATCAAATGTCTATGACCCTGCAAAGACTTCCCTCTCAACTATCTTATGATCTATCACAATTTCACAACCATTTGACATAATTATAGATCATATCTTGCAAAGCTATACAATGCCCTCTAAAGCTAACTATTTTCCTTTGATCGCAACTTTGCCACGCTTGATTCTTCTACTAACTATTTTGACCTACAAAGCTATGAAGACAACTCATAAATGCTAATCACACCATTGCAACCCTTTTCCATCCTTTTCAGCTAACTATTGCAATGCTATGATTAACCTTTAAACTGATTGTGCACACTATCATAGACACCTGCTGCTTCCTATCCTTTAACCTAGTGATGTTGTGAAAGACACTTGGAGTTAACATTTATATTAAATCACAACCTCACAGCTATAAATCTTAACCATTATTTAACCTTGTGAAGGAGAAAATAAGCATTTCACACCATTGACATGTTAACCATTATTAGCTCTAAAACCCTTGCAAAAATTCAAACAAGACCTTTTTAAAACTTTTCCACTTAATTTGTTAATCCACTTTCTAACCCTATGAACTAGTGAAAGCAAAAAACTTGATTGCTATCATGCCATCATAACCTTAACTCTGATTTGCATTCAACCCCATGCAATGCTACGGACTAAGAGGATCACCACTTTGCTACCCTAACCTAGGGTTAACCTTAATCCTCTACAATGAACTAGATTGGACACAGCTTTTCTAAGTTTGCAACTTTGCAACTTAAACTTTGAAGCCTTTTCAACAGAGAGTATTGATCCAATTGGTGTCTTTTCATTTGATGAACAACTCCTTTAAAATTGGAATGCTTTGAACCCTTGTGATGATGAAATTGAAGGATCACATAAGGATTAGGCCCACCTGGACACGTGTCCATTTTTCACAAGCTTGCAACTTAAAATTTGAGTTCAACATTTAATCCCACAAACATGAGACATGAGCATTTCATTGCTTCATAGCTTGAATCATGGTTACTCTAAACCTCCTACGATAATGCAACCACCATGCATTTTGCAACCTTGCAACCTAAATCTAAATGTTAAGCTTTTATCTTGTGAAGTTGCACTGAATCCTAGAATAACTAGTTCTCACCTTTTGTGACTCACCATATGGCTAAGTGACAAACTGAAGTGATTGGGTGATAGAAAGGTAGTCACATGATTGCTACTTGAAAACTCTTAGTCATAACATGCAAACATAAAAAGTTGCAGACTTAGGGATAAAAAGAAAATATTAGGGTTTTTACGTATCCATATTATGCATGTATGGAAAATACATTTGAAAAGTCAAATTTGGACATTGGCTATGGCTGCTAGCTTGAAAATTCAATTTTTTTGGAGGGGGTAAAAATGGCTAATAATTATCTAATACAATTAAACATGGTTGCAGATAAATAAAAATACTAGAATACCTTAGAGAGGAATAATTTGAGGCAATCCCATAGAAATCCATTCTTTTGAATACTTCATATATTACAACTAAATTTCATAAATAAATGAGTTTGACTATGGAATCCTTTTGCATTTCCTGAAACCAAAGGATTCACACAGTTAGTTGTCATGCAATCATGGGTTAATGTTGAGCTTCACCTAGTTTTGAGAATAGTTTAATATTCTCTACTAATTAGGGCCAACCACATGAAGGTGAAATATCATTCCCCCACTAAAATCTACATTCCTTGTTAACATCTAAAGTTCATTTATTCTATTAATAAAATGTAACATTTCTGAATTATCACATGATAAAATTCATTAACACATTAGTTTCATTAGAACATTCACATTAACATTAAACATAAGAGTCATTAGGACATTCACATGAACATTAAATAGAACATAAATAAAACATCTATGCATAAACATCAATCATTATCAAATAAGTTACATAAGTTCACATGAATCATTTCTCTTTTTTTTCTTTTTTATTTTTTGGCCTTCCCTATATTGTTGTAAAGGCATATCCATGTCATCATCAATATTTCTTCTCACCTATGGATGTGCACCCACTATACTTTGTAAAGGTTTGTCCTCTATGGTAACAAATAAAATGGTTAATTTTTTTAAAAATGAGACTTTAAAGATTTTAAAGAATATTGTGGTGCTCTTTACCTTGTTCAACCACATCATCTTGACCACTAGCTTGGACCTCAACACACTCATCATCTATATCCCTTGCAACTTCAATACATGATGTTTTCTTAATCCCAACAAAAATTATAGTTAAATTTGTATTACTACACTAAATTGAATTTAAATGTTTACTTGTATTAATATTTCAAAAATAAAAAATTGAATAGAAAATGTTTACTTGTATATACATTGATATTATTCTTCATCCATCTCATCATCATGATCATCATCGTCATTAACATTGTCACAACCACTATCTTGGTCTTTGTCATCATCATCATCATCATCATCCTCCTCCTCCTCCTCCTCATCATCATCATCATTATCATGATCAGTAGAAGCATCATCATCGTGATCACTAGTAACATCATTTTCTTTAGGATCATCATCAACTAACTCTCGATCATGATCAACTTCTTCCTCTTCCTTGATATCTTATTCTTCCATTTCATTATACTTCATCGGCCTTCCCCTTGGATCATGTCTAACAAAAAATGACCAACCTAGTTTATGTGGAACCTCTGAGTAAAATACCTACCCACATTGGCTTGGAAGAACATAGGGCTCATCCCTAATTGGGTCAAACAACTTTGTATTAATCATTGGAAATACATTCTCATGCTCAATAATAGTTCTATTAGGATCATTTTGATTGAGCCATAGTCTATACCATTTGATGATGAAGAGAACTAATTTGAAGAAATTAAAGTCATAGTCAAGTATATCAATTAAAATTCCATAGTATCAATTTTGAGATTGTCGAGAATGTAAGACATTTCTAGATGAAATATTGGTCACCTAGAAGATTGCACTTATCCTAGAATCAAAAGTTCTCTTCATGTCATCTAAATATTTGATGCAAAATTTATAACCATTGCAGAACATATTCTTGTGGTGTTTGACCTACAATAATGCCAAACATGTATAAATTATTCCATCACAAGTTCAAAAACAAATGGTTGATTAACAAACTTATAAGTACCTAGAGATCTCTTAAACCATATGTTAAATAAATTTCCTTTTGTGTAACATTGTGATCTCCATTAAAATGTGCTTGTTTAACCAATGAAGACACATATTCCCATTTTAATGAATGATTAGAATGTTGACATCATTCAATTCATACCATCATCTAATATTGATTTTTGGGAATAAACAAATGTATTGCATCCCACTCTTTAGTAGCTACAAAAAAGTAACTAGATGACTTAGAACAAATTTAGTTTGAAGATTAAGAATTATTTAACTACAATAACATCTCATTTTTTATTACCTTTCACTTTCCTAAATCTACCTTTCCCTACCAAGTAATCCCCTTCAAATTTTTTAATGGAGTCAAGATCCCAAATACAATCTATATGGGTCTTTCTAGCAAGATAAGGAAGATATTGAGTAACGTACACCATCATCTGGTATGCCATATATCCCTTAATCATAGAACCCTTGGAATTTTCTCTTTGTCAAACCAAACCCTTTAAAAATTTCAAGTGTCTCTCAACCATTGACATTCACCTAGGCTATACAGGTCCACACAATTCAATCTCCTCAACTTGGTGTATCAGGTAGTGTTCTCATGCATAAAAAGAAGTTAAAGGTAAACACTTTTGCGTTTCACACATTAGTAGAAGAATTCTTTTCTTCCAGTATTTTATATCTTGTTTATGGATTTATTTAGATGAAAACCACCTACAAGGGATTCAAGACACAAAAACATATAAATACGAGACTTTACAATATATTACATCTTGAATATAATTAAACAAATATCATTTCTTACCTCATGTGTTTTCTGAGATCATATATCACTTATTTGATATTATTGTCAAAGTTATTTGGAAGTGATGGATGTAGCACATACTGCAAAATTTTTTAATAGATCATTTCATTATTTTCTAACATAATACAATACAAATTGAATGCAATTTCATAAATATACTATAAATAGAAAAGAATGTGACTTACCTTGATGAAGGTATGCCAATCATGTATTTTTAGTCCTAGGAAAAATTCACTTTTCTTTTATATGAGATTGCTTATATTCATAAAAAATCTTGATTGAAATCTCATTTTTTGTATGACTTCTTTTATGGCATTAGTTTGTTGCTCCATTAACAACCAAGGGCACTTGCATTAATCTAGTCTCCATTTCTATTTGATTCAATGAATTTTTTCATTGCATGATTGGAATCATGAATGTTCTACAATTTTGGCAAGTTTTTCTTTGTCATGTCTACCATCCAATATTTTCCACAATGTCTCTATTGCATTCTTTCCAATATGCATGGTATCAAACAAATGGACAATTTGTAGCTACTTGTAGTAGCGAAGCCTACTAAATTCTCTGGGATAACATTTTAGTCCCTTTGGATGTAGTCAGTACCGATGCCTTGACAACCTCAAATTCTATTATATTCCAACTTTTATAAGTGAAGTGTTGTTAGTGAACAGATTTGTCCTTTTAATTGGTTTACCAAATTAACTCTATACCCAAATATCACAAAGAACAAAATCATTCACTGCATTTGAGGAAGCACTCTTATCTTACTTTACACTTCCTCTCTGAATTTCTAAAGGTACAACTTCCTTATTAGATTTGAAATAAATTTGAAATCATTTTCACACTTTTCCCAAAGTGCATAAAGATCTCTCAACTACTCCTGGGTAGTGAGGTAATTATATAAAAAGGAACTGCTCAAAGATGAATAGACTGAACTAATGTAGAGAAGAAAATTCACTTCAAAGAATGAACTTCTGCTTAAATTTTAACATTTATCATTAACAATGAATGAAAAAATTTTTTTTAAAGAACTTACAATCAAACAACAGCAGTTTGGGATTTCCAAAATGTCGAATCACATTCACAAAGTAATAATAATTCAACACTCTGAACACAAAGTTTCAAAGCATAATTCAAAATTCTTCATATATGTATATTCGAACTTTAATGCACCAAGTCCTTGAAAGCCAAACATTCATATACTGGTTCCCAAAGTACTGTTATCAAAATCAAATCTATGTTAAAATATTGCTATCTAATCTCCATTTTCTATCCCCTATTTGCTTAAAAAAAACACAGTTCAATGCCCCAACATTTATAGTTTTTCAAACCCGAACGGCCTCCATTAAAACCTAGCCCTATCGGATTGGTACAAGAAACAGTTATAAAACTAGAAAAAAGTTATCAAAAAGAAAAGCCCCAACCAGTGACTGTTCAACTCCCAGTATCCGCGTCAATTTTCTCCTCTTCTCCAATGGTTTGACGCACTAGCTTCCAACTCTGAAACGTGGATACAAATTCCTGCGTAGCATGGGAGTATGGGTTCTTCAAGCTCATCACTCGGGCTCTGCATGCATCTTTTTGCCACTTATACTCTTTTACCTTTCGGTTCTGATGTGGCATCAAGCTCTCATTAAGGCGCAACATAGATTCAATGCTTGCCAAGGAGGTGAAATCATCGGCCTTCGGCGATTCTTTGTCCCTGATCTGTTCTACTACCCCAGTGGAACTCTTGATTAATGTTTCAATGTCCATATTCCCTTCCTTGAATTGTAAGATGCCCATAGGATTGACAATCTTCATGTCCTTTACTAGCTCCAGGTGCATTCCGGTGATTTTACTTTCAATGCTTTGTATTTCTTTGATGGTCTCTTCGTAAATGGACTCTTTCCAACACATATTATTCTTCAGAATGAAAAGTATACAGGGGTCCACGGACTTCATAGGATTTTCACTCAAGAATTTGGGGACCCCAAAATTTTCAACCTTTGAGACCTTTAGAACCACAACTTGACAGCGTGCTAATTCTGTTTCCCATATTGAGATCAAGGTTTGAATCTCCCCTAGAAGCATTTCACCTTCGGAGTAGATGCTGACAACTTCAGAAATGAATTTATTTCCTTGATTTATTATGTTATTCGCCCAGTTAGTCATAGCATCAGCTAACAATTTTCCCTTCTGCATCTGTTTCATCAATTGCTGGCTCTCAATAGAGTTGGGGTCAAAAGGTTGTGGAACCTGAATTATAGGAGAATCGCCTAGGTTGATCAGAGAATCAATTTATGCAGCCATCGTCACCACCATTGCCTTTAGTTCTTTCTTTTCCTTGGAATCTCTCTCTGATTGTGTGAGCATGTGGTCAGTAGAGAACTTAAAGAAATTGTTGCCAGTACTCTTATTTATAGAACCTAATTCAAAAGAAGTAACTTGGAACCCTTCATCCTCGATCTCCCCAGATTCTTTCTTTTGTTTATAAGTGGCCACCTCTGCTGTGATTTTTCTTGTCACCGGGTTTTTGGTGAGACAAGCATCCATTTTTTCTTTCTTTGTCTTAGAACCTCTAGCCACATATCTAGTGACTATGTCCTTTACTGGTGTGGATATCGGTTGCAGACTTTGTTTCTTGTTGATTGAATTTGACAACCACGAAGGGATAGAAGAAGTGGTTGACATTACCTGAGTGTCCCGAGTTGGAGTTAAGAATTTAGGCTGATCTATTCTTGGGGCTTCAATGAATTGGACTTCACCACCTACTTCGTCAGGGGAAAAAAATTTATCATCTGAACTTTTCCCCTGAGATGTCATCTTCTATTTCTAAACACTAGGCTGCTTTGAGGCTTTGAATTTGGATTGGGATCTCATCCTAGGAGCCATGGCTTGCGAATGGGGAGAGGACCTCAATTTCTTTTCTGGAATCGGTGCATCCCTTACAATATGAGAAAATGGAATGTTAGATTGAAGTGGTCCTGGGGAAGAAATCAACCCTAGGAGAAGACTCATTGATATTTCCTCCTTTTTCCTCTGTATCCAGTCATCTGTATAGGTCAATAT
Source organism: Cupressus sempervirens (assembly GCA_028749045.1). Classification (NCBI taxonomy): domain Eukaryota; kingdom Viridiplantae; phylum Streptophyta; class Pinopsida; order Cupressales; family Cupressaceae; genus Cupressus; species Cupressus sempervirens. The sequence goes on from CM053787.1 coordinate 1,040,285,640, forward strand.
GGATCTAGCTCTCAAATTAATATCATCTTGCTCCTCTTTGCTCCAGTCTACTGCTAGAAACTTTGCCTCATTTGATTCTTCCCAACCAAGTTCAATTAAGTATGAATTGTCTTCAATAATTCCTTGTGTTTTGAACTTCAATCTAAACGAATTGATTTGTTGTAAGGTTAATCTATAATGGTCTTTCTTCAAAACCTCTTCTTCATTTCCATAGTCTCTCCATAGATCTTCTAAATGAGGTGTGTCTGAAAGATTTACTTCAAGGCAAAGGGTTAGAGCTGCATATCCCCTACTATCAAAGTTTCTCCTACTGTGGTAGAGACCAAGATTGAATCCCAACAAATTGTTTCCAATGATGGAAGCATTATTCATGTTAGCACAGACTAAGGAGTCCAGTGCGATAGGGAAAGCTATTTCCCAATTCTCCTGAGAAAGATTATCTTTAATCATTGAGAAAAGTTGTTTGCATAATTCGGCCAAAATGAAACAATCGAGAGCATATCGAGGTAATTTCAAAGGTTCATCCTCAAATCCTCCAACTCTTAAATATGTGAACCTAGGAAATTGAATGAAATGACTCCCATATTTTCGAACTCGCTTCTGTGCCTCAGAAGAAAGGCGTGGCACCTGAACACCCTTTAGAGTTAAATAAATGCTTCCATACACTACATCATGCACCTTACAAAAATCTTCTAAACCTCGGTCTTTCTGCAACAAAGGACAATACTAGAAAACAGTTATTTCTTCGTTCCATACCCCATGTGGAAGGATAATGAGATCACATGTACAGACAATACAATAAGTCAAATATGAAGCCATATAGAAATCCTCACGAGATTCTTTGGCCCTTTTGAGTTGGTTCCTCAAGGAATTGGCAATGATCTCTGCCCAATCCATCCACTGCTCGCCTTTCAAGATAATTTCAATATATCTATACAACCATTCTTCAAACAAATACACATCAGCTGAACCCTTCACCCTGTGCAATAATACAACTAGGTCATGTATATGGGGTTTCATGTGATCTTTCGTAATGACTTTGGGTAGCCTAGACCCACCTCCATAGTTAACTTCGGTCCATTTTCTGGCAAGGGTGTTTCGAAAAATGTTAGGGGTTTCCTGGTATTCAGACAAAGCTTGAGTGGGTGAAAATGTGGCAAAGGTATTTGCTGTTAATTGTAAAATAGATGAAATGGTTTCCCTTGAGATAGAAAGTATTGTGTTTCCATTCGCATCTATTATGCTTCTACTCCTAACATCATAATGGTCAATGCAAAGTTGCAAAAGTTCAGGGCTTACGAAAGCAGGAGGAAAGGCAATGACTTCAATCAACCCACTTGTTAACACTTCCATGCACCCCTTAACCTCTTTGGTATTCTCAAGAAAATTTGTTTGCAGCTTTTCCACATTTACCCCTTCTAAATTCATATCACAGATCACTGGTCTCTTACATTTTAGGCTAGAAGCATTGTTGAAAAAGTGCAAGACTGACTTCATTTTCAACAAAACAAGCAAAACCTCTGCTAGACAATCCTTTTGAAAACAACAGATTTGCAGAACAAAACAAAGATGTCTAAATTCTCACCAGCTTTACGCTGAAAACCAAACGACTTCCTCTACCTTCCTTAACAACTCCTTCTCTATTAAAAATTAGTTTACTGAGCTACTAAACAGTTTTATTAAAGGAAAGATTTTCATGTGGAAGTATTGGATCATTAATGGACATGATGACATATCACCTCATATCAACCTTGGCACATTCGAAACATTGTAGCATGAGCTTTTCATTTAATGATTTCCCTTTTCACATAAATCAACAATGATCAATTTCGTACAATATCCGATCATCCTTCAAGTCGAAGATCTTTTCTCCCACTCCTAATGATGACGACTTCCTCCTTGGAAAAAGAACAAAATCTTTTGATTTTTGATATCTAACACGAGCCTTAATTGATTGTGGAAAGGCGGCGCGCCGTATTTTAGAAACAAATTATCGCAATCCATTCTGATCAAGAACTACTTTGAACTGCTTTGAACTGAGACTCAAAGTGATTCAAAGTGCTTCAATGAAGGCCACCGCATAAAGAGAACTTCTTGCCAAAGGAAGAAGCATTAGTATGAAAATCTTAGGTTGAACTACTTCAAACTACTTTGAGTTAAGGTTCAAAGTGGTTCAAAGCAGTTCAAATAAAGGGGATCACAACCATGAAAGCTTGTGACAACAACTTCAAGAAGCAGAGAAGGAAAAAGTGATGAGGAGAAGACTTCAAACAAATATAGGTAGAGGGAGGTTTGAAGGAGATCATTGGGAAAAGAATTAGGCAACTCTACACACAACTAACAGGGGCTCTGACTAGGGACTGTGTATGCGGAATACATAGAGAACTCAGAAAAAGGGGAACAAAAATGGAACAAAAGCAAATGGGAAAGAAAGAAAGAAGAACAAGAAGAACTAAACACGACAAAATTTCTATGTACATGGCAGGGAACATCAAAACTCAGAATTTGACCAACTTCAAATCCTGCCCATTATATGTAAAAGGTAGATTTGTTCTATTTGGATATCTCAATCGAAAAGTATTAGGGCCAACAATCTCTAAAATGAAGAATGGACCTTTCTAAAGGGATTCAAATTTTCCATTTGTTCCTTTTGGTTCTTTCCTCTTATCCCACAAGAGTACTTCATCATGCTTAAGGAAATTTCTTGGTCGAGCTCTTCTGTCAAAGATACGTTTTAACATTTATCTAGTGTTCTGTGATATGGTCAACCAGTTTGCATCTCTCATTTTCCAATTTGTGTAGATACATGACTCTTTTTTCCAATGAATTCTTAAAGAATTGATCATCTATGACTGATTGCAATTTTGTAGCTGATAACTCCAAAGGTAAGGATATCTGGGCCCCAATCCCATATACTAGTTCAAAGGGAGCCATTCCAATGGCTCTTTTTGGTGTAATCCAATCTGCCCATAATGCTTCATAAAGTCTCTTGTGCCAATCTCGGGAATTATCAAAAACCAATTTTTTAATGATGGCCACTAGATTTTTATTGCTGGATTCCGCTTGCCCATTCCCTTGTGGGAAGTAATCTGATGAATGAGCCAAGGATACAACATGTTCATAATAGAAAAGAGATATCTCTTTTGATGAAAAATAAGTGGCATTATCTGAAACTATTTTATGAGGTACGCCAAATCTGACAAAAATCTGCTCCATCAGGAACTCGCACACTACTTGGGAGTTAGATTTCTTTGTTGGTATCGCTTCCACCTATTTAGTGAAATAGTCTATTGCTGTTAAAATGTAGGTATGTCTGACACTTGATGGAGGATTTATGGGTCCGATAAAATCAATACCCCATTGTCGGAAAGGCTCATCAATTACCACAGGCCTGAGCAACAATGCTACTAATTGAGGGCATCCAGTAAAAAGCTGACATTTTTCACAATTTTTCACAAATTTATAAGCATCTTTGAACATGCCAAGCTAGTAGAAAAAATTCCTGAGAATTTTAAAAGTGGTAACAGTGGATGAGAAGTGTCCTTCGCAAGCCTTTGAATGATATGCTTTTAACAATTTTTTCTGTTGTTCTGTGTCCACACACCTTAAAAAGGTCCCATCAAATCTCCTCTTATAAAGAACACCATTTGAAATCACATATTTTGCTACTTTCAATCTTAAATTTTGTCTCCCTTTATGATTCATATTTGGTGGGCATTCACCGTATGATAGAAAATATGCAATGTCTGAGAACCAAGAATTTGTTAGGCTAACCAATAAGACTGTAGGGGCTTCCTCAGATTTATCAGGGGATGTGTCTCTACATTTAGCTATCAATTTGTAGAGACCGCGCCCTCTCACTAGAGAAGTAGGCTTGATAGTCAAATCATATTCTTGGACTTTAGTCACCCAAATTGCCTGTTTATTCATCCCTACTTCTTGTTGAGTTAAAACGCTTTTGACTGTAGTTTTAGGTACATACACGACAGAATGAGAATGTAGGATGTAATACCTAAATTATTTCAATGCCTTTACTACAGCAAATGCATGTTTTTCAATAGGAGTGTAACTCAATTCATGCCTCTTCAGGGGAACACTCATAAAGGCGATGGGAGCCTCTTCTCCTTCATCATTCTGCTGAGTTAGAATACTGGATAGAGAGTGTTCAGAAGCATAACAGTAGATAATGAAATTCTTTTCAAAGTTAGGACTCACCAGCATTGGGGCACTTGCAATAGCTGTTTTGATGTCTTCGAAGACCTTTTTACCCTCCTCTTGCCATCTGAAAGGACATTTTTTGCTCATCATATCCAGCATATATTTCACCTTCTCAGAGAATTTGGGTACAAAATTTCTCAAGAAATTGATCTGACCAAAGAAAGATTTTAGGTCGCTTCTATTGGTAGGCAGAACTAGTTTCTATATGGCTTTCACCCTCTTAGGATCAATTTTTATGCCCTCTATGGAAACAATATGCCTGAGCAATTTACCTTATTCCACGAAGAACACAGACTTTTTAGGGTTCAAAGAGATACTGTGCTATCTGCATCTACCCAGTACTTTTTCCAAATCTCTCAAATGATGTTTCCTCCTTTTTGAATAGATAGTCAAATCATCAAGATAAATAACGATTATCCTATCTCGGAGGTCCTTGAAGGAGGAGTTTATAGCAAGCTGAAAAGTGGCCCCAACATTAATTAGACCAAAAGGCATTTGGTTATAAGTGAAGGTGCCCCAAGGAGTAATGAAGGCTGTCTTATGTTGATCTTCTGAGGTGACACTGATTTGATTATATCCTGAATAGCCATCAAGCATAGACATTACTTCAAATTCGACAACTATTTGCAGGATGTGGTCCATAGTAGGAAGTGCATAGTTGTCTTTGAGGCTTGCTTGATTCAAATTCCTAAAATCCACGCAAATTCTTATTTCCCCATTCTTTTTCCTTACAGGGACGATATTTGCCACCCATGTTGAATGATGTATTGGGTAAATTATACGAGCCTTCAACATCTTTTCCACTTCTCAAAAAATAGCTTCTAAAACTTTGGGGTTGTAATTCCTGAGTTTCTGTCTAAAGGTGGTAGCCCCTGGTTTCAACGGTATATGATGCACAAATTCGCCGTTTCTAAATTTTTTTAAATCACTGTAACTCCATGCAAAAACATCCTGATATCTAATTAAGAGTTCAGACAACTTCTCCTTTTCCTTTATAGAACAAGTTGGTCCTACATTCCCAATTTTGATCTTGTCAGGTTCTTCTTCTTTCTTATCAGAGTCAACATCTTTATTTAGAGTGCTATCATCTTTTCTACCAAAAATATGTTCAAGGGAAACCAAACCTTTAGGGATCCTATTTCCTGAGAGCTGAATCACCTTGCCTGTTTCCATTGATTCTTCCCCAATGGGTTTACCATAATGTTCGGACCCTTCAAAGAAGGTTTCAGCAAAATCGCCAACGCATGTTATAAATTCCTTTAATTGTGCATCATCATTAAAAACCTGCCAATAGTTAACATTGTCTGGGACCTTAGGTCTATAAATCACTTCAATCCTATAAGTATCACTTTTGAATTTAGGATGTGGTAGTAGTAGTGATGCTGAGATAGCTAAGGAGTTAGCTTTTGTGTTTTGAACATGAGGAATGAATTCAATAGAGAATGCTTCAAATGATTCGATTTCATCCCACACTAAATTTCTATAATGTTTCAATCTATCATTTTTCACTGAAAACTATTTTCTCACCTGCTTCACGATGAGTTCAGTGTCACCTTTCACCTTGAGGCACTTTACTCCTTTAGCTTTGGCTTCTTGTAAACCTAGAAGCAACGCTTCATATTCTGCAGTGTTATTGGTATTATGAAAGTCTAGCTTAAAAGAAAAAGGAAAAACTTTCCCAGAAGGTGAAATGAGAACAACACCTACACCTGAGCTTGAATTCAAGTAGCTTCCATCGAATTCTAGGGTCCATAAAGTGTGTTCTGAACTTACCTCTTCTCTCTGTTCTTCTCTGTATGGCTCTTCAGGCAGAATAATATAATTTCTGAACTAACATTCTTCATACAATATTTGTGCTTTAGGATTATCAGAGGGTACTATAGTATATTTATGCTTGGGTTCAGGTTCTAGCTTTATTTTCTTCTTCCCCAAAGGAATATATGCTTCTGACCAATCCATTTTAATTTCTCCCCCCACGTCTTTGCAAAAATTTCTACTGAGCAACATTCCATAGTTGGCTAGGATATCAGCTACTAGAATAGTAATTTTTACCCTCTTTTCAGGGCAAGCATAAAGAACAGCCTGCACATCTTTTACCTGACCAACCAGGGGTACTTGTTTCCTGTCCATAGCATAGCAGCACCCAAAGGTCTTTGTGAGCTCCAAACCAAGAGCTTTTGCGACCGGTTGGGGCATAATGTTATCTGATGCTCCAGAGTCAATGATGCAATTACTAAGTTTCTGACCATTTAATAATAGAGATATATAGAATGGATTGGGCTTAGTTTCCTCTATTTCTTTTTGAACATAATTAGCAATGGTTTTAGTGCCCTTAATGCATCTTTCAGATACAAAGACGGGTTTGTTGATAGTCTTTGGATCCTCAGAAAGCTCATCCGTAACATGGGCATTAGTAGCAGGACTTCCCTTTATATATTGAACCAACTTGTCCAATTCTTTTAGGTTAAGTTTTAGATATTCAGCTGGAGAAATTGATATGGAAGAGGTTTTGCAAAATTCAACAATATCAAAAGTTGACGTACTAGCTTTTGTTTCTGTTCTGGACAAGATTTTCGGTTCTCCAATCTTGATTTCATCAGCATGCATATGTTCCTTACCTTTAGAACTTGATACATTGGGGGAAATTCCTGAATATAATTTCTAATTTCGTTGGCCTCTAGTCATTATGGTGCAAGCAGGGTCTTGGAGCGTTGTATAAACATCGCCTCCTCTTTCAGAGTCAAATTCATACTCCAAGAAATAAGAACCTAAGTCTCCCTTCTCAATACTCTCATTTTCGGTCATTCGTTCTATTGCAATAGCATTTTTTGCTAGTTGGATACAATTTATCCAATCTGGGTATTCTTGTTCATCATGATCTTCAGTCATATGAAATGAACACATCATTTCTTTTGGAGCTTCTTCAATTTGTAATCTTGTTTGAGGAGCAGTTAACAGGGGTGTTTTACCAAAATTTTGAGGTTGTTGTCATCTGTGAATGTCCTGGTAAGGGGCCTGGTATGGGTTATGGATCTTGTTCTGCTGTCTCTTCATCATTGATATGTCATTCATCAACTTCTGTAAAACTGGGTCTGTGGGGGTAGAAGATGAAGCAATTTTGGGAGTATGTACATCTCTCTTCCACTTACCAACATTAATAAATGCATCTTCCAATTGAATAGCCAATCTCTGGGTAGCATCTAAATCAACACAAGCATCTTTAATGAGGTGAAAACTTATATCTGTTGGAACAACATTAATAAAGAATGACTTCTGATTTTCCACATTGGGCCTAGATGTTGTAGGAATTCTTTGGACCAGCCTATTAAATTTAGCCACAAACTCCCTCATGGGTTCATGCATGTCTTTCTTCATTTGATTGAGCTAAGAAAATAGAGAACATTCATTTTTCAGGGGTTTTAAATCTATTTTTGAAAGCATTCTTCATATCATCCCAACTAGTAATGGAATGATGAGGTAAATGAGTAAACCAGTCAACAACGACATCAATCAAAGTCTGCACAAATAGTCTCACAACAACTTCTTGTGTGGGAACACTTATGACAGCACAAGCAGAATGAAAAGCACTCAAATGATCATCTGTCAAAACCTTGCCATCTCCACTAAACTTGGGTAGAATCTCAATAGCGCCTTTAGGAAGTGCTACGAGATTCACACCTAAATTCAGTGGACCTATATTTTGCCCCCAAGGCCGATTAGCGGCCATGTTAGGTGGGATAACTTGCAAGGGTTGGATTGATAGGTAGGCTGGAACAAGAGTACTTAATGGAAGTAAAGATTGTACCAACGATGAGAAAGGAGATGGTCTGGGTGGCGAATTAGGTCTACTTTGAGATCTGATCTGTTTCTTTTTGGGGTCGTTAAAATCTGGCAAAAATTTTAGGTTTTTCAATGGCTCAAAGTTTTCATCAAGAATTCCTTTTTCCCTTTCTCCTCTCGTCTATCTACAAGTAGCTAGTTCTATCTTATAGTTCAAGGCCTTACAGGTGCCTGGGCCAATCTATCCAAAACGGCCACCACTTGAACTTCTGGCACTCCTCTCAACAATTTTTCTTTTTCCTCTTCTCTTTCAAGAACCGCTAATACTTGTTGGTATTGTTGACCACTCCTACGTACTGACCAAGCAGTTGCAACCAAGTCTAAGATTATGTCTTCTTGAGTATCTTCAAATCAGAGGTTAGGTTGTAATACAGGGAAGACCTCATTATGTGGAAGAACCATTGTTACACATTGCATCTAAGGGTTAAGGTTCTTTCAAAAAGGGACTCTCCCCAGTAGCGTCACCAAAAATATGTTAGTGAACAGATTTGTCCTTTTAATTGGTTTACCAAATTAACTCTATACCCAAATATCACAAAGAACAAAACCATTCACTGTAGTTGAGGAAGAACTCTTATCTTACTTTACACTTCCTCTCTGAATTTCTAAAGGTACAACTCCCTTATTAGATTTGAAATAAATTTGAAATCATTTTCACACTTTTCCCAAAGTGCATAAAGATCTCTCAACTACTCCTGGGTAGTGAGGTAATTATATAAAAAGGAACTGCTCGAAGATGAACAGACTGAACTAATGTAGAGAATAAAATTCACTTCAAAGAATGAACTTCCACTTAAATTTTAACATGTATCATTAACAATGAATGAAAAAAAACTTTTAAAGAACTTACAATCAAACAATAGCAGTTTGGGATTTTCAAAATGTCAAATCACATTCACAAACTAATAATAATTCAACACTCTGAACACAAAGTTTCAAAGCATAATTTGAAATTCTTCATATATGTATATTCGAGCTTTAATGCACCAAGTCCTTGAAAGCCAAACATTCATATATTGGTTCCCAAAATATTGTTATCAAAATCAAATCTATGTTAAAATATTGCTATCTAATCTCTATTTTCTATCCCCTATTTGCTTTAAAAAAAAATAGTTCAATGCCCTGGCATTTATAGTTTTTCAAACCCGAAGGGCCTCCATTGAAACCCAACCCTATCGGATTGGTACAAGAAATAGTTATAAAACTAGAAAACAATTATAAAAAAGAAAAGCCCCAACTAGTGACCGTTCAACTCCTAGTATCCGCGTCAGTTTTCTCCTCTTCTCCAATGGTTTGATACACCAGCTTCCAACTCAAAAATGTGGATACAAATTCCTGCGTAGCATGGGAGTATAGGTTCTTCAAGCTCATCACCCGAGCTTTGCATGCGTCTTTCTGCCACTTATACTCTTTTACCTTTCGGTTCTGATGTGGCATCAAGATCTCATTAAGGTGCAACATAGATTCAATGCTTGCCAAGGAGGTGAAATCATCGGCCTTCGGCAATTCTTCATCCTTGATCTGTTCTACTACCTCAGTGAAACTCTTGATTAACGTTTCAGTGTCCATATTCCCTTCCTTGAATTGTAAGATGCCCATAGGATTGACAATCTTCATGTCCTTTACTAGCTCCTTGTTCATTCCAGTGATTTTACTTTCGATGCTTTGTATTTCTTTGATGGTCTCTTTGTAAATGGACTCTTTCCAACACATATTATTCTTTAGAATGAAAAGTATGCAGGGGTCCACGGCCTTCATAGGATTTTTACTCAGGAATTTGGGGACCCCAAAATTTTCAACCTTTAAGAGCTGTAGAACCATAGCTTGACAGCGTGCTAATTCTATTTCCCATATTGAGATCAAGGTTTGAATCTCCCCTAGAAGCATTTCAGCTTCGGAGTAGATGCTGAAAACTTCATAAATGAATTTATTTCCTTGATTTATTATGTTATTCCCCCAGTTAGTCATATCATCAGCTAATAGTTTTCACTTCTGCATTTGTTTCATCAATTGCTGGCTCTCAACAGAGTTGGGGTCAAAAGGTTGTGGAACCTAAATTATAGGAGAATTGCCTAGGTTGATGAGAGAATCGATATATGTGGCCATCGTCACCACCATTGCCTTTAGTTCTTTCTTTTCCTTGGAATCTCTCTCTGATTGTGTGAGCATGTGGTTAGCAGAGAACTTAAAGAAATTGTTGCCAGTACTCCTATTTATAGAACCTAATTCAAAAGAAGTAACTTGGAACCCTTCATCCTCGATCTCCCCAGATTCTTTCTTTTGTTTATAAGTGGCCATCTCTGCTGTGATTTTTCCCGTCACCGGGTTTTTGGTGAGACAAGCATCCATTTTTACTTTCTTTGTCTTAGAACCTCTGGCTGCATATCTAGTGACTATGTCCTTTTACTGGTGTGGATACTGACTGTAGACTCCATTTCTTGTTGATTGAATTTGACAACCACAAAGGGACAGAAGAAGTGGTTGACATTACCTGAGTGTCCTGAGTTGGAGTTAATAATTTAGGCTAATCTATTCTTGGGGCTTCAATGAATTGGACTTCACCACCTACTTTGTCAGGGGAAACAAATTTATCATCTGAACTTTGCCCCTGAGATGTCATCTTCTATTTCTAAACACTAGGCTGCTTTGAGGCTTTGAATTTGGATTGGGATCTCGTCTTAGGAGTAGTAGCTTGCGAATGGGGAGAGGACCTCAGTTTCTTTTCTGGAATCGGTGCGTCCCCTGCAATATGAGAAAATGGAATGTTAGATTGAAGTGGTCCTGGGGAAGAAATCACCCTAGGAGAAGACTCATTGATATTTCCTCCTTTTTTCCTCTGTAGCTAGTCATCTGTATAGGTCAATATGGATATAGCTCTCAATTTAATATCATCTTCCTCCTCTCTGCTCCAGTCTACTGCTAGAAACTTTTCCTCATTTGATTCTTCCCAACCAGGTTCAATTAAGTATGAACTGTCTTCAATAATTCCTTGTGTTTTGAACTTCAATCTGAACGAATTGATTTTTTGTATGGTTAATCTAGAATGGTCTTTCTTCAAGACCTCTTCTTCATTTCCACAGTCTCTCCATAGATCTTCTAAATGAGGTGTGTCCAAAAGATTTACTTCAAGGCCAAGGGTTAGAGCTGCATATCCCCTACTATCAAAGTTTCTCCTACTGTGGTAGAAACCAAGATTGAATCCCAGCAAATTGTTTCCAATGATGGAAGCATTATTCATGTTAGCATAGACTAAGGAGTCTAGTGCGATAGGGAAAGCTATTTCCCAATTCTCCTGAGGAAGATTATCTTTAATGACTAAGAAAAGCTGTCTGCATAATTCGGCCAAAATGAAACAATCGAGAGCATATCGGGGTAATTTCAGAGGTTCATCCTCAAAGTGTCCAACTCTTAAATATGTGAACCTAGGAAATTAAATGAAATGACTCCCATATTGTTGAACTGGCTTCTGTGCCTCAGAAGAAAGTCATGGCACCTGAACACCATTTAGAGTCAAATAAACGCTTCCATACACTACATCATGCACCTTATGAAAATCTTCTAAAACTCAATCTTTCTGCAACAAAGGACAATATTGGAAAATGATTATTTCTTCGTTCCATACCCCACATGGAAGGATAGTGAGATCACATGTACAGACAATACAATAAGTCAAATATGAAGCCATACAGAAACCCTCGCGAGATTCTTTGGCCCTTTTGAGTTGGTTCCTCAAGGAATTGGCAATGATCTCTGCCCAATCCATCCACTGCTCGCCTTTCAAGATAATTTCAATATATCTATACATCCATTCTTCAAACAAATACACATTAGCTGAACCCTTCACCCTGTGCAATAATACAACCAGGTCATGTATATGGGGTTTCATGTGATCTTTCGTAATGACTTTGGGTAGCCTAGACCCACCTCCATAGTTAACTTCGGTCCATTTTCTGGGAAGGGTGTTTCGAAAAACATTAGGGGTTTCCTAGTATTCAGCCAAAGCTTGAGTGGGTGAAAATGTGGCAAAGGTATTTGCTGTTAATCATAAAATAGATGAAATGGTTTCCCTTGAGATATAAAGTATTGTGTTTCCATTCGCATCTATTATGCTTCTAGTCCTAACATCGTAATGGTCAATGCAAAGTTGTAGAAGTTCAGGGCTTACGAAAGCAGGAGGAAAGGCAACAACTTCAATCAACCCGCTTGTTAACACTTCCATGCACCCCTTAACCTCTTTGGTATTCTCAAGAAAATTCGTTTGCAGCTTTTCCACATTTACCCCTTCTAAATTCTTATCACAGATCACTGGTCTCTTACATTCTAGGCTAGAAGCATTGTCAAAAAAGTGCAAGACTGACTTCATTTTCAACAAAACAAGCAAAGCCTCTACTAGACAATCCTTTTGAAAACAACAGATATGCAAAACAAAACAAAGATGTCTAAATTCTCACCTGCTTTATGCTGAAAACCAAACAACTTCCTCTACCTTCCTTAACAGCTCCTTCTTTATTACAAAGTAGTTTACTGAGCTACTGAATGGTTTTATTAAAGGAAAGATTTGCATGTGGAAGTATTGGATCATTAATGGACACGATGACATATCACCTCATATCAACCTTGGCACATTCGAAACATTGTAGCATGAGCTTTTCATTTAATGATTTGCCTTTTCACATAAATCAACAATGATCAATTTCATACAATATCCGATCATCCTTCAAGTCGAAGATCTTTTCTCCCACTCCTAATGATGACGACTTCCTGCTTGGAAAAAGAACAAAATATTTTGATTTTTGATATCTAACACGAGCCTTAATTGATTGTGGAAAGGCGACGCACCATATTTTAGAAACAAATTATCGCCATCCGTTCTGATCAAGAACTACTTTGAACTACTTTGAACTGATACTCAAAGTGGTTCAAAGTACTTCAATAAAGGCCACCGCATAAAGAGAACTTCCTGCCAAAGGAAGAAGCATTAGTATGAAAATATTAGGTTGAACTACTTCGAACTACTTTGAGTTAAGGTTCAAAGTGGTTCAAAGCGGTTCAAAGAAAGGGTATCACAACTGCGAAAGCTTGTGACAACAACTTCAAGGAGCGGAGAAGGCAAAAGTGATGAGGAGAAGACTTCAAAAAAACATAGGTAGAGGGAGGTTTGAAGGATATCCTTGGGAAAAGAATTAGGCGACTCTACACACAACTAACAGGTGTCATTCTTCATGGATTTGATTTGGTCTCTTCTTTCACATTGAAAAGATATTTTTTTTGCACTTTCAAGCTTATTTTTTGTGTGGAGAATGTGCATATTCTGATCAAACACCTGCTTTCTTAAACTTCTAGAATGCCAAGATTTCATCTTTGGATCACACATTCAACATGAAAATTTTCCCTTAGTTTGAAGACCTAGAAGGTAATGATACAATTGGATTAAATATGTTCATTTTTGGAATTAGTATTATTGCATAGAACTAGATTTCAGCATAAAATACCACATAAATGTGTCAACCCTAGCACATCATGAATTGTTCACACAAGCATTGCATGGAATTGAATTTTTTTTGTCCAATTGGTCTAAGAGATATCATACATAGTGAAACTATTCCATAACACCAACAACTCATCAATAAGAGGTGCAATATATACATTCATATCTTTCACTTGATACTTACCTAGTTGAATAAACAACATCAAATAATTATTGTGGTCATTTCACTCCAAGACTTACAATTACATGTATGTAACAATAAAATAATTAAATTCCTAGAACAATCATTGCCAACAAAATGTGCTCCCTCTTTATTTACATCCACAGAGGAAGGTTATTGTTTATAACAAAAATAGGCCATACTGAGTAAATGGATCTCATATCTCCATATGGATTGACACAATTAATTGCCAAAGAGAGCATGAGATTTTGAGGTTCTTCTTTAAAGTGTGGCCACTTTTCCTCTATATCCTTAAATGTTGAACCATCTACATGCAGTTGACTAATGTCATCTTGACTTCTATTTTGTGCATGGTAATCCATAAATTGTACCAAGCTATTTCACTTGAATAATCATTTAAGATGAAGAATAATGGGGATGTAATGAAGAACCTTGTGAGGCACTTTTTTTGTCACTTGATCATCTTGATATCTTCTCATATGGAATTTAGGGAATTCTATTGCATTTTTGTGTTCTCTTTGATAAATTACATGATCATGAGGACACTCATCTATTGATTGATACTCCATCACAATATCTTTCATAGTGGCACATAATTCTTAGTACGAGTGAGGGAGAACACATGATGGTAGTAAGAAATAGTCACCTATCAATCTACAACAAAAAATATTAGTAGTTAGTATAAACACTCTTAATGGTGCATGTATATTTCACCTTTTATAGACTATAATGATGTATGTCACAAACCTTAGCATACATGGCATTGTTATGTTGGATAAACCATTCATAACCTTCACATTCACTAACAACAATACAATAGAGAGAAGAGTTGATTGGGATGCTTCATAAAGGGTTGTGTTTTCCTTCTCAAGTAGAGGTATATCATGGATGGCCTCAATTTCATCATCATCATCATCATCATCATCATCAATATTAGTAGCAACACCAGTACCAAATATTTCATGGATCAATGCATTTGTACTGCCATCTTCAAATGTGTTTTTTGGAGCATGATCTTCTACTTGAATACACACACCTCCATGTTCCTTTGAGATGTGTTGGTCCATATCACATACTACCCTTGGGAGATTGACCTATATAAAAATGATAATAATCAAACCCTCATTATGTGGTTCATATGTATACTAATTGTGAAAACAATATAACAAACAACTTACCAATGGATGATAATCAAACCCCCCTTCAGTATGACCATTCTCTTAGATATTTTGATTTTGATTCTTCTTGTCTTTAAGTTGTTACAATGCTTTCAAGGACAATAACATTTGTCATTGCTTGCTCTTTGAAAGTTAGAGAACAATCTAGTGATTGTCTCCCTATTTTGATCAAACTCCCTTGTATTATCTAACATGATCTTTCTTCACAGGAATAACTTATTCATTTACCCTTATTGAGTTGGTTGTAATTAATGTTTATATCTACTCATATGGTTTTGAAAGAAATATTTGGTGTAATTAATGTGTATATTTGTAAAAAAAATTGGACATGTTGTAGTTAATGTTTATATTTTCACATATGGCTTTGAAAGAAATGGTTGGTGTAATTAATGTGTATATTTATAAAAATATTGGACATGTCATACTTAATGCTTATATCTACACATACGATTTTGAAAGAAAAATTTGGTGTATTTATGCCTCTTCATTTTGATTTTGTTCAAGGGAATCCCACCATTGGTAATAGAAAACAAGAATGCATTTTCTAAGAGTTTACAATTGTTCAATTAAATTAATGTTTTACTAGAAAATGCAGCTAAAGAACTGTTAGCTCAAAAGAAAGAACATGGTGTTGATATTAGATCTACCTTGCTAACTCCTAATAGTTGGGCTATCATTATTTGTCCCCATCAAATTCACTTTGGTAGCCATGTTAGGGAGGTGATCTCATCTAATTCATCCTCATGGCTATGAATTCCTTAATCATGATCTTGTGTGTTCAAACTAATGTCCAAAATATTTGAACCTTAGGGCCCTATTTTATCATCATTTTAAAGGGCCTTAATGTCGACCATAAAAGGTCTCTCAATATGTTTAGAGGTTTAGAGGTAATGTGATTGTGGCAGAGGCTTCTGTAAGGGAATGAACCTCATGATTATGGAATTTGCACAAAATTAGAACTTTCTTCTTCAACTCCTTTCACTCAACTTAACATTGAATTTATTCTTCAACATCCTTCCATATGGTTGAAACTCAGAAGGCCTCATAATCAGGAATGTTGATAAACTTCTTTTGATTATTACATCAGTTTGGTTTTCAATTGCCTAGTCTTATATGGATCTTATTTCCATTATTTCATGTGATATTTATACTACTTCTATGTGTAACTCTGAGTAGGGCTTGTTGTATATTTAATTTTGAGCTTTTAGTTTCAATATACACTATCCTTGCATCATTTTCTAAATTTCCTAAATACACGTTCTATTATAGACCCATCAAATACTATTTCATACATAGGTCAATGAAGCTTAATGATGATTTCCATACTTGGACCTAATTTAAATTGATCCTATATTATACCGATATATTGGTTGTATGTTATATAGATATCTTGTCCAAAATGGAAAAGAAATGTGAAACAAAACCCAAATAACTTAAAGGTTGAAAGTGACTAAGGATTAATTTGTTTAAAGTATATAAGATAGTCCAAACTAACTTTTATATAAAGTAAAATCATTTCCTAGAAATATGGATGGTTATCGAAGAATCTTAATACACATAATACCTTTATATCTAATGTAGGACATAAAGATAAATAATCTCTATGAGAGAAGTATATTGAAGGACAAGAAGCAGTCCTTTTCTAGTGTATACTAAGGGTTTTTGCCCTCACAATAGACCAAAAAAAGGGGAAGGTTTCCAAACTAGGATGCAAAAATCCCCATGTACTATCTGAATTGATCTATTATGAATATTGATATTTTTACCATTTGGTCAATATGGTCCATGATGAAGAAAGGAAATAGCTTAAAGAATAGATTCTATAATATGATTAAAATAATAATAGAAAACTATCATCTAACTCTAAAAAAAAAATCAACATCAAAGAGACTAAACTTAAAATCTATACTAGAAGATAAGCTAGAAACATAGAAAAACTAACTCTCAATGAGAGAGAATACATTGAGATATAATGAGAAATATCCAAGGGCAATCATTTTTGGGAAGATAGTTATGTTTGGGAGTACTAGTCTCAAACATACTACATCACTAAAAATAATTACCCCTAACTATAATGCACAAGATTATGTTGTTTCTTCTAAATGAAGGAAAGATAATGTGTATCGTAGAAACTAAAGCCATGTGGTTTCAACCCTATACAGTGAATATGCTATAAATAGAAAATTAATCATATTACTATCCAAATCCTTTATCTTATAGAATAATATAGAATACATAAAATTTGCAGATGTAAGGAGAGGTATCTGATGAAAATCAAGAGTTTCTACAGGAACAAGTCATGAAGATAAGGTTCCTAATCTAATATGAATTTTCCTATATCAATAATAGTATTAATCCTTTGAATTGAGAGTTTCAAATCAGAAATAACTATTTTCCAACCTGAATTAGAGTAGAACCTACCGAAAATTAGATTATGTGTTAAAAATATATAATACAGATGATCTAAATTATTACCTTTATTGGTCATTTTATTGTACGCAATTTGATGATAGTTCTACAAGAATTTGTAATCAACCCAATTAATTAGAAACTAGACCAATTTAATTGGGTTACATGGCTTGTCTCTTTCTAAAAATATTTGCCATGATATGTTTGTTTTAAATTTCTTACAAACTCTACCCATTTTTCGTGGTCTGCATTATTTTTGTGCAGGATCTTGATGTAAGTCACTTAGCATAGGTTGAGTGAGTTTTATTATTTTATTATTTAGATTTTGGAATATTCTTGTAGCTAGATCTTTTTTTTAATTCTATTGTACCTAATCTAATGATAGTTCTTTAGGAATTTGCAATCAACCTAGCTAATCAACAACTTGACCAATTCAACTAGGTTATGGCTTGTTTCTTTCTAAAAATGTCTTCTACAATATGTTTTTGTAAAACATTTTACAAATTCTACCCATTTTTTGTAGTCTACATTATTTTTCTATAGGATCTTAAGGTAAGTCACTTAGCATGGGTTGAGTGAGTTTTATTATTTTATTATTTGCATTCTAGAATATGTATGTAGCTAGATCTTTTTTATTATTATTTATTGTACCTAATCTAATGATAGTTCTAGAGGAATTTGTAATAAACCCAGCTAATCAACAACTAGACCAATTTAACTAGGTTATGGCTTATTTATTTCTAAGAATATCTTCAATGATATGTTTTTGTAAAATTTCTTGTGAACTCTACCCATTTTTCATAGTCTACAATATTTTTGTGTAGGATCTTGAGGTAAGTCACTTAGCATAGGTTGAGTGAGTTTTATTGTTTTATTATTTGAATTCTAGAATATGTATGCAACTGGATCATATATGTAATAAGCACCTTGAAAAAAATCTCTCTAAATATATAAAGAGATACATATTTAGAAGGATATATTAAGACATACATGTTTACAAGGAAAAGAGAAAAGCATTTACATACGTACCTCTTCTCAACTTTGAAG
The DNA here is from genome assembly GCA_028749045.1 of Cupressus sempervirens. Lineage (NCBI taxonomy): Eukaryota > Viridiplantae > Streptophyta > Pinopsida > Cupressales > Cupressaceae > Cupressus > Cupressus sempervirens. The sequence goes on from CM053787.1 coordinate 1,040,304,001, forward strand.
AAAATTGAAGAGCAAGGGCATGTAGATCACAAGGGCATGACATTGCATTGAAATCATAGAGCAAGGGCACGACATGATAGTGATTAAATCATAGAGCAAGGGCATGGTATGAAAATGAAATTGCAAAGCAAGGGCATGACAAAAAAATGCAGAGATCACGAGGGCACAACAACCAAATGCATCGATTAAAAGAGTCACAAAAACATTCACTCTCCACCCTTGTTCAAAGCTCTCCACCTCTTTTATGCACAACTCTCCAAAATCAAAATAAATGGAAAATGATTGCCATGTTTTCTTTTTCTTATTTTTATACTCATAAGGGTGTCACAATTATGATACAACCATTAGTATTGTGATAATGTCAGGGACAATTGCAAATAAAAACATAAAAATGACCCTCAATTACACTGTTATCAAAATTTGACCCCAAATGTTGTAGTGAACACTCATAAATTTGAAAGTTTCTGTTACAACTAACAAAAGTATGGACACAAGGCATATGAACGCAGATCCAAACCTAAGTGGACATTAAATAAGAAAACCAAGACATATCATAATAGAAATGCTTACAATTGGGATTATAACACAAGGTATATATGTGACCATTGTGAGGAATATGGACATGTTCATGAAAATTGCATAAGAACACACTTTAGAGGCAATTACAATAGATAGTTGAGTGAAATTGTATGTTTTAGTTGTCTCAAGGTCAATCATGTAAGTAGAAACTTCCCAACTTGGTCACTTGCACCAAGCAATGAATTCAAAAAAGGTAAAGGAAAATTAGATGCTAAGAAGGTGAAGATGCAAATGAATAAGACATGGAAAAAGAAGGATGATTGCAATATTTCAAGCAAAGATGAGGTCACCATGTCCAATGGATCAAGTGATCACTTCACCCCCAACTAGGCAATCAAAGGTATGTGTGGAACTGATATTTGAAATGTTATATTTTACATCAATTCCAAGCATTGAAGGTATGGATAGGTTTTATCAGAATGAATCAAGATGTAATGAAGAGATTAGAAGTAAGAGACAATCTATCATTGTGTTGTTCTCAAGTATTGGAAGAATTATAGTTACTACTGAGAAAAGAAGGAATGGTAGTCATAACCAAGCTCATTATCTTAGTCGAGCATACTGAAAACCCTACAAAGATTGAGTTAAAAATTTTATAAGAACTAAGCATTAATTAAAAAGTTTTCATGTCTATTCAGTCAATTTATGAGTTATTTTGAAACTGATAAGTAGGAGATGATTTCCACAGCTAGTCAAATTGTGATGTGAATATCAGGATTTAACTGTGTGATTTTTGAGTCAAACTCGATGACCCATGTTTCATGAGTAGTGATTCAACATGAATCCATCTCTCATGAGAATAAATGGAACACTTAGCACTCATTGGATCTAGGTGATGCTCACAGGGGTGAAGCACCAGACTTCCCGGGAGGTCACCCATCCCAGTACTACTCCAGCCTGAGCGCGCTTAACTACGGAGTTTCCTCCACAGTTAAACCCAAAGCTTGCAACCCCATTTGCAAAACATGGGTCATCGAGTTTGACTCAAAAATCACACAGTTAAATCCTGATATTCACATCACAATTTGACTAGCTGTGGAAATCATCTCCTACTTATCAATTGATGAGCTTAAGGGGCTTTCTAATGAATGGTTCATAAGGCACAACACTTGGTGAAGGTTTTGCAAATGGGGTTGCAAGCTTTGGGTTTAACTGTGGAGGAAACTCCGTAGTTAAGCGCGCTCAGGCTGGAGTAGTACTGGGATGGGTGACCTCCCGGGAAGTCCCGGTGCTTCACCCCTATGAGCATCACCTAGATCCAATGAGTGCTAAGTGTTCCATTTATTCTCATGAGAGATGGATTCATGTTGAATCACTACTCATGAAACATGGGTCATCGAGTTTGACTCAAAAATCACACAGTTAAATCCTGATATTCACATCATATTTTGAAACTACCAAAAGATTGAAGAGCATAAAGGAAAATTGCAAAAAGGATTTCAGCATTTGTAAACAAGATTCTACTACAACTTGATAGTATTCAATGAATTGAAATGTATTCTACTCTTGTCGAGTTACATTGCCTCATGTTTTACAAATGCTATGAATTAAAATGGTAATGGGTTCTTCAGAAGTGAGGAAGAAAGGAAAACAGATGTTTAATGTTTAGTTAATTAATAATGATGTGAGACAACCCCCATTCCATTCTATTCCTAAGAAAACATATAAAGGAAACCCATCTATCAATGATACCACCAAACGTTTTAATGATTTAGAATGTTAGATGTTGTTACACATGCAAGGTTGGTGGAATAAGAGATCTAGAGATAAGGGAAATCTATTAGAAATTGTGTGATAATAGAGTTTTGAAGGAAGAAAAAAAGATCATAGAGAAAAATAGGTTAACATGTGACCCAAATTTTCCTTTGGTATTTAAGACCAAATGGATAAAGATAGTTTTGAGGAGAGTATACGATAATCAGCTATGGTTGGAGAATGAACCTATAAGAATATCAAAGAGGATTATTCATAGTATCAGGATATCCTAACCTAGATTGACCAAATAGCATGATGAGTGATACAAAGGAATAAATTGAGAAGAAAAGTAGAGTAGTGTGGAATAAATGAGGAATTTCAATTGAAAATACCACATACCCCATTAAAACATTTGTAGTGTGTGTGATAACACAAATTTTTCTAGTCAAGTTGACTTAGCAGCATGCCTTGTATGACAGTTGACCTAGGTTACAATATTGTAAAGAGCAATCATTCCTATGACCTAACCTATAAGATGTAACTTCAGCACCTATTAGAAAATTTGGAAGCTATCAAAAAAGCCAAGAATTCACAATGTAAGTTTGGATCACTTATCATTTGTATATTCTTTTATGTGAAAAATACATTTCCTACTTTTGGCAATGTAGTATGGAAGATAAATAGATCTATTACTCAATAGATAAGAGAGTTTATTGAGCAATAAGGTGAGAATTTTGATTCAGTAATGAAAAGTTATTTTGAAAACTTTAAGAAATCTATGAAGTAGAGACCAAGGATCCCTATGTTTCTAGTGGAGAAAATTATAATGATGTTTCTTTCCTAGTAGATGATGACTATACATATGTGGAGGTAGCGATTACAAGGGTAAGATGGTTAAAAAATTTATCATATGAGATAAATGTTGACGAGGCATTAGCAACCATTATTGCACTGTTGGTAGAAGAGATTGACAAGGATGCAACATCCTTTAGGAACTATGAGGAGGCAAAGTCAAGAATCACCATTAACTTGTGAAATCCTAGAGTTATTAGAAAGATGAATAAGATGGTGAAGAAACTAATAGAGAAATGTGGAGGAGGAGAGGAAGAAGTAGAAGAAGAAGAGGAGGAGGATGAAGATCAAGGACCTTTGGAACTGACTCAAGGTCTAGGTGAGGACTAGGATGCTAGTGAAGAGGATGCTAAGAAAGAACCAAAAGAAACTTGTAAGAAGAGGAAGGCACAACATAATTCAGTATAGAAGCCTAGACATAATTTAGTATAGAAGCCTAGGAAAGTAGCAAAGAAGACTGAATAGAAGTCAGCTACACCTTTGACAAGGTTAAGCATAAGGGCTACCACTACATAAGCATAAGAGACTAAATCCAAAGGAAAAAAGGAGAATGTTACAATAGATTTGTGCTAGCTTCCTAAGAAGCTAAGGAGAAATTATAAACCACAAGGAGACTCAGATGAGGAGAAGACAAAATCAGATGACTTGAGTCAATTCAAAGTGGTAAGCCACAACTCTTCATTTTACATTGATGACTTATGTGAGAATGTAAAGACCAATGTAGATTTATCTAATTTTACACATATTGATTTTGATAAGTTAGGAAGTGAAGATAAGATTAATATAGAAGAATTTATTTATGATATGATGGCTACATTTAAGACCACACCACTAGAAATTTCTAACTCTATTCCTAAAAGCCTATATGAAAGAGTTGAGTAGAAGTGGAAGTTGAGTTTGACAAATGAAAGATACTTTAGAGAGGCTATTTTAATCCAAGTGTAGATGCTTAAAATCGTCCCTAAGCACTATATTAATTAATTTGAATATTGCCCATGACATTGTAATTAATTATTAATTAATTAATTATATTGCTCACATTCATCTACTTATTTAATTAAATTAATTAATTAAATGAGTTCATTCTCTTAAGTATTTAAATCTAATTTAAATACTCCTAGCCTTAATGTGTTAAATTAATTTAACACATGATCCCCCATCTTCCCCTTTTTTAAAATAAATTTTATTTATTTAAATCCTCACATCCCATTAATTCCTCTAAACCCATGATTAAATTAAATTTCACTTAATTTAATCTTAAACCTAACCTAGAGCCTAGCCTACACCCATCATTTTCATCCTCTTAAGCCTACTTCTTCTCTAATCCCACTTAATCATTCCTAATCATCTCCCTAATCCCCCTCATTAGCCTAAGAGTGTGCTCATACATGTCTGAGATGACATGCCTACACACTCTTGTCTCCCACTCTTCTTCTCAAGTTTTCTCACACATGTGTGAGCAAACTTTGAATTCTTGACCATTTGCATGGCTTGCATGTCACCTTATGTGGAATCTACCACCTCACTAAGCACTCTCTTGAGCCTATAAATAGAGGGCTTGTCTCAAGCATTTGCATCTCCCCTTATTGCATTGTTACCATGCCATTTTGAGTTTTGAGTTCTCATGCTAAGAGTTTGCATTTATAGCTTCAATTTAGCTTGCATTTTTATCATAGTTGCATATCTAGTTAGTTCTTTCATTGCATATCATCATCATCCTTGAATGCTTTCAAGAATGACTCTCTCCATATCCATTTCTTGAGGTATTCTTCATCTCATTTAGTCTAGATTCATATCTTACTTGCATACACACTTGCACTCACACACTCAAGAGATTCATTTATTGTTGTGTTTGGGAGAGCACATCAAACATACCCCCATCTTAACACACCAACAAGGCCTCTTATGGGTGCCTTTGTTGAGCTGTCGAGGTGGATAGAAGGTTGTATTTTTTGGTTGCTTAGGGTTGCAAAACTCAATCAAGCATTAGTTGATATTTATTCCTTACATTTTGGTGAATGCTTGCTGCATTTTGAAGGTTTTAAACTAGTGTTTGTTTGTTAACCCATGCTCCTAACAGGTCATATTTTCTAGCACACACCAAGTTATGCCTAATTTGGAAAAGAAAATTATAGAAAAAGAAATGGTAAGTATAAAGGGAAATTTCCCCCTAAATATAGAGTCTTTCACATATTGAGAAACAAGTTGAAGAGGTGGTAACCTAGAGTAGCTTATAGTGGAAATCTATGGGTTGACCAAAACAATTGTGGAAGAGAAAGAAGAACAAGTGATAGATGAAACATATAGGAAAGGATTAGTGGAAGAAAAATATGATAAAATAGAGGAAGACACACAAGGTGCACAAGATGGTCAAATGTCGAGCACCATTCCTCCACATGAAGACAAAGAGATTCAATAGGACTCTATAATTATTAAGGATATACCTACTATTACTACACATAATGTTAATCCACTGACTAAGCATGACATAAAGAAACTACAATAGGAATCCACCAATACAATAATTCCATGTACAAACCCTATATTGGTAAGAGTTGATGAAATTAAAAAGGCTAAGATTGCATCTACAAGGGATAAATAGTAAGCCATATCAAATGTGCCCCCACTTGTTATAGAAGTTAAGGAGAAAGAATCACATGAGCTAACAAAAGATCAAGGTGTAAAACTAGAAAAGAAAGATGATATTAAAAAGTCACCATATGTAATGCCTATAATAGCCATTGAGATGAAAGTGAAAAAGGAGGAAACAATAGTTACATCATTGCCTAGTCTACATAGCTCAAGTTTACCAACACTTGTTATAATAGCCAAAGATGGAAATGAAGAGAATAAGGGTGGGGAAGCCAATCCTACACCAACCTACCTTATCCAAACCCATTGAAAATAAAAAGGAGGATACACAAAGAGAAGAGGAAAAGATGACTGCTAAAACAAAGGAATAGGTAGCCATACAGACACTGGTCACTTTACCAGTCACTACACCTCCTCTTACTAGCTAGACTCTTTAGAGGAAGATTGAGTACCAACACACCCAAGAGTGTTGAAATTACATTATTTGAGGATGTGAGTTTGGATGAAGTGATTGCTCTACCAAAGTTTGATCTAACAATAATCACATTTGAAGAAATGAATGTTCTTCAAGAGTCTCTACAGAGAAAGAAAAGGCAAGAAATCTTGAGGAGGAAGCATAAGAAAAAATAGGTTTTTCACGATATTAAAGATATATTTTTTGATGCTTTTGATATTCAAAATTCATTTTGTAACAAGCCTATTATACAGAAACTTGTACACATAGTTGATAAGATAAAGGATGAGGACATAGAGTCAAATGTTAAACTATTGGAATAGTCTAAGAAGAGATTTCACACTAAGGTTATGGACAAGATATCTAGTGCCATTGCACAAAGACAAGTTGATTTAGCAACTAAGATGGAGAGTGTGAAGCAATTTTTGGACAAAATTTATTATCTATACACTAAATTATGCAATGTTGATAAATTTGGTAAAGAAACTCACCAGCCAATTGACTAGCTACAAGGAGATTTAAAATTAACATGTATTATATTAAGGTAATCTCTTGGCACTAGTCAAGTTCATTTTCAAAGATTATTGATGACATAGAGTAGGCTTGCCAAGTTTCAAGAAAAAGATTCCAACATAAGATCTATATTGATCAATATATAGTCCATGTTGATCCCTCACTCAGAAGTTTTGTAGAAGGAACTAGCCTATGTAGAGACATTGATGAAGAAAGATTCTCATCTTTCTACTCATGAAGGCTTAGTTGACCTAGTAGCATAGCTAGAAATTTAGATTCAATCTCTATATGCAGCCACTAATAATTGGGATTTTTCTTTGAGAATCATAATGGAATTACATAAGCCATTTTTGGACAAATACATTGTACATATACCACGCAAATGACATAAGTGTCAAAAAAGGGTGATTTTGAGGATTTTGTAAATTTTGAAGAATATTGCCAAGGCAAATATCTACTCAAAAGGAGTTACAAAAGAGAAGTGAAGCATTTACTCAGGGGAAGTAAAACAACAAGGTAACATCATCATTTTTGCAAATTTTGAGATTTTGAGATTTTTTATAGAAGTCAAGAAGAGATGATACATTGTCTAAGTTAAGCATAAAATAAAAGTTAATATGCCATGAAAAAGTGTTTTTGCCACTCATGTCAAAGTGGGAGATTGTTGATCTCATTTTGGTTTTGATAAGGTAGTGACAAAACACGTAGTCATTATCTACAAAAGAATAGTAAAAGTTGAGTGCATAGTGTATGCTAAGAATAAGTGCCCATACAATACATGTTGAGTGATATGATAGTAAGTACCAAGCACTAGTAGGTGTTGAGTAGTTGGTGTGTGTCAAATCACTCAGGTGTTGAGAAAATAGTAGGTGCCAAGAAAATAGTGTGTGTTGAGTGATTTAGGTGTTGAGTAGTTGGTGTGTGTCGAATCACTCAGGTGTTGAGAAAATAGTAGGTGCCAAGAAAATAGTGTGTGTTGAGTGATTTAGGTGTTGAGCAATAGTAAGTGTCAAGCCATTCAGAAGCCCAGTATCATCAAAAAGAGCATAGTGAAGGTCGAGCATAAGAGCCTATTGATGTCGAGTAACTAATCAATGACATAGTTGTTTGTTATGGTACAAAATTCTATGTAAACCAGTTTTGGCTGATAGGAACATGAATTTTTGATTATAAGAGATAAGGATGAAGTCATATTATGCATCCCAAGGTAATACATTCATCCAATTAGAAAAGTGAAGCAATTAGGTGGAAATAAGGATCAACCCTAGCTGTTGATTATGACCTAGCCCTTCTCCACAATGCCTATTTAAGGAGGTAAACCCTAAGGAGTAACATGCATGAAGGAGATGAATACTAAGAGTATAGAGGGAATTAATGGTGGAGAAGATGGATAAGAGAAAATTATACAATATAGAATCAGCTTGAGAATAACACAGACAAGCAGTGAAAGGTTAGAGAAGATAGATCTGATCAGAAGGATCAAGAGATAACTAGTAAAGAGGAGATTTGACATCAAGAAAAAAGGTGAGACCTAATAGTCTTTGTAAGCCTTTAACAGGACAAAAATTTCATAGGGTAGTTCATAGTTTATGATAATAAAAAATTGTCATCATAACTGGCCACACTTTATTACTATAATAGTGAAGATTTATGGGTGTCATCCTCACCCCAGTTTTACCTTCTAATTGGAGGGTTTCTAGGTAACCAATCTTTTGTGTTATGTATTGATTTACTTTATGCTAACCAAAGGATTAGGTGTTGAATCATTTTAACAAGTGATTAAAAGTAAATCTCTTAATAGAGTAGTCCTAACAAGTTGTTGTAAATCTCTTAACTGAGTGCTTACTTAATTTTGAGTTTAAATCCTTTAGCAAAGTGAGACCTAATAGTATTTGTAAGCCTTTAACATGACAAAAATCTCACAGGGTAGATCATAATTTATGATAAAAAAAATTTGTAGCCATAATTAACCACACTTTATTGCTATAGTAGTGAAGATTTGTGCATGTCATCCCCACCACAGTTTTACCTTCTCAATGGAGGGTTTCTAGGTAACCAATCTTTTGTGTTATGTGTTGATTTACTTTATGCTTACTTATTCAATTTACATGCTAAGTTATGAGTGTTAGAAATTTGTTCAGCGCTCCCCTTAAGATTTGTGACAAGGGCTTGATTGCCTCCTATGTATTATAAGTTGAGTGGTTGTATCAAGCATTGATAGATCAATATTTTAGTGCAATAGCAACCCCACTCTAACAAGTGGTATCAGAGCTTGTTCATAGGTTTGAATCCTCAAAGCCTCTGGTAACACTGAGCAAGAGATTGTTAGAAATTTTTTTAGCCCTCCCTTTAGGATTCATGACAAGGGCTTAATTGCCTACTATGTATTATAAGTTGAGTGGTTCTATCAGTCTTTTGGTACAATGAAAACCCCACTCTAACAATGAGATGGATGAATGGTGAAAAGTTGTAGAGATAAAAGTTTTAAGTTTCAATTCATGCCCCCCTCCCCCTCAAAACATAGTTTCCCATTGTTATTTTAAATATAATTTTGTATGGTAGGTTGAGAATGGGACAAGTACCAAAGCACAAGATCTTGCACAATTGAAGCATGATACACAAGAATGACATCGAAGATGAGCTTTTGTCAAGATGAGAAAAGATTAGTAATACAAACCTTGGCCTATTTAATGAATTTGGCAAGAGAGAAAATTTTTGAATTTCATCCATCCAAAAAGGTAAAGAGAATGATAAAGATGTTAGATAACTAGGGGGGGGGGGGGGGGGGGTGGTGGGGGTGAATCATTTATGTCCAATTATGTCATGGTCCCTCCAAACATTTCAACACCATCAAAGCATCATAAAAAAAAAATTAGTAACTTCAATAATTCGGTATACACATCTAACTTAAAATTGAACTCATTCATCCACTTCTTCACAAATTATCATCAAATTCTTACTTTAATTACCATCTATCAGTAAATTTCTAGTTATTACCTATTGATATCTTAGGTATTACTGAGTTGTAGTAAATTGTTAAAAAATATAGATCAACTTGCAACAAAAATAATATCCGCACAATTAAAACCAAGATCTTTAATGTAGTAATTACCCTATTAAAGGAAAAACCACCTAGGACTCACAACCCAAACATTTCACTCTTCTGAAGTTATCTCTATTAGGACACAACCTTGTTAAAGATTACATACACTTTGTTAAAGCGACATTGTTAGAAGATTTCATAAAAAGATCATCTAGACTTTATCACTCCTTGTCCTTGACTAAAATGAGTGACCTAATTTAAAGGACATAAAAACACCACTAATCAATGTTACCATATAGGTTCACTTGGTAATTCCAAGATTTTATGCTAAAATGTTCAAATAGAAACAATATAAAGTGAAATGTTAAGAATAAAAAGTACCCTTTTTTGAGGTATCTATTCTTTCTCTCTCCCTCTCTCTCTTTCTTTTACTCACTCAGCTAATTTTGAATTCTACAAACTCTTCTTCTTATCTTCTCTCTACTCTACTCAATTCACTTGGCTCAACACTTAGCTCTTCTCCTTCAACAAATTTTCACTTCTCAAAAACCTTTGATCAATATCTCAATGAAATTTGTAAGAATTTGACCTAGGGAAAAATCACCCAAGATCAAGAAGCTCAAGAACTTGCATAATGTGAACCAATAAAGTATGATTAGAATAACAATATAAAATTTAATTGATGTACATACACACTAGGAGTGCTTGAATATAAAGGCCTCTAGATTGACTAGGAGTCAGCACAGTGATAAGTCTCACAACTAAGCACATGTCCACTAAGAGTGGATTATCTTCCATTGAGCACAAAAGTTAGTGTGATGATGAGAGGATAAGCTTAACATGGGTGTGTCACATAAAATTATGTTGTAGATACCATGTGCTTAATTAGAGTGCAAACAACTGTGTTTTCTATATGACAACTCAATTGATTATGCAAACTCCTATGTTGTCATATGAGTACACATACTCCTAGGTATCTAATCTAATAAATAATAAAATTGTTAAAAATGCCTTAGAATAACTGAAAGGGGCGTGCATTAGTTATTCAAGGTCCAAATGTCCTAATAAAACTTTTTCACTACGTATAGTGAGCTGATTCAACTAATCATGCATCCAAGCTAAACATTCTTCTCAGCAAGTTACTGATAAATCAACATGAAAGAATAAAACATGAAAGATCGACATATAAAATAGTGATTTATGTGAAAATCCAATTTGAAAAAAACCACAAGTAACATGCTACTCAATTCTCACTCTTCTAAAGTGATGCCCTATGAAAGGCCTACCCTGTTAAAGGCTACAACACACCATTAAATGTGACCTAGTTAAAGGATTTCAATCACCTTGTTAGAAGTGGGCCTAGTTAAATGACTTTAGAACATTCACTTGGAATACCCTATTAAAAGATTTACAATTGGCTATTAAACAAACCTAAGTCCATAAGATTTTACACTAACTAGTACAATTGCTAGAGAGTAACAATAAGAGCTTTTGACCTGATTCAACTCACAACTTAACTTGTAGATTTCAAATCTTAGTTTAGCTCTCAAAAATGCTTGGTTTTCAATCTTTGCAGCTCTGATAGCTTGTCCTCCTCTCAATCTTTGTCTCCTTGAGTCTCCATGCTCATTGTGCTAATACATTACAATCACCTCTATGGTCACCTATCGAAATAGTCTCTGTACTCTATTCTTCTCTCTCGATGCCTTCTTCTTTACACCCTTCAACCACTTCAACAATACTTGCTTCTTGACCTATAAATTCTTAAATATAAGTCTAGAATACTTTTCTTGCTCCTAGTCTTTTTGCTTTTAATTTCAATTTGAATGGATTAGGTAAGATTCAATGAATCTACCCCTTATCTTGTTCCTTTTAGAAACATCAGGAAGAATCCTCTTGAATTCACCCAAAAATTGTTTATCTAAAACTCTGTGCCACCAGATCATCATCCTTATCTTCCAACCAAATCACAAAATTCAAGGTAACAAACTTGTCAACTCAGATCTGGCCAATCTTTGACTTTTCAAATAATGTAGTAGCTCGACACTATTAAATTTCTGACACTCAACACATAGTGTGTTACACAACATCAACTAAGTTTTTTGATGCTCAACACCTACTATGGATTTACTTGGCATCAACTACATTTTACTAATGCTTAGCACCTATTACTTTGCTTGGCACCTAAACTTTCTTAGCTCCCTTAGTATCACTCATAACACACTAGATTTTTCATTTTCTCAGCACTGACTAAAAATTAGTTTAGCATGAACTAGCTTGCTTGGCACCCACTAATGAATTTAGTCAAGCTTTGCAAATACCCTTGTTACAACTTGTCCTTCTAGAGTTTTTAAGTGTGGCCAACCTTTGTATCTTCAAGTATATTATCAATACATCATTTTACCATTGTCTTAACTGATCCTTATACTTCATTACAAAACCATAACTCAACCTTTCCCTTAAGTGCTTTTGTTACATCTTATTGATTGAATCCTCTTCATCAATTAACTAAGTGATAGTACTTGGATCTTATAAGAAATTGTAATTCTAGCAAATAGAAAGTTTGACATTAGTGAAAAAAAAATGATTGAAAAAATTCTTTATCATCAATCTTCCTTCTTCTTAATAATCTTCCTCTTTGATAGTGATCTTTTCAATCAAATTTCAACAATCTCCCTCTGTTGCATTGATGGCAAACCAACCTAATCAACCAAGTTATCAAAATGCTAACTAGGTTTAAAAAATAAGTCAAATACCAAAAAGAAATTTGTTACCATTACTATTTTCATTAGCTTTCACATCTCCCTTATTTGCTGATACATTGTCTTCTCTTTTTGTTCTACTCCCTCTCTGATTTGCTATCCTAATTTCTTTGCTTTTGCTACTCCCTCTTAACTTCTATTTCCTTTTTTTTATTTCTCTACTATTTCTCCCTCTAAATATCTGATCCTTTGGATTTTCTATTTCTCTCTCTTTTTTATGGCTTACTACTTTGACCAGTCTTGCTCTTCCTCTTAGCTGCTATTTCTTCCTTTACACTTTGGATTTTGTAGATTTGATCAGTTTATGCTATTTGGCTTACCACTTTGATCAATTTTGCTCTTCCTCTTAGCTACTATTTCTTCCTTTACACTCTAGATTTTGTAGATTTGATCAGTTTATGTTATTTCTCCCTCTTTGACAACAATGCCAAAGATATATTACTTCAACATCTTATTATGCAAGTGTAGCATTTGCAAGAACTCCAATTTCTCCGTTTATCACCTTACTTGTGACTAATTTGGATCTTCAATACTTTAGTTACTTTAGGCAATACCTAAAATAAGTATCCTCTGCATCAATTTATAATATTCCAGCAATCAACTTATTTGATGCAAGGTAATCTTGCTATTGCTTAAACAACCTTGGATAGGGGTATCACCCTTAACTTACCTCTAATCTATTCAAATGTATCTTTGGATAATGATTTTTTAAAGATGTCAGCAATTTGTTCCTTTGAGTTAACATATTCCATCTTCACTTGCTTGTCTTCCACCAATTCTCTTACATAGTGATACTTAATTGTAATGTGCTTTGTTTTGGCATGCATCACAAGATTCTTAGATATGTTGATGGAACTTGTGTTATCACAATAGAGTATCATAGGTTCAATTACTTCTTCTTTCATACCTTGCAACATATGCTTGATCCATACAATAGTGGTGTAGTTGATAGCAACAAAAACATACTTAGCTTTAGCTATGGACTGCAAGGTATAACTTTTCTTTTTGCTGGTCTAAGTGACTAATCTTTTACCTAAGAAAAGTGCTCCTCCATTGGTGCTTTTTCTATCATCTCTATTACCTCCCCAGTCTGCATTAGTGTAGGCTTTCAACTCAAACTTTTCACTCCTCTTATAGTATAAGCCAAAGCCATTTATTTCTTTTAGATATCTCATTATTCTCTTTACTGCCATAAGATGATTTTCTCTTGGGTTTGTAAAAAATCTTGCCACTATTGCAATAGATAATGCAATGTCTAGTCTACTATGTACAACATATTGTAACTTTCCATTCATTGATCTATAAATTGTCTACTTTACTTTAGCTGACTCATCATCTTTGAATAACTTATGTCCTATTACCATTGGTGTACTGACTGGTTTTGAATCCTCTAATCCAAATGTTTTGAGTATCTCCTTGATGTATTTTAATTGAGTCACAAATATGGCATGTTTTAGTTGATATACTTTCAATCTAACAAAGAATTTAATTTCTCCAAACATTGACATCTCAAGCTCATGTTTCATTTGATCAGCAAAATCTTTGCGTAATGCATCTTTTCCTTCAAATATTATATCATCAACAAAGATTTGAGATATCAAAATATCTTTACCTTTTTCTACCTTGATATATAGGTTGTTGTTGTCATCTATTCTCTCAAATTCTATCTTCAAAAGATATTTGTGAAGTCTCTCATACCATGCTCTAGGTGCTTGTTTCAAACCATAGAGTGCTTTGTGTATTTTGCAAACCATATTCTTGTTGTTGTGATCAACAAATCCCTCTGGTTGTTCTATGTAGACTTCCTCTTTTAGTATACCATTTAGAAAAGTAGACTTTACATCCATTTGGTAGACCTTGAAACCTTTTTAGGTAGCATATGCAAGTAGAGCTCTAACTCCTTCCATCTTTGCAATAGGGGCAAATGTTTCCCCATAATCCAATCCTTCTTCTTGTACATAACCTTTGCAGACTAGTATAGCCTTATTTCTTGTGATCTCACCAGTTTTATCTAGCTTGTTTCTAAATACCCACTTGTTACCAATCATATTCTTATCAGTTGGTCTTGGAACTAAGGTCCAAGTTTTGTTCTTCTCAATCTGATCAATTTCTTTTTCCATAGCTTTACACAAATTATCATCTTGTAGTGAATCCTTTACTATTTTGGGTTCAATTACCAATAAATTTTTTTGTAGGGTGATGTCTTCTCACATACTTAAATAGCCTTGGTTATTTCCTTATTTCCACATTTGATCTTTCAGTTTTAGAGTCATTGTGCACATCTATTTTCGGTAATTCAACATCTATTTCATGTATATTGATTTTAGAATCAGAATGTGCATTTTATTCATTCTGTAACTTAGCTTTTTAATGTAGCTTGACATTCATTGGTTGTGACTCGGCTGATACGAAAACTTGTTGTTGATTCCCAACTTGATTGGCATTGTCTTCTTTAGTAGACATTCCTTCATAGAAGTACACAAAGGTTCTATACTCTTCTAGTTTCTGGGTTTCATCAACTTGAACTTCTATATGCTCATCAAAATTTATATTTGCACTCTCTATAATTTTGTGAGTATTAGTATTCAAATACTTATATGCTTTACTTCTAGTGGAGTATCCAAAGAATATTCCTTCATCACTCTTCGCATCAAACTTGCCATTTCTAGAATCTTTAAGAATATAACACTTACAACCAAACATTTTGAAATGTTTTACATTGGGTGAGAGACCATACCATAATTCAAAAGGTGTTACATTTGCACCTTTCTTGACTTGTACATGATTCAAGGTGTAGGGAATAGTACTAATAGCTTCTCTCCAGTACTTTAGAGCAACATTCTTCTCCATCATTAATGTTCTTGCATGTCCTATCACTGATCTATTTCTTCTCTCTGTAATGTCATTCTATGGGGGAGTTCTTGGTGCTGATGTTTGTCTCTTGATTACTTTATCATTGCAAAATGTCTCAAATTCTTTTGATGTGAACTCTCCTCCTATGTTTGATCTTATACACTTTAGAATCTTTCCTATTTCTTTCTCAACCTTGGCCAAATACCACTTAAACATTTGAAATGCATCAGATTTTTGCTTTAAGAACATGATAGTCATCATCCTAGAGTATTTATCCACAAACAACATTATATATCTATCTACTTTGTAGCTTTGCACTAATTCTAGTACTTCTTTGGAAGTGTAGGTTTTGCTTTTGAAACTTGACTTGGACATCTTTTCTAGTTAACACTATTTGCACATTGTATTGTCAGGCTTTTTTAGTTTAGGTAAACCTCTAACTTTCTTCATTTTGCTGATGTTGATCAAACTATCAAATTTGACATGACATAGCCTTTTATGCCATTTCCACACACCATCAAGTTTTACAATAAAATAGGTTGCATCCTCCATATCTAGGTAAAACCAATTACTCCTAGTTTGGTCTCCTTTTCCTATCAGATTTCTATTAGTGTCATAGATTTTGGTAGTTTTATTTCTAAATTCTACTTTGTAGCCTACATTACTTAACTGTGACACACTCAGTAGATTATAGTTCAATCCTTCAACATAATATGCATTATCACATGAAATTTTCTCTGTAAGCTTAATGGAACCTTTTCCTTTGATTAGAATGAAGCATCATTTCCAAATCTAACACTATTTCCATCATACCAAGTTAAGGTAATAAACTTACTTTTGTCTCTTTTCATGTGATGTGAGCATCCATTCTCTATGATCCACTTGTCATTTTTTTTTACACAGATTACTAGTGCTATTGCTTCATCTTCATCTGAGTCATCCTTTATGGCTACATAGACTACCTCATCATCATTTTCATTAGAATCCTCTTCAACAATGTAGGACCTTTTTCCTTTGTCCTTGTAATCTCTGCTATCATCTTCTCTTTTGTTCCTGTACTTGTTTCCTTCTTTTTAGCTCTTCTTCCGTGTACACGTTGCAGCAATATGACCTACTTCATTGCAAGTAAAATAGATAATAGGAAACTTACCTTTGAATTTACCTTTACCACTATGAAATCTTTTGGCCAACAATTCCTCTAATTGTTCCACATCTTCTTCATCCGTGTTGCTGTCACTAGATACATGTTTTATCTTTCTATTCTTGTTCTTTGTTTTCACTTCCTTAGTGTCTTTCAATGTTAGCTTTGCCTTGAAAGTAGATTCAAGGTTCTCAAGTTTGTAGTTATCAAAATTGGATAACTCAAATGTAGTAAGTCTTCCCACTGTACCTTCAAGTGTTAGCTTGTTTCCTTATACACATCTTAACTCTTGGATGGCTAAAACTCTAATAGCATAGATAGAGAGTAAGGATCTTAAGAATTTGTTATTGATGGTATGATCATCTAAATGACCACCCAAAATTCTTATTGCACTTACTTTTTCCTTCATTCTAGAGGCAAATTGAGTAATATTTTCAGTTTCCTCCATTCTCATGTCATCGAACTTTCCTTTGAGGTTTTCTCTTTTTGTTCTTTGAACATTTTGATCTCCTCCATAGATACTGTCAGGGCTTTCTAAATCTTGAATGTAGAGTCACATCCCTTGATGTCATCAAATTCAACATAGTTTATGGCAGAGGCAATCTCTAGTATTACCTGATTATGCTCCTTCCTTTTATTTAAATCTTTTGTAGTAGGGGCTCTAGCTAGATCAACATATTCCACTTCAATTGAGGTATGTGTATGATCACCAATTGATCCAAGGTGCAGCTTCATTAGACTTTTCCATGTAGCGAAGTTATCTCTGTTGAGCTTGGGAGCCTATCTCTTGGACATCTTGATCTTCTTGCTTCTAGTATGTTTAAACTAAATTAGTAGATGGCTCTAATACCAATTGTTAGAAATGCTTTAGAATAACTGAGAGAGGGGGTGAATTAGTTATTCAAGTCTAAATTTCCTAATAATAATTTTTCACTAAGTATAGTGAGCCCATTCATCTAACCATGCATCCAAGCTAAACATTCTTCTTAGCAAGTTACTAATAAATCAACATGCAATAATAACACATGAAATATCAACACATAACACAGTGATTTACATGGAAACCCAATTTGGGAAAAACCACCAGTAATATGCTACTCAATTCTCACTCTTCTAAAGTGATGCCCTATGAAAGGTCTGCCTTGTTAAAGGCTACAACACACTGTTAAATGTGATTTGGTTAAAGGATTTCAACCACCCTATTAGAAGTGGGCCTGGTTAAAGAACATTAGATCATTCACTTGGAATGCCACCCTATTAAAGGATTTACAACTGGTTGTTAAACGAAACTAAGTCCATAATATTTTACCCTAATTGGTACAATTGATAGAGAGTAACAATAAGGGCTTTTGACCTTATTCAACTCACAACTTAGCTTGCAAATTTTAAATCTCAATTCAACTCTAAAAATTGCTTGGCTTTCAGTCTCTATAGCTCTAATAGCTTGTCCTCCTCTCAAGATTTGTCTCCTTGAGTCTCCATGCTGATTGTGCCAATACAATACAATCACCTCTATGGTCACCTATCAAAGTAGAGTCTCTATACTCTATTCTTCTCTCTCAATGCCTTCTTCTTTACACCCTTCAACCACTTCAACAACACTTGCTTCTTGACTTTTAACTCTTAAATAGAAGTCTGGAATACTTTTCCCACTCCTAGTCTTCTCGCTTTTAATTTTAGTTCAAATGGATTAGGTAAGATTCAATAAATCTACCCCTTATCTTGTTCCTTCTAGAAACATCATGAAGAATCCTCTTGAATTCACTTAAAAATAGTTTATCTAAAATTTTGTGCCACCAGCTCATCATCCTTATCTTCTAATTGGTTCACAAAATTCAAGGTAACAAACTTGTTAGCTTAGATCTAGCAAATCTTTGACTTTTCAAATAATGTAGTAGCTTGGTACTATTGAATTTTTGATGCTAGACAAATACTATGTTACTCGACATCAACTAAGTTTTCTGAAGCTCGAAACCTACTGTGGATTCACTCGGCATCAACTACATTTTACTAATGTTCAGTACCTATTACTTTTCTTAGCACCTGAACTTGCTCAATTCCTTCTGTATCACTTGACACACATTATATTTTTCATTTTATTAGCACTAACTAAAAATCTACTTGGTATGAACTAGCTTGCTTGGCACCCACTAATGAATTTAATCAAGCTTTATAGACAACCTTGTTACAACTTATCCTTCTAGAGTTTCTAAGTGTGGCCAGCCTCTATATCTTCAAGTTTATTATCAATAAATCATTTTACCATTGTCTTAACTGATCCTTATACTTCATTACAAAACCATAACTCAACCTTTCTCTTTAGTGCTTTTGTTACATCTTATTGATTGAATCCTCTTCATCAATCAACTAGGTGATAGTACTTGGATCTTATAAGAAATTGTCATTCTAGCAAATAGTAGGTTTGACATCAATGACAAAAAAATGATTGAAATATTCTTTATCATCAATCTTCCTTCTTCTCAACAATCTCCCTCTTTGATAGTGATCTTTTCAATTAGATTTTAACAAAAATAATGCATTAACCTAAGTAAACTTAAGTAAAATGTAATAATAATTAACTATTTACATTAACAAAATTAGCAACCAATTTGAACCAATAATCTAAATCTATCTTGTTATCCTCCTTAAATAGTTTTCTTAATTCTTCTAGATCCTTCCATCATTTGTCTCTTAGTCAAAATTGTTGATCTTAGGTTTACAACTGATTTCTTTCATATAATTAACTTAGACATATATAAAATATAGCTTTCCATCCTTATCCCTCTTCAATTTCCATCATCAAATCCTTCTTAAATTTTCTACATCGTTGATCTTGAAACAAAATTTTACTCTCGCTTTAGACTTTCTTGGTCGTTCTAACTTTCCATCAAAATTTGGCCTCAGATTACAATTTTCCAAACTTTGTTCATCTAGATGTCACTCAGTAAAAATTAAATTTTCTCATGCAACATATAACTTAGTCAATACTAACTTACTTGGGAAACTCTTTGTTCTTCTTTCTTACCAATCTCCTAGGTAATACTATATTCACTCAGTGAATGTAGTCTCTCTTCATTAACCTTATGACTTAGTTAAGCTTGTGTTCTTCAATACTTCTCAACAATACATGATTGTAAAATAGTCAAACCAATATTTCATAATCATTGTCCAACTTATTCAAGTACCCATTAAAAATCTTATATATTAACTCTATCTTCATTATACTTTCTTCAAATCTTCTTGATTAATCAAATCCTCTTCATCAATCTAATGATATGACACTTTCTTGAGTTAGCATAATGTCTAGCCAAGTAAGAATTTAACATAAATGATAATAGAACAATTAATATGACTCTTTTACATACATTCATAGCATAATTATCTAACAACCTCTCACCATCAATTACAATATTAGTTGGGGCTAACAATCTCTCCTTTTGACATTGATGAAAAGACATAACATAAGAGTTTACATTACAAAATATCACATAAGATAATCAAGTGTATGCATTGACAACAAGACAAGTTTTCAATTTTGGTTCTTCAACATTACTCCCCCCTTGATTGTGACCTCTTGTTTTAGGTTTAGTATTTTTTTTATCATTCTATCATTGTCATTTGTAGCTTCAATTATATAGGACTCCCAATTGGGTAATCTCTCTTTCTTTATTGTTTTGATTATCTTTTCCTTTTTCATTAAATTCTCTCCATTTATTCTCTCCATTGATTCTCTCCCATTTTTCAATGTATTTACCCCATCTAGACTATTCTCCCCCTTTGAAAATAATGCCAAAGGTCATTGTAAATTTTGTCATGAAACATATAAAATCTTGTAGTTATTCTTATACCTTGCATGTATAGATTGCATTAGTTTCATCATAGTTAACTTCATAACTTTAGATATATTTGTAAAGTGTGAACACTTATGCATCAACTCCAAAAGATATTGTAATTCAACATGCAACTTCACCTAGTGAAGTTTGGAGAGGGGAAAGACCTCTATTTACCTCTTAGATACTCAAGAGGATCCTTAGGCAATGGCTTGGTAAATTTATCATCAATTTATTCCTTGATTTCACATACTCAAGAATTACTTGTTTCTCTTGTATTTTCTCTCTCAAGTAATGATACCTAATTGATATGTCCGTTGTCCTTGCATACATGACTAAGTTTTTTGAAATATTTATATCACTTGTATTATCACAGTAAATAATGTCAGACTCAATTAGTTCTTCTTGCATCCTCTCCAATAGTTGTTTAATCCATACAATATTTGGATAATTGATTATAGTAGCAATATATTTATCTTCAATAGTAGATTGTGAAATATAACTTGGTTTCTTTCTTATCCATGTAATCAAGCTTTCTCTTAAAAAGAAAGCTCCACCACTTGTGCTTTTTATATCATCAATATTTCCAACCCAATCAACATCAATCAAGAGTTTAAGATTAAAAATTATCCTCTTATTTATACCATAGGGCATAATATTTAGTTCCCTTAAGATATCTAAATATCATTTTCACAATAGTCATATGTGTTTCCCTTGGATTCATTGAAAAACTTGCAACAATTCCAACAACTAGGGCAATATCTAGTCTACTATGTATAGCATATTGTAGCTTTCCAGTCATAGATCTATATTGTGTTTGATAAACCTCACCAATAATGTCTTCCTTTTATAATTTCACTCCAGTCACCATAGGTGTACCAACTAGTTTAGACTCATCGATCCCAAATACTTTCAAGATTTTCTTCACATACTTGGATTGAGTGACATAGATACCATTCAATGTTTGATAAACTTGTAATCCAATAAAAATATTTATCTCTCTAAACATTTTCATTTTAAATTAAGAATTTATTTGATTAAAAAATTTCTTACTCAAGATATAGTTTCCTCCAAATACTATATCAACAACAAATATTTCAGCAATCAACACCATATCTTGTGATTCATATTTATAGTACAAATTACTATTTGCACTTGTTCTAGAAAATCCAATCTTAATCAAATAAGAGTGTAATATTTCATACCATTCTCTTAGGACTTATTTTAGTCCATATAGTTCTTTGTTCAACTTCCAAACTATGTCCTTCTTTCCATGTTCAACAAATCCTTTAGGTTGTTGAATGCAGGTTTCCTCTTCAAGTATTTCATTCAAAAATAAAGCTTTTACATCCATTTAATAGACTTTGAATTTCTTGTAGGTAGCATAAACCAATAGTGTTCTTACACCTTCCAATCATGCAATAGGAGCAAAAGTCTCACCATCGTCAATTCCTTCTTCTTGTGCATAATGTTTGCAAATGAATGTAGTCTTATTTCTTACCATTTTTCCATTTGCATTCAATTTGTTTCTTAAAATCTAGTTTGTTTCAATTACATTCTTATCAATGGGTCTTGATACAAGTCTCTGGGTATTGTTCTTCTCATTTTTATCAATCTCTTCATTCATAGCATTCATCATCCAATTCCCCTTTAACTAATCTAGGCTCAAAATAAGCTACTAGACATGTACTTTCTCTTCTTTTTTCTTCTTGTTTGTACTCCAACACTTCTATCTCCAATTATTTGTTTAGGTGTATGGTTCTTCCTCACATATTTGGCCAATATAGGTTCAGTTCTCTAATTTTCAACATTTTCTTCATTCGATAGAGGTTCAACTTCCTACTTGGGTTTAGTTATCTAGTGCTTGGGTACAATTTTCTTAGACTTGGTAGAAACTGTCTGGTCCTTAGGAGGCCTATGTTTTAACTTGGGTAGAGTATTAGGTTCCTCTTTATAGACATAAAAAATCTTATTGTAATCTTTAGGTTCCTTCTTTCTTTCCAAATCATTTCTCTTTGCAAACTCATCAAATCTTACATTTACACTTTCAATCATGTTGTTAGTATCCTTGTTCAAACACTTGTAAGATTTTCTCTTACATGAATATTCTATGAATATACCTTCATCACCTTTAACATAAAGTTTACCATTCCTAGCATCCTTGTAAATTTAACACCTACATCCAAATATTTTAAAATAACTTACATTTGGTGTTTGACCATACCACAACTCATAGGGTGTCTTGTTGGTTCCTTTCTTCAATTGAACTTGGTTGAAAGTGTAAACAATAGTACTAATTTCTTCTCTCCATAATAACCAAGAGACCTCCTTCTTAAACATCAATATCCTTGAATACCATGCTAGATCTATTTTTCCTTTTAGCAATACGATTATGTTGTGGTCTCCTTGGTGCAAATAACTATCTTTTGATATCATTCTTACCACACAAGTTAGTGAATTTAAAAGACATAAATTCACCACCTCTATTAGATCTTAAATATTTTATTGATTTTCCATTTTCCTTTTCTACTCTTTCTTTGTACCACTTAAACATATCAAAAGTATGTGATTTCACTTTCATAAACATTACAGTCCTCATCCTTGAATAATCACCATAAACAATATGAAGTACCTATCACCATAGTAACAATTAGTAACAATAGGAGTAGTAGGAGGAGCATTTGATGACCACCCTAAGTTATGCCCTGGAGAAGTAGAGAGGCAACACTGAAAATCCCATCCACTAGGAGAATGTTGTTGGTAAATAGATTGTTCTTTTTTTAATAACTCTCAAAACACCCAAATTTTTGAAGAACAACTGAATACAACAGTTAGGAAAATGTTACTTGATAACTAATTTACCTCTGAATTATAGGTACAACTCCCTTGTAGATGATTTTAAAGGAATTTGTTTGCTTCTAATCCTACTATGGTATGTTCTTGACCAGAGAATAGAAGAGGTAAACCAAGTTAGACCTAGGCAGGACTAACTTAGGTAATGGGTTGGTCTTGAAATGATATAAATTCTAAAAATTCACACATCTTATAAATTTGCATAATTGATAATATAATTATGAAAATTTGTAGTAAAAATTAAATGCAAAATGATATGATATGATCCTAAGACACAAAAATACAATAGAATTATTTCTTTTAATTTTAGTAATTCTCTGATTACTTATAAGTTCATTAAATTGAAAAGAGACACAAAACTCTATTTCTTTTTAGATTTCTAATCTAACTTGAAAGAAATATAGAGCTTAACATATGCATGGAATAGTAAATCAATGGTATCATACACTACAATTCTTTTCTCCACAACACTGAGTATTTCACACCAAAATTTGTCAACCTTTTCATTAACTATGAAATTTATATTTATATGCCTTTTGATACCTAGCCATTAGAATTCATTACCACATTTTGTGACACTTGAACTATTCAGAAATCCAACATCCATCAATTACAATTCGATGCATTAGAGAAAGAAAGCATAAATGATTAGAAACCTTCAAAATGATTCATATTCATCTCTGGTCTGTAATAGTAATCTTGGCATTGAAACTTGTATTTCATATCTCAATAGTCACAAAAAGATTAAATTCTAGCCATATATCTTGAATCAATGATCATGATTAAAACATGCTAATCTTTTATCTTTCCTTTCTAGTTCAAAAGTTAACTATAAGTGAACTATTACAAAGTTGTGACCAACTATTTTTGCAACAATACAACCTTCCAAAATAACTAGGACTTTATCTTTGTGAACTTGCAAAAGCTTCAAACTAACTATCTTGCATCTTCACTATAGTCTAGGACTTAACATTTCTTTCTCTTGAAAATTTTCACTAGCTTAGACTTTAACTATTTTGTTCATTTTATCAAAATAGTGATGTAATTCTTCCTTCGATAATATTATTCATTCAATCTAACTTCATTATACCCTCTTCGCAACCTTGATCTTAAGTTAGCTTTAACCACATGCAATTGTGTGATGAACATTGATCGTAAAGATCTAACGACTATAACTAAACATCTTAACTCCATGTTCAATTTTTATTGCAAGTCCATCTTCAAGCTATGTACATCATGATAGAAAAGTGGTGCTTTTTCATTGGTTGAAGAGTTTGGTAACTATAGAATATGATGGGCCCATGTGAACATGTGTCATTCTATTTTCTTTGTCTCAGGCTCATAACTTAAAGTTCTAACTCAATAGTTAACTTTGTGATCATGTGATCATTACATACATATCTTTGCAACCTTGACCTTAGGTAAGTTTTATCATCATTTGAACATATGAGAACATTGGAGTTAACCACAAGTATTTTTTCATATCTTTGTAGCCTACTTTGAGGGTCAATATTAAAATTTGTGCGATGATGTGATGAAGGACCTTTCATAGGTTTACAACTTGAAAATGAACTTTTTTTTTAATTATGTGCGATGAAGCTATAACATTTAACTTGACTACTACTTCTATTTTCACATCTTTGTAACTTGAAAAGGTTCAACTATTATGCCACCCGTGGGATGCGATGAAGGACTTTTCACTACTTTGTAACTTATCTTTTATATCTATGATATAGGCTATGATGTTGCAAAAAATAATTGATCTAAACTAATCTAATGGTTAAGAATTCATCTCTAAGGAAATTTGACTTTTCAACCAGTGACGTTGACCTCCAAGCAATATTATGTATTATTAATCTAATTTCTATCTTTGTTCTCGCCATCTTTGACCAAAAAAATCACCATTATTGAGTAGATTGAGCATTCCTAATTTTTTTTTTGTCTCTTCTACATTTGATTGAAAATCTACCTTCATGGTCAAAACCCACTGAGGAGAAGGAAAGCTAAATTTTTTTGTAGAAGTTTCAATATAAAGAATTGAAAATTGAAATTCATCCTTGAATATTTGAATTATGTTGTGAGTGAGTGGAACATGAATTTTATCAGGTTAGGTACTAAACTTACCCATTATAAGACATGAATTTAGGATAACCTACCTAGTTCATTAGAAGAAAAGGAAAATGAGGGAAACTAGATAAAGATTTCCTAGCTTAAGGAAAAATAGACTTAGACTCATCATGAGAAAATCAAAAGAATACCACTTTTGACTTGACATCTAAAGTTAATTTTTTTTAACATGGGAAGAACAAAAGTTAGGGCAATAGTTGGCTCTAGTTGGGGACTTGGATATTTCTATGTTTGAGCAATGAATCCTAGATCTCTAGTTTTCCAAAAGAATAAACAAAAGGTGCAAACACAACCAAACAAAAAAAAGGAAAAGGAAAACAAGGAAAGGAGAAGAAAGAAAAGGAAGCTAACTAAGGAAACAAAAAAGGGGACTAAATGTTACTATAATACAATACGGGGGTTACCTATTTTCAATTAGAAACTTGGTATAACTTCAAATCTTGAACACTATAGGTCAAGGGTAGTATGCAAACTTGAAAGAGTTTCTCTTGAAAACTTGATGAATGGTGAATGGACCCTTCCAAAGTGTCTCAAATTTTCTATGCATACCTTTAGGTGATCTTCTCTTATCCCATAGCAACACCACATCTCCTATCATGAACTTTTTGGGTCTAGATTTTTTATCAAACAAATTCTTTACCTTCATCTAGTGTTGTGTAATATGATCAACCATTTTCTCTATTTCTTCCTCAAGTTTTCTCAATTATAGGATCCATTTTTCTAAACCATCTTTATAAATGTCATCGTCTATCATAGTTCTTAACTTACTAGTATCTGTATGCATGAATATGTGGCCTATGCTAACACACACACTTCAACACGATCATTGTATGTGGATTCATCGCAGAATGAATATGGGATTTTTCATTCAAAAATCAACAGACAAAGCGACCTGTTGCCTTCTATCCTAAGGGAATTGCTTGTTAGATATCCTCAGATTCGAGGTGTTTAAGCAACCAGATCCTATAATTACAAAGGATTTGAATGCAATTTAAGCTAT
This sequence comes from Cupressus sempervirens, assembly GCA_028749045.1. NCBI lineage: Eukaryota > Viridiplantae > Streptophyta > Pinopsida > Cupressales > Cupressaceae > Cupressus > Cupressus sempervirens. The sequence goes on from CM053787.1 coordinate 1,040,330,295, forward strand.
ATGAATGTGCAAGTAATCTAGATGAAGTGCAAGCAATTAATCTAAGAAATAAAAGACATTAAACTAAAAATGTATGCATTATTAAGCTAGATGAATTTAAACTAAGAATGCAAGATGTATGCAAAACTATGAGCAAATGTGAGTATGAATTCTAGCAGCAATTCGATGCAAATTCTTCAAATTCATCCTCTCCCAAAATGAAGAGATGAGGGTCTCTTAAATAGACTTTTCTGGAATCCATCAACAGTCAAGATTAAAGGTGAAGTTCAGTCATAAAGGAAGATTCCCAAATTAAAGTGAGTTAACTAATTTAATTTGAGTAAAATAAGGAGTTAACTGATTTAATTCCTTTTTGATCAGTAGTGAACTGAAAATTTCCTTTTTTGAACTGAAGAAAGATTTTGGTGAGATATTTAATTTAATAAAATGAGACATGCTCTCATAATTACCTTTTCTATTTAATTAAATAATCCTTTAATTAATTAGAGACACTTTTCTTATTTAATTAAATAACTTCATTTAATTAATTAGGAATGGGTTCCCATTTAATTAAATAACTTTGTTTAATTAATTAGAAGTAAGTTCTCCATTTAATTAAATAAATTCATTTAATTAATTAAAATAGGCACATTTATTAAATTAAATAAATTTAATTCCATAGTACATTAGCCTTAAGATATAATTTAATTTAATTAAAGTATAAATACTTAGTAATTAAATTAAGTATTAATCAATAGGTTTAATGTGACTAATATGAGTAAATACTATAGGAATTTAATAATAAGCATGATGAATGCAAATTAGGGTTTTTTGGATTTAACAATTAAGTCAAGTAGCGAGTAGCCAAATAAGAATTTTCCTAATGGAATAGGACTTTACGATTGATTAGAAATAGACCACAATTGGTTGAGATGGCAATGAGCCAATTTTGGGGTATTACAGTATCCAGTTCTAAAGACAGAGAAATACTTGCCTCGACTCCATAAAAAAGTTCAAAAGTTGAAATACCAATCACCCTCTTTAGATTCACTTTGTTAACCCAAAGTGCTTCATGAATTTTCTTGTGCCAAGTTTTGTGGTTATCTAACACAAGCTTCTTTAGAATATTAATTGGGTTTTTGTTGCTAGATTCAACTTGACCATTCACTTGTAGAAAATAGTCAAATGAGTGACTAATTGTTATGCCATATTTCAAACAAAACTTAGTAATTTCAATGGAAGAAAAATAATTTGCATTATATGTCACTATCTTTCTAGGCACCCCAAGTCCTACCATCATGTTCTCTTTGATACATTTACACACTACTTCAGAAGGTTATTTTCATTGCCTTGGCTTCCACCCATTTTGTGAAGTAATCTAAAGCGATGATTATGTAAGTATGACCAACACTTGATGCAAGATTTATTGGACCTATGAAATCAAGACCACACTATTGAAATGGACCATCAATTACTACTAGTCTAAGAGGTAATGCCGTTAATTGAGGTCTTCCTATGAACATCTTGCACTTTTCTAATTTGGATACCCAATGTTAGGCATCTTTGAACATTCTAGGCCAATAGTAATATTATCTTAATATCTTGAAAGAAGTGACTAAAGAGGAGAAGTGTCCACTGCAAGATTCATCATGAAATGTCTTTAACAACCTCTCCTACTATTTCTTATCTACACATTTGAGGAAGGTTCCATTTATGGCCTTTTTGTATAATATGTCCTCCTAGATAACATATTTGGCTGCCTTTAGCTTCAGATCTCTCCTTTATTTCACCATTAGACCTTTAGGACATTCTCCATAAGTTAAGAAGTATGTGATGTTTTCAAACCATTGATCTTGTAGACTCACTATCAAGACTAACTAATTTGTTGTTGGTTCTTTATCCACTTGATTTTCTACTATAGCTTTGCACAATGCATTTGTCATGCCCAAAAATATAAGGACAAAAACACACACAAATTTTTTTTTGTTAGTAAGGTCGACAAAGGTTCAGATGGTTAACTATAATGGAATTAATTGATCAAGTAGTTTTGAAGTTCAAAACAACTATAGAGTATAAGAGGATAGAAGCAAGTTCAAATAATTTTAGAGGAGTGACAACTTGGTTAGATTCATAACATAAAATAGATTTTGGATGAACTTAAGTTTCTTAGTAACTTAATTATTTAATTCAGACGACGAATTCATTTAACATTAAGTGGCTCTGAAAACTCCAGTAAGTCAATGAAATTTAACTATACTACCATGCTAACTATGCTTACTACATTCATCAAAATCTAACTAGCCTGAAGTAACATGCCATAGAGGTGACATTATTGGCGATGATACTATCTACATTTGAGTTTTACAATTCTCCCCAAACACACCTATGACAATGTTGTTCATTGATTTATCCTTTTGGGCTTAAAATTGAGGACTAGAATTAATTAAATAATTCTATAAGTTAAATCTAAACTCTAAAATAACTATTGCAAGATTGAAGTTCAGCATTAATAAGATCCACATAAAAAAATCAATCTAACAAGCTCACCATAATATTTAAGTAATTAATAAAACATCAAAGTTATTCAAATTAAGGTATTCCAATTTCCAATTAAAACTTTTAAAATAAACTAATTTAACATTAATATCATTTCTTAACAATAATAACAACTAGCCCTAATTTTAAACTAACATACATCTCGAACTAACTAAACATAAATATTAACTCAAACGAACTATGACTACTAAAAAAATTTAGCTTAGATTAAATTTTAAACTATCATAATTTAGTATTAAAGATATATCAAAGTTAAATCAAATTATATTTCGATTAATACTAGTCTAACTAACTAAATTTAAAATAAACTCAAACTATATTAAAGATATCTATTAACTAAGATAGGATTTAACTAGATTAATTACTAATTACAACACCAATTTCTAACATCTCTAAATCCAATGCTAACATAAATTTAAATCTAATATTCACTAAGTATAAACAACCTAACTCTATTTAATATAAACTAGCAACTAACAATAACAAGATTAACATACTAACACACCTACTAACCTAAACCCAAACCTAACCCGACCCCACCTAACCCAAGCTAAGCCTAGGCTATGCCGCCCACCCTAGGTCGGTTCCTTGCGGGGTCCAAGCCTGCGCGTGGTAGGTCTATTCTCGCCGTCCCATGTGGAAAGGACATTGCGCAGGGATGTCCTGCGCGGGGGAGAGGAGAAGACAGCGACGGGGGAGGATGTACGTCCCTCCTGTCAACGTCACTTCAATCGCCCATCCTCATGAATGAGGTCAGCACCAGCGTGGAGGAGGGGGAAATGGGGGGGATGGTGGTTGAGTTCCCATCCTCCCCTTAAATACTACGCTATTTAAAAAAAACATTTTTAATTAAGAACACTATCTTTGCCATCTTCAAGAGATCCGACCCTTGTACTTGCTGACAGGTGGTTGGAGAGTGTTATATTATATATAAATTTTAAATTCGCCCATGATTCGACTTGTATCATGAGTTTCAAAGAATTAAATGCCAAAAGTTTTATAGTTGAGGTGAAGAATTTAAAAGTATAGTATATATATCTTTAGGTGTTATATATATATATTAAATTTTGCAGAAGTCATTTTATTTAATGCATTAACAATGTTTTTTTTTTTTGATTTAGAATTAAAGGAAGAATATCTTAGGGAATATTCTCTGTGTCACAAAAGTGAAAAATAATTTGTTCCATACATTTTCCAAAGAGGTCTTTTAAGCCTGGAGATGCAATTTTTTTTTAAGCCAATTTGACTAAGTGTTGCCAAGATATGGATTTATTAAAGAGGAACAACATAGGAATTTATCAATTCTATTGTCACATTGATTTCTTATCAACAAGCACATTAACAAAAGAACATAAGAATATCTTTTCTTTTGACTTTCATCTCATAATTCATGTTTCTATCTATTTATCATACCTCAAGATGCATGTTCTAATTAATTTGAACTCGATGAAATACCAAATTCTCTTAATCAATTGGTTTTGATCTAAGTGAACTTAACAAGGGATATGATCATATATTCAGAATTCAAAAGGTGGTGAACAATTATTTCAAATTCCATTGCATTACTAATAGAGCATAACAATGAATGTATTAGTTTGGTGATCACCATGTAGTATTTCTAATCCATCAAATTGCTTAACCATATATTGAACACCCACATCTCAAATGCATTGTAATAACATAATTGAAGAACTTGGAGATCTATAATTTAGTGACAATATCTATCAACCTATTTTCTCACAACATAATGAAAAATTTGGAACCACATGAGAGCAATGCAAGGAAAATTTCTTATTCTTTTCTTTCCTCTATTATTCATCCTAGTTCAAGGCTCCATTGGGAAAGAACCAGTAAGAAAACCCGATATCTTTGCCACTACATCAAAATTCCACTTCAATTTACATAATATTACATTTCATTGAGTTTCTTCAAGACTTTTGCAAGAAGCTTTTATCAAAGATCTTCATTTCCTCAAGGGTAAACATGGGAGATATAAGGAACAACATGGAGATGACAACACAAGGAGATAAGCAAAAATGACATACATTCCCACCCGATTGCACAATAGGTCCAACAATGAACCAATATAGGGGAAAGGTGGATTTTCTCAATGGGAGAAGTCAATCACCATACCTTCACTTAGCCCTTTCGGGGCTTAAAACTTCAAGAATTTCCATTCTTTCACAAGGCCCTTTCGAGGCTATATCCACAAGGATTTTCATTCTTTTTTTTCACATTCAAGAATTCTCAATAGCAACAAGGTATGGGATAACAAGTAGGGGCCCATACACCCTACCCTTTCTCCCTCCTCTCTCCATGAGAGGAGACTCTACACCACTGAGGTCCAACTAATGCCCTTTCCCCAAGCATGGCCACTTCTTCCCTATCCAAGGGTGAGTGTTGCCAAATACATCCCCATGAAAACTCTCTCTCAAAAAAAACAATCAACACACCAAGAAGGCATATGAATAACATCAAGGAAAAACAAGGTAAAATCCCTCCCAATACCACCCTCAACACAAACACAAGGAATGCATATCTACACAATATCTCCAACACGATGCAACAAGATTCAAAATATGAACACACACAAGGAACCATTCATGGAGTGTAGAACTCCTACCTTCATACAAGAGTTATGCAATGGTGGTTTGAGAAGAGCTTCCCTTTTCTTTTTCCTTTTTCTTCCTTCAATCTTCAAGGCTTCTTCCAAAACTAGAGGATTGGGTCACCAAAAAAACTAAAGCTCCCCCAAAAGGGCCTCTAAGTATGGTCCTTAACCCCACTAGGGTTAAAGTAACACAAGATGGGGGTTGGTTTTACTAACCCAAGTAAAGGACAGCCCATTTTCGAAATCAGCCTATAATAGGGCTTTTAAGAGACCCTAAGAGCCAACCTAGGAGGCTAGAGGGTTGGAAAGTACCCCCACCCATGCCCTTACCCATAGGGGTGCTTAAATTTAATGTTGTTAAGCCTTTAAGGGCTCATAAAGAATAATTAAAATTTAGTAGCATAGTAAGATCAAATTACAACTTTTAAAGAATTACAATATAAACTTAGCACAAAATTTATCAAGAAATTTAACTCCATTTCTTCCATTGGTCATCTTGGCTGATTTTCCTGCACACTCATTGCACACATCAGTAGGCCCAAAATCATGTGCATAATGTGAACTAACATGCTAAGGGAATTTATACATAATTTAAAGCATCTACTTCTTAATAAATAGTTTTTTATCTAATTCTACTCATATTTCTAGCCTTTCAACTTGCATAATCACATGTGTTAGTTGGCATACATTTTCTTTCATCATTATACATATTTATAAGCATTAAATAGCAAAATCAACTAACTGAAGTAAGCATCACACATCGCAAAATAGCATACAAAGTTCAGTGTATCCAATAATGTTCTGACATGTCATCATGAGTATCAAAAATAACAATGCATCATAGGTGCTGGGATGGGTTGGGGTGAGGCTTCACAGCATTCCCTCTTACCAATTTTTTAGGTTTGATTTCTATTTCATATTCTAGAGTTTTAGCTATCCATGTCCTGCTATTATTACATCCTACATGTTGTAGGGTTAGTATACTTTTCATTGCTACATCAGGGACATACACCACAGAATGTGAATGTAAGACATAAAATCTAAAATTCTTCAGAGCTAAAGGCATGCTTTTCTACTTGTGAATACTTCAACTCATGATTTTTTAGGGGTATGCTCATGAATGCAATAGGAGTTTGGATTCCTTCTTTATTACCCTATATAAGAATGGTTGACAAGGTATGTTTGAAAGTATAATAGTAGATCATGAAGTCCTTATTATAATCTGGGTGACATAAAACATGAGCTTTAGCCCTAGCATCTTTAATCTCTTTAAAATCTTATTTTTTTGGAATCAGTCCATTTGAAGTTTAAATTTCATTTCATCATATCCACAATACATTTGGTGATCTCAAAAAAGTCTAGAATAAATCCCCTAAGAAAGTTCACTTGACCGAAGAAAGATTTGACCCTAATCTTATTTATAGGTAGACTCACTCTTTGTATAACTTTGACTCATTCTGGGTTGATTCTTATCCCTTCTTGAGACACTATGTGTCCAACTAGCTTTCCTTTAGTCACATAAAAGAAAGACTTCTTAGGATTCAAGGAAATCCCATGTTCTTAGCATCTTTGCAATACTTTCCTCAAATCTCCTATATGATACTGCCTCTTCTTTGAAAATACTATCAAGTCATCTAAATAGATGACAATAATCTTATTTTCCATATCTTTAAAATAATCTTCCATGCCTTGTTGGAAAGTGGTACTGACATTGACGAGGCAAAAAGGCATTCTGTGATACACAAAAGTTCTCCATGGGGTGGTGGAAGCAGTTTTAAATGTTGATCTTTCTTTTTCACCTCAACTTGATTGTACCTTGAGAAGCCATCAAGAATAGACATTATTTCCACACCTATCATCATTTGTAATAAATGATCCATATTAGGAAGTGTGTAATTATCATTTAATGATGCCTTATTCAAGTTTTGAAAATCTACACATATTCTTATCTCTCCATTTTTCTTCCTAACTTGCACTATGTTAGCTATCCAGGTGGAATGATGGATTAGGTATATGATTCTTGCCTTAATAATTTTATCCACTTCTTTAAATAATTCATCAAAAATTGAATTATAGCTTCTCTATTTCTATTAAAAAGGAGCAACATTTGGTTTTAAAGGAATTTCATGCTTGAATTCTCCATTCATGAAAATTTTCAAATCTTCATAACTCCACTTAAATACATCTCGGTATTTGAGAAAAAGTTTCTCAGCTTCTTTCTTTTCTTCAAGTGTGCAACATTTCCTAACATTAATCAATTTAGAACTTCATTCATATCTGATGTTCATTCCTTCATATTCACTAGTCATAGCTCCTTTCTCTATTGTTTTCTTTTTGATATAAGTATCATCGTGATTAAACAATTTTTCTAATGATATGAAGTAGGAAGGAATAGTATTTCCTTTTAACTAGATGATGCTAGATTCCTCTTTCTTCCATTTTTTGGGATGATCTTCTTGACAATCACTTGAATTATTTTCATTAAAACTCTCAACATTTTCTAGAAATAATTCTAGGATCTTGTCATCTTTGAATACCTACTATTATTCTATATTATTAGGTACAAATGATCTATATATCACTTCCACATGATACCTTTTATCTTTAAATTCTAGATGGGGTAGTAGTAAAGATGCAGATGCTACTAATGAGTATGCCTTTGAGTTTAACTCTCTTGGCATAGAATCTATTGAGAAGGAATATAGTCCTTCAATCTCATCCCATATTCTATTATGATAGTTTTTCAATTTATGTTTTTTAACATAATAATGACCTTTTATCTGGTGAACAATCAATTTAGCATCCCCTTGAGCTTTTAGAATTTTCACTCCTTTTTTCTTTACAACAATTATTCTAAGAAGTAAATCTTTGTATTCAGCTATATTTTTTGTGTTCCTAAATTCTAATTTGAATGCCATTGGTTCAAATTTACCTTCCAGAGTTATCAATACAATTCTTGCACCTGAACTAGATGAGCATCAAAATTTGTGGTATTTCTTGTTTACCAAATGTTTGATTTTCTTCTTCTTCATCCCTTTGTTTACCAACTCTATCATTAGTGAATAACATGTAGTTGCAAAATTCTAATTCTTGATATAGAATCTAAGCTTTGGGATGATTTCATTTTAGAATAGTGAATTTAGCCCTTTCTTTATGTTCAACTTTCCTACTACCCACTATAATTATGGCCTAAGACCAATCTAATTTTATTTCTCTTCCTAAATCTCTACAAAAAATTATACTCAACAATAAACCATAGCTAGTAGGGATATTAGCAACCAAGATAGTCAACAACAATTTATTATTTGGTTAAACATCCAGAGCTACCTAAGCATCTTTGATTTGTCCAACCAATGGAACTTGCTTGGTGTCCATAGAGTAACATCTACCATGAACATTTTTGAGAGTGAGATCTAATGTTTTAGCTACAAGGTAGGGCATAACATTATTAGAAGCTTCTAAGTTTATAATATAGTTACTCAACTTGTAGCCATTTATATAAAGGGACACATATAAAGGCTTAGACTTTTGACAAGGAAAAGTGGCTAGAACTGTAGGTTCTCCTTGTTCAAAAAGATTGGATTTCAAATTTAAATAATTTCTTTTACAATGCTTTATGAATCTCTTTAATTTGATTGGATTAGATTTCAAATACTTTATAGGAGAAATTTGAATTTTGGAATATTTGCAGAATTGAATAAAATCAAAGGGACCTTATGCCTTACCCAATTGAAGAATCTTCATCCCTTGACTGACATCTTTAGTACCTAAAGCAGATGGATCATGAGATCCTAAAGGAGAATTAGGAAACATGGTTTTTCCCTTTTGACTTGTGGTGAAAATGGTATATGTAGTACCATCTATAGTAGCATAGTATTCTTTGTGTCTTTCTAAGTTGGACTTGTACTCTAAAAATAAATTTATAGAGTCACCATTCAAGCATGAATCTATTTCAGCCCCTAATATTGAGGTACTCAATTTATTAGTAGTTGGAAATTGTATCACATGGAGTACATCTGGGCAACTTTCTCCATCATGGTCCATTTCCAAATTAAATATACACATGTTTCCCTTTTTAGGAGGTTCTTCTATAGCCAACTTTTATTTTAGAATAGTCAATTGTAGGGTTTTACCTTCATTATTTCTTCCATCATTATTCCTTCTATTATGGTCTTGGAAATTCTGTTGATAAGGGTTATTGAATTTGGGAAGGTATCTCTTCATGGAAATAAGCTCATTTGACAACTTTTGAATCATTTCCTCTGAATAGGTAGTGCCCCTAGTATTGGCCTTATTTTGTATCTCATGTTTTCATCTTCTTGCCAAGATCATATCATCTTCTAATTCCATAGGCATTCTCTGTGCCACTTCCAAATTAGTAGGATGGAACCTTCTTAAATCAAAGTTGATACCAAGTGGCATGACACTTATGAAGAAGGTTTTCAAGGTTTTTGTAGTAGGCCTATCTACCACAGGGATCCTATTAGTGATTTTATTAAAATTAGCAACAAAATCTCTCATCTTACATAAGGTTATTTCTTGATGGATGTTAATTGTGCCAATAATGCATGATCTTCTTCAGCTATTTTAAACCTTTCTTTGAAGTCTATTCTCATGGTATCTCAACTTGTGATTGAAGCATAAGCTAAATGATAAAACCAATTGATTGCAACTTTGACCAATGTTTTAACAAACAATCAAATAGCCACATATTCATGTCCAACTCCCAAAATATGAGTTTTTTGCAAAGAAAGATTTGATATCCTCATCCATAGAGGTTTTCCCATCTCCTAAAAATTAGGGAAGATTCTTCCTAGAACTTGTGGAAAGTGGATGATATGCTGCAAGTTGTAATGGACCAGTTGTAGTGACCCAAGGAGTTGCCATGACTAGTTGTGCAAGGTATTGCATAAAATTAGTAAAAGCTGGAGTAACTACTTTGATTAGGGTTAATCCTTGACAAGTAGAAGATAATGGAGTTTGTGTCTTAGGAGGAGAAGGTGGTCTTCTTCTACTCTTCCTATCACTTCTTCAATGCAGTATTTCTAATATGGGGAAGCCAAGTTCTACAAGTCTTTCAAATATAGGCTCTTACCCACCTTGCTATTTGGTACTCTTGAGAAATATTCTTTGATTTAGAGCTTCAAATTAACTCTACTTCTAAGCTCCACATTATGCTCTTCAATGTTCTCTCCTTAGGATTACTCTTTCTTGTGCTTCAACTATAACTTCTTCTTGTTCAAGCACTTGGCTAGTGTTCCTATAGTGCTCAATATTTCTTCTATATCTCAAGACAAACATGTTCAAGGAAGAAATGATATCTCCTTGGTCATCTTAGAATCCAAGATTAGGTTGGAGTACAGGAAACACATTCGCATGAAGTAACACCATTTTACCTCATGATATATTTCTTTTCTGGTCTAGTGACTATTCAATCTCCCCAGTAGAGTTACCAAAAATATGTTGGTAAATAGATTACTCTTTCTTTAATAACTCTTGAAATGCCCAAATGTTTGAAGAAAAATTGAATACAATAGTTGGGAAAATGTTATTTGATAACTAATTTCCCTTTGAATTATAGGTACAACTCCCTTGGAGGTGATTTTCAAAGAATTCATTTATTTCTAATCCTACTATGGTATGTTCTTCACCAAAGAACATAAGAAGTAAACCAAGTTAGACCTAGGTAGGACTATCTCAGGCAATGGGTTGGTCTTGAAATGAGATCAATTTTGAAAATTCACACATCTTATGAATCCACTTAATTGATAATGTAATTATAAAAACCTGTAGTATGAATTATATGTAGAATGATATGATATGATGCTAAGATGCAAAAATACTATAGAAGTATTTCTTTTAACTTTAGTAATTCTCTAATTACTTATAAGCTCATTAAATTGAAAAAAGACACAAAACTCCATTTTTTTTGAAGATTTCTAATCTAACTTGAAAGAAATACATAGACTAACATATGCATGGAACAATAAATCAATGGTACCAAACACTATAACTATTTTTTCTGCAACAAATATTTCACACCAAAATTTTTTGATCTTTTCATTGACTGTGAAAGTTACATTTATAGGACTTTTGATACCTAGATATTGTGATTCATTATTAAATTTTGGGGCACTTAAACCATTTAGAAATCCAACAACCATCGATTACAATTTGATGCATCAAAGTAAGAAAGCTTAAATGATTAGAAGCCTTCAAAATGGCTCATATTCCTCTCTGATTTGTAATAGTAATCTTGTTACCAAAACTTGTATTTCATATCTCACTAGTCACAAAAAGTTTAAATTCTAGTCATAGATCTTGAATCAACGATCACAATCAGAACATGTTAATCTTTCATCTTTCCTTTCTTCTTCAAAACTTAATTGTAAGTGAATTATTATGAAGTTGCGAACAAATTTTTGCAATAGTGCAACCTTCCAAGCTAACCACAACTTTAGCTCTATGAACTTGCAAAAGGTTCAGACTGACTACCTCGCATCTTTGCTATAGTTTGGGACTTGACATTTCTCTCTCTTACAAAGTTGTGCTAGCCTAAACTTTAACTATTTTGTTCATTTTATTGAAACAATGATGTAATGCTTCCTTCAATAACATTATTCATTCAATCTAACTTCATTATCACCTCTTCGCAACCTTTATCTCGAGTTATCTTTAACTAGATATGAGTGTGCGATGAGTATTGGTCTTAAAGATCTAATAGCTATAATTAAACATCTTAACTTCATGTTTGATTTGCATTGTGGGTCCATCTTCCAACTGTGTACATTATGGTAGACAAGTGGTGCTATTTCATTAGCTATAGAGTTTGGTGACTATAGAATATGTTGGGCCCATGTGAACACATGTCATTCTATTTTCTTTTTCTCAGGCTTGCAACTTAAAGTTATAATTCAACAGTTAATTTTGTGATCATGAAATCATTACAAACACATCTTCGTAAGCTTGACCTCAGGTAAGTTTTATCATCATGCAAACATGTGAGAATGACAAATTTAACCACAATTATCTTTTCACATCTTCATAGCCTACTTTGAGGGTCAATATTAACATCATGCAATAATGTGATGAAGGACCTTTTGTAGGCTTGCAACTTGAAAATGAACTTTTTGTTGATAGTGTGTGATGAAGCAATAATATTTAACTGTTGCTCCCATTTTCACATCTTCAAAACTTGAAAAGGTTCAACTATTCTACCAATTACAAGGATGCAATGGAGGAATTTTCACTACTTTGCAACTTATCTTTTACATTTTCAATATAGGCTACGATGTTTTGAAAAGCATTGATCTGAACTAATATGATGGTTAAGAATTCATCTCTAAGGCAATTTGACTTTTCAACTAGTGACATGGACCTCCAAGTGGTATTCTACATTATTAATCTAATTTCTATCTTTGTTCTCACCACCTTTAACTAAGGAAATCACCATTATTGAGAAGATTGAGAATTCCTAAATTTTTTTACTATCTCTTATGCATTTTATTGAAATTTTACCTTCATGGGCTAAAACCCATTGAGGAGAAGGAAATTCAAAAATTCTTGTAGAATTTTCAATATAAAGAATGGGAAATTGAAATTCATCCTTGAATATTTGCATTATGTTGTGAGTGAGTGGAACATGACCTTTATTAGGTTAGGCACTAAAATTACCCATTATAAGACATTGATTTAGGATAACCCACCTGGATCATTAGAAGACAAGGAAAATAAGGGAAACCTAATAATTATCTCATAGCTTAAGGAAAACTAGACTTAGACTCATCATAAGAAAACCTAAAGAACACCACTTTTGACTTGACATATCAATTTCATTTGTTTTAACATGGGAAGAACAAAATGTGGGGCAACAAATAATGAGGGACTTGGGAACATGATGACTGGGAGTGGTGGGAAGAGGAACTATTTCCCCAACAGTGACCACATGATAGAGTTTTTTCCACCAAAGAAAAATCTTGTGGCACCCTAGAAACCATACATGATGTGTTGCCTCAATGGTTAAAAAGATCCTACAAGTAGACCACCTCTAGAGCCACTTTGTGTGCCTATAATTGAATCTATAACATCACATTATTACATATGCAAGCCTTAATATACATATAAATATTTCTATCTAAAATATTATCTATAAAAAGCACAACATTTCTATCTTTCCAAGGAGTGAAAAGAATCTCTAGCTTAAGCATGCCAAGTCTAGGAGAATGTAAATGGGATTTTGGTAGAGTCCCTAAGAAAAACCACATGCCAAGAAAATAATTATGACCTAAAAAACCTTAAAAATCATGGATCAAGAGCCAATATTGTTGAGCTTTGTGACAAAACCAAAACATGTGCAAGAAATTCTCAAGTTTCCCACAAAAAGGATAGTGTGGGTCAGGAACACCCAAGTGCTTGAGCTCAAGACCTAGAGAAAAACCCTAGAAGAGAACACACCAAGAAAAGTGTGTAATCTTCATCTCAGTAGTGGCTTTCTAGGTTGTGTTAAACCTATATGTCCAATTTTTTGCATGGACTAGAGGTGTCAATGCTAATTGTGACACTCAACCATTGGAAAATGAGGCACCAACCATAGGTATCCTATTTTGAACTTGTAGTTGACAAAAGGAGTATCTAGATATGACTTCTAGTACTTATACCAAGGTTTAGCTTGTTGAATACCCAATTTATGAAGCAAGTGAAGAGGTAGGGAAAAGACTAGAAGGTCAAAAGTCTCTTGATCTGGATGAGTAAAGTGATATTGGGTCTACATATCTTCCCTTGATCTCAAATTCATGGAGACTCTAGAAAATATATCTTTGGTTGTCTTGATGTTGTGTTTGAAAAAATATAGTGCATTGGTAGCTTGAATCTTGGCAAGTGGCACACCCTCAATAGAAATAAGGGTGACAACCAAAAATTGTGTCAATTCAAGGAAAGCCCATCTTTGAAACCATTACAATCCTAATGAAGTCACAACTTGATAGCCTCCAAAGATTTACAAATGCTCTTAACAATAGAGGATCCTTGCATATGAATAGGCTCAGAGGTGATGAGAATGGCTAGAAACCTAATCCCCTTTCAATCTAGCCTATTGATAGGAAAACTAGAGGAAATGTAGTTCCTAAGAAGAATATTCTAGACCTCATCTCCAAAAAGAGATCAAATGACCCACTTAATACACAAGGAAATACCTTGTTTGTGAGTTGAGATAAGGCCAATCCCACTAGATTCGTTGGATAGGAAACAATATTCCTAATGACTCTATAGAAGCCATGATGCTTAGAATTTGAAACCTAAAGGAAATCTTTGAGAAAATTCTCCAATCTGGAATAAGAGACATTGAAAGGAGCCCAATAGGAGGAATAATGCCCATGGGTAGTAGCTAGGACCTTGGAGAAAATTTAGAATTTACCTGCCAAAGGGAGAGACTTGGTAATCCAATAGTCCAACTTTTTAGAGATTTTGTTGAGCACGATATTCCAAAGCTCCACTATAGAAGTTTGAAAATAAAAAGGGACACCTAAAAAATGAAAATTTTTACCATGTTGGATCTATTTCCATTGGTATTGAGCTAGCCAAGGTGGGGTAGGAAGGAAAGAATCTCTGTAGCATAGTGTATTGTGTCACTGAATGGCTAACCTAGAAGATAGACAAAAGATATTTAGGCATTGAAGTGCATTGCAAACATTTTCCTCATCCTTAATGAGGGCGAGGAGGGAATCATCAAAAAAGTTTCCATTGACAAATTGAATGGGGGACTCAAGAAGAAAAATGCCCCAAACATAACCAAAGGAGATGGTGTGGGCCAACAAGTAACCAAACCCTTTAGTAGCCAATATGTACAAAGTAAGAGCCAAAGGACAACCTTGATGAATAGATCTAAAAAGGCCAAAGGCCTCAAATATCTTGTCATTAATGGTGATGCACAAAGAAGCATCACCAAAAAGCATCTCCACAACCTAAAGAAAGACAAGTTCAAATCCTAAAGCTTTTAGTATAGAAAGAATGAAGGGCCATTCAATGTGATCATAAGCTTTGGAAAAATTAATTTTGAGAAACAGAGCTTGTTTTTTAGACCTACAAGTCCATTAAATTCCTTCCCAGATAACAATGATGTTGTTCATGATCTAACGAGATTTGATAAAGCTTCTCTACTCTAGTCAGACAACTAGGAGTAAGAGATGTCAAATTTTAAGCACCAAAGCTTTGGCTATAATCTTATAGGAGACATTCAACAAAGTGATAGGCCTCCAATTGTAGATATATTTGGGATCACCATCCTTAGGTATGAATTTTATATTGCCCTTTTTGATAGGGTTACCTAAATATTTAGAGTGAAACTATTCTAATTAAACCTTGTGAAGGTTTGGCCCAATGGAATCCCATAAGGCTTTGTAAAATTTATAGGTAAACCATTGCACCCAAGAGCCTTGTCATATTCCATAAAAAATATAGCCTCCTTGAGGTCACTAAGAGTAAGAAATTGATCACAAAAATAAAATTGCTCAAGCATAAGGTACTTAGGAATCATAGTGGTGCATTCCTTCAAAGCATGCATTCTCTCCATAAATTGATCCTATGTACTGACACTATAAAATTTAAGGTCAAATTGCAATGGAAATTTGCAAAAGTGATGTAATCTATGGTGATTTTCATGTTTTCTTTTTGCAATTGTCCTTGACTTTGTCACAATACCAACATTGGCATTGTAATTGCAATGACCATGTGAGTATAAACAGAAAAAATATGATATAAATCATTCCCCATTTGTTTTGATTGTGGAGAGTTGGGCATGAAAGAGGGTGGAGAGCTACAAATGAGAACTTTGAACATTGTTCTACCCTTATGATTAGTGCATTTTGTTGCCGTGATCTCTGCATTTCATTGTCATGCCCTTGCCTTGTGATTTCATTGTTGTGATCTCTACATTTTGTTTTCCAGCCCTTGCTCGACACCTTTTTTGCCATGTCCTTGCTCTGCAATTTTTTTATCATGCTCTTGCTCTATGATTTTGTTGCCATGTCATGCCCTTGTGATCTATGTGTCCTTGATTTTCAATTTTGTTTTTGTCTCATGCCCTTACTCTATGATTTCATTTCCATTCCTTTTCTCTATGATTTTCTTCAAGGGCTATGTAAGTGTTTGTTTTTATCCCTTCTAAATGGGTATCTTTTTATGTTTCCTTCTAAACATGTATATCTTAGAGATCTTTTATAAGGTGCTTATTACATCTTAGCACAACAAAAAAATTGATCCAACTGCATACATATTCCAGAATCCAAAAAATAAAACAATAAAGCTAACTCAACTCCTGCTAACTGACTTGCCTCAAGATCTTGGACAAAAATAATGTAGACCAAGAAAAATGGGTAGAGTTTGGAAGAAATTTTACAAAAACGTATCATAGCAGATATTTTTAGAAAGAAACTAGCCATAGCCCAGTTAAATTGGTTTGGTTTCTTATTAATTGGGTTGATTATAAATTCCTATAGAACTATCATTAGATTAGGTATAATAAAATGAAAAATTAGTTGTTCCCAGCTAGCAAGATCAAATACAATTTTCTAAGGTGATAAAATTAGATATACAAATGTATCACTTGCATGCCAGGCATGAAGCACATTCCCCAATTTATAAGGAATTTTTGGATATAAAGGCTCTGTACACTAGCCCAACAATGGACACCAAGGATTTTACCATGCATGTATTGGCATAATCTCCCTATGAGGATCCTAGGTATCTATTGTTTTTATTAATTTGGGCATCACTATATGATCCAAAATTTTAAGAAATACTGAAGCTAGTAGTAACTTATCCTATGTCTCTTCTACCTCCTCTATAGCTATTCTGGTCAATGGTAGTTCTTCTCATTTTTTAAATCCTTCCCAAATTTTTAGATAAGGAGACCCTTTATCCCCCATCCTTTTTGTAATTATGGTTGACTGTCTAGGGAGATATATAGGGAACTTGTCCAAAAATGAATTATTAAAGGTTTGCAACCTTCTTCATGACCTCTCATTTATTCTCATGGTTAGTTTGTTCATGATACCATCTTTATGGGTAAATATGAAGTTAGGGAAGCTAGGAATATGAAGCAAGCTATTAATCTATATTGTTCTACCTCGGGTCAATTGGTTAATTGGAATAAAAGTGCAGCATTTTTTATCAATACCCCCATTCCAAGACAAAATAAAATTGCTAATATCATTGGGTGTTCTATTGGATCTTTCCCTTCCACTTATTTGGGTCTACCTCTTGGCTTAAAGATCTTTGATTCCTTCTAGGAAGATCTCATTAATAAATTCCATAAAAAGTTGGCAGGTTGGAAAGGTAATCTTTTAAGTCAGGTAGGTAAGTTAACTCACCTCAAAGCTTGTCTTCAAAGCATACCTACTTATGCTTTAAGCCTCTTTAGAATTCCAATGAAAATTTTTTGATTCTATTGAAAAAATCCAAAGGAATTTTTTATGGATTGGCACTAAGGAAAAAAAGAGAATGTCTTTAATTGCCTGGGACCAAGTTTGTAAACCTATCAGTGAAGGTGGATTAGAAATTAGGAAAATAAGAAGTATGAATAATGCCCTTTTGTCCAACAAGGTTGGAGAACTTATCATGATGATAAAGAATGGAGTACTATTTGGAAACATAAGTACCTCTCCAATGTGAATTCTTTGGCCGATTTCCTTTCTTCTCCTGATGCTCTTTATCCTTTTGCAATATGGGGAGTTGTTTAGGGGACAAAGAATACTCTTGGAAAATGATGTTCCTAGAAAATTGGAAATGGGCAAAAGGTGAGATTTTGGGAAGACATCTAGTATTGGATCATCCCCTGCTTGATGATTTTCAAGATAATGATCAACTAGAGATATGTAACTAGTGATATGGTACTTTTGTGAGTCAGTATTGGCATAATAATTCTTGGGTGAAATTGACAAATATTGATCAAAGATTCAATAACATATAATTGAGTTTGAATGCCTTCTCTCTTTATCCTACTTATGAGGATAAGATGATATGGAATGCTGACCCAAGTGGCCAATTTGAAGTTTCTACTCTCTTTGTTTCTATGGAGAAGGGCAATCAACCCTTTTGGTCTCAAGCTTAGATTAAGGGTCTCATACCAAAAATAAACATCTTTTATTGGATTATGCTCCAAAATAAAATCCTGACCCAAGACAATTTGCAAAAAAGAGGTATTAATGTGGTTAATAGATGTGCCTTATGCAAAAATGGTTTTGAAGATAGAGACCATTTATTCTTGAATTGCTCTTATAGTCATCAAGTTTGGACTGAGATTCTTAATTACTGGAGTATGACTTGGGTTCATCAAAATAATATTGAACTTTGTTTCAAAAGTTGGAAGTATCCTTCTAAGAATCCCGAGGTTCAATTTGTTTGGAAAATAACTCTTCCTCATCTCTGATGGGGCATCTGGAAAGAAAGAAGTAATAAAATATTTAGAAATAAGGATTTTATAGGATGGGTGCTACGACAAAATATCATTAGAGAAATCAAGGAGAACTTTAAATCTTAGAGGAAAATTGATCAAACTTTTCAAATTGATAATCCTCTGTGATCACAAGGTCCTAATTTGAAATTTGATAACCCAAGATTGACCATAAGATGCAATACTCCTCCTAATGGATGGATAAAAGGAAACTTTGATGGGGTTGCTAAGGGAAATCTGGGAAGAGTTGGATGTGGAGGAGTTTTCAAAGATCACACAGGAAATATAATAGACACCATTTCTATTCCTATAGGTTAGTCTAATAGACATATTGTTGAAGCTACTGCTACTCTATATACAATGAAGTTAGCAGCTGATTTGGGGCACCCTAAGCTATGGTTGGATGGTGAGTCATTGAATATTATAAATACTTTCAATAAAAAAAATTCAATTACATGGTCGATTGAGGCAATAGTCATGGAGATTAAATCTCTTATTAATAAATTTGAAAAAGTCATAATATCTCACATGTATCAAGAGGCCAATGGGGTTGCTGACTGGGTGGCCAACCATGTAGTCTAGATGGGATATAAGATGATGTGGTTTAGTGAATTAAACAAGCACATTGATCTAAAAGTGCTTATTAATTATGATGCCATTCATTTGAAGGTGGGAAAGATTTGTCAAGATTTGAAATTTAATGATTTTTGATAGTGGGGCTACAGCTGTCAATTTTCCTTCTCAAGGAAGTACACTTATGTGATTACAATGTGGGCTTCTCATGTATCATTTCCAAAGAGGGTTTTATTTGATGTGAAAATCTAGTTTCAAATTTACTTGTTTTCTCTCTACTCTTGGCTTTCTCTAGTTTTTTGGATTCTCTGTAATACTCTACAAATGGGAAGTGAACTTAGGAAATAAGAACCCCAAAAATGTGATGATTGGAAGGCTTGAAAGGATTTATGGAAGATTTCACAGAAAGGAAAGGTTACCAACTACTTAGAATGATTGCATGGGTTTAAACCACGTGTCACCATGGCCTTTTCCAAAAATTGTATTGATGACAGGGTCTCTTTACATGGTGTCACTATGAAATTAACAGAGGATTTCATAGCTAAAATCATGGGTTTACCCATGGAAGGTATCAAATTCACTAAGAAGATGAGCATTTCAAATGTAGCATTCAAAAAATTTCCTAAGATAGATGTTGAGGAGAAAAATCTAGAAAAGAATGGAGATTTCTACAACTTGGACCAGATAAAAGAAATTTGGCAGGATGTGCTCTCCTATACCCATGAGTATTTCATCCTTGATGGTAGAAATAAAAGAGTCCATAAATTTCATTTTTTCTTCTTGAATCATTTCAAGAATAAGGATAGTCTTTCTTTTCCCTTCTATTTGTGTTTCTCTTTTCTTCAAAGTTTGCATGCCCATAGAAGGAAGGAGTCTCATCCTATATTGCATGAAGGAATGATTCTCCTCATTGAGGGTTATTGTAAAAACAAGTCCATTTTCTCTACTCCTTCTTTGGACAAATAGAAGGGTCTTGCCACAGGTTCCCACTCCAAAAAGAGTAAGAAGGATGAGAATGTTAAAGATAAATAGAGGAGGCTAAGACACAATACTTTGCATTCTCAAAAAAAAAATGGTGGAAGAGGACTCTGAGTCTAAGAATACTAACAGTAAAGAGAATGGAACCCTTGAGGAAGGGGAAGGTATGGATGTTGGGGATTTTAGTTCCAATTTTGATGGTTATCCAAAGAGTAAAGAAAAAAGTGGGGAAGAGGACATGGAAGAAAATAGTGAAGATAATTCTAATTAGGGTGAATCCAGTGTTGACAAAGAAGAACCTTAGAGATGTAAAAGGCTATTGAAGACCCCATTACGGAGGAATAGATGGTCAAGACTACTTCACCTACCAAAGAGATTGGGGAATAGGACAAGACTAAGAGCCCTTCGACCACAAGGGTTGAGGAATAGATAGAAAGGGTGGTTTCACCTCCTCATGAGGTTGTATAATAGGATATAAGTGATTCTCTACAGAGAGAAACTAAGCTGTCCTTTTTGCATTTAGCTAAGCTCAAATCTAATTCCATGCTTCATGTTGATTCATGGATATACAATGAAATTATGGGTCTAAAAAAGAAAATGGATATTATGCAACATAAACAGGAAATTGACCTTGTCACAATTAGCCAAATGGAGGTGCAAGTGGGTGATATCCCAAACAAACTAAAATATTATGAACAAAACCTATGAATTCTCATTAAGGAAAGTGGGACTAAAATGGAACAGGTGACTTCAAGTATCTCTATAGTTGCTGCTAGTCTTGGCCAATACACTTTCCTAAAGAGCCAATACACAGAGCCAATATCATCATGAATAGACTCACTCTCCTCAAATGTTTTCAATTGAAACTATTCATACCAAAATATGTATATAGAAATATGCACTTACATATTATATTACCTCTTGGTGATTGAGTAAAGATCAAATACAATTTTACAAGGTGATAAAATTGCATATGTAGATGCACGCATGTATGTATGTATATGTATATATGGATGCATGTATGTATGTTTCAATGGAGATTTAGGATTTTTTTATCATGCCCTTGTGATAGCTGCATTTTATTGTCATGCCCTTGTGATCTTTGTATATGTATGTATGTATGCACATATATATACATACATACATATACATATACATATACATATACATATACATATACATATACATATATGTATGTATGTATCTATATATATATATATATATATATATATATATATATATATATATAGACATGTTTATACGTACATACATATACAGACATAGACATATGTGTGTGTATGTATATATAAAGGGAAGCTTCTCTAATTACTTACTGGGGGAAATATAAAAAGAGATACATGTTTAGAGGGAAAAGAAAAGAAAATTTTGTTAGCATGAATATTGATGATACTACATTGGGAGAGAATCTTAAGCATTGGAGAGTATTGACATATTTCATTCATGACTGTGTTTGTCATTGATGTCAACACAACAATAAGTCTATAAAGACTAGCAGATTAGAAGAAAGAGATCTTTTTGGTATAGACAATGGTTTGATTGTCTAGTGGTGCCTAGTAGAGGACATGTTCTAGACTATGTCTTGATGATATGGTTAAGTGTGCAGAGTCTAAGTCAAGGAAGCATGATAGTTGTACTTGATTTACAAAGAGTAGTATAGAAAAAAACTATTGGGAAAGTAGTTCCTAATCTTCATTTGCTATCTTTCATCTAAAATGTAACGGAGATATGCAAAGTCAACTTGTGACAAAGGATAGTCAGGTGTTGATATCATGAGTGCGCGAGCCCCAAAGTCACACATGTGAAGTTTTGTATAGACACTGAGATGAAAGTGCTATAGTAATTATAATTAATTAATTATTTTATTATAATTAATTGGGAAACCCTTGAGGCTGAATCAAGGAATTATTATGAAGATATGATATAAAGGAAAGATGTTTCCCTTGATTATAAAGGGTATATAATGTATTGAATCAAGTATCTATTATGAAGTATAACAAGGAGCAGGAGTGTTTGGTAAATGTCTATAAGTGATCCAAGGGATTTTTGGATGCAAGATTTGTGATATGATTACATGACCAAAAAGAGTAGAAGTTCAGTTGACAAGATAGAGATAGAGGAAGGAGGTACATTTCACATATATTATTCTACAAGGAATAATATAGAAATCATTTAGGCAATGGATTCATTGGTCTTGCCTTGAAGCTATTCGAGCAATGGGTCTAGTTGTCTTCCATAACTCCTAACAAGGATTCAAAGTCTCCTAATAGGGACTCATATGTACTGAATGTTGTAATTGACTCCTAATAGGGTCCTTCCTCTAACAAGGAACATTTATATTAGTACATCATCTTGTGGGTACCGCCCCCACCGGGGTTTTCCCTCTGATCAAAGATTTCCCTAGTTAACATATCTTGTGTTATTGTGTATGAGTTTACTGGTATGGTTTATGTTTATGTTGATTGCATGGTTAAGGATTATTAAGGTTGATAATAGTAATAATAGTTGGATAACTGATTCACCTCTGCCCCTTTCAGTTATATTAGTGGACTATATATTCTAACAATTGGTATCAAAGCTTCAAGTACTTGAAGAGAAAGCTTAACCTCTTTGGGAGATCATGAAGAGAAGATATAGTTTGTATTTAGATAGAGAAAATTTCATCTCATAGAAGATAGAACTTCTTAGTGAGTTATTAGATATGTGCAAAGATTTGAACATTGATTTTCTAGATCTAGAATTGTTTTGTTGCATAAGAAAAGACAAATCCATATCTAAAGAAAACAAGAAGATTGAGGAAGGTATTGATCTACTTATGAAAAGAGAACCAGAAGGTATGAAAACTTTCATTTGTTGGAAATATAAAGAGATAGGTCATTTTTCATCCAAACGTCCTAAGAGAGTAAGAAAAACTAGGAAGAGTTCTCTTTCAGATGAAGATGAAGAG
This sequence comes from Cupressus sempervirens, assembly GCA_028749045.1. Classification (NCBI taxonomy): domain Eukaryota; kingdom Viridiplantae; phylum Streptophyta; class Pinopsida; order Cupressales; family Cupressaceae; genus Cupressus; species Cupressus sempervirens. Next base: position 1,040,353,404 of record CM053787.1, read on the forward strand.
TTTAAAGAAAGTATGGAAAGATTCTTGAATGATTGTGATGATAAGGATAATAAGCCTATATTGATTAATGAAGAGGAAGTAGTAAAAGAAATAGCTTTGGTAACTATTGTTGAGCCAAAAGCTAACCATAACAATATTGAGACTCAAAATGATTTGAAGAATGATGTACAAATTTTTGAACAAAGAGAAGAACAAAGTTCATGACCAAAACAAGAGATAAGAGTTGAGGTAGAAACTCCTATATCGAGAAAAAATATGAGAAAGAATTACCCTCCAAAGTAGATAATCAGAAGCAAAGATAGAGATGTTATGAAAAGGATCAAAGTGAATGAGGAATTATGTTTGATTTCTCAAGTTGAGCCTAAAAGAAAAGATGAAGCATGTAAGGATGATCATTGGATTCAAGCAATGAAAGAAGAATTGGACCAGATTGTGAAGAATGAGACATGGGAATTAGTTCCTAGACCTAAAGACAAGAATGTGATAGGAACCAAATGGGTATTTAGAAATAAGATGAATGAGCAAGGAGAAGTTGTGAGGAACAAGTCCATACTTTTTTGCAAAGGTTATTCATAGCAAGAAGACATAGATTATGAGGATACATATGCACCTATAACAAGAATGGAAGTAGTAAGGATGTTCTTGATATATGTAGAAAATAAAAAGTTGAAAGTATATCAAATGGATGTCAAGTCAACTTTCTTGAATGGAGAAATGGAAGAAGTATATATTTAGTAGCTTGAAGGATTTCCTTCGATTCAAGAAAATGATATGGAATACAAATTGAAGAAAGGACCTAAAACCTAATATGCAAGGTTGGACAAACACTTGGATTTGTTAAAGGTACTACATATAGTAATTTGTATTTAAAATAAATAGAAAATGGTTTGTTGATAATAATAATATTTTTTTATGACATAATATTTGGAGTTAATGATGAAGCGAGTGATAATTTATTTGATGAGATGAAGAATGAATTTGAAATGATCATGATAGGAGAGATGAAGTTTTTCCTAGGATTATAGATTATGGAAAATAGTGATGGTATTTTCATTTCACAAGCCAAGTATCTGAAAGACTTGATGAAGAGGTTTGAATTAGAAAGTTTTAAGCCTATTGGTACACCTATGATAACTAGTCATGAGTTATCTAGAAAAGATGAGACACCTATTGTTTGTTGAGTGTATATAGACTTAAGTTATTTACTTAGTTCATGCCAAATAAGTAGCATATAATGAGCCCAATATGTATAATTTAGAGCATTTCGAGTCAATAGTGAGTGTTGAGTCAAGTACCAAGTAGATAGTATATGCTAAGTGATTTAGGAGCTGAGAAAATAGTGCATATAAAGTCATTTAGATGCCAAATGATAGTATTAAAATCAATATGTACCAAGTAACACAGTTTTTTCATAGTTGTTTGTATTGGCATGAACTACTATATAAACCATTTTCAAGCCAACTTACAGATTGAATTATGATATTTTGGTGATACAGATGAATCTTGAGTTGGAATCCCTATGCATTACTATTAGAAATTCTTTAGAATAATTGAGAGGGGGGGGGGGGGGGTGGTGGTGAATCAGTTATTCAAGGTCCAACATATCCAATTCAAACTTTTTCACTAAGTGTAATGAGCCTATTCAGCCATTCATTCATCCAAGTTTTAACATTCCTATTCAACAAGTTACTATAAATTAATATGCAAGCATAATACATAAAAGATCAAAACATAACACGATGATTTATGTGGAAACCCAATTTGGAAAAAACCACCAGTAACATGCTACTCAATTCTCACTCTTCTGAAGTGATGCCTTGTGAAAGGCTTGCCCTATTAAAGGCTTACAAAACACTATTAAATGTGACTTGGTTAAAGGATTTAACCACCTTGTTATAAGTGGGCTTGGTTAGAGGACTTTAGAAAATTCATTTGGAATGCCACCCTATTAAAGGATTTACAAATGGCTATTAGGCCAACCTAAGTCCATATGATTTCCATATCTAATACAATTTCTAGAGAGTATTAGAAAGTCTTTGACTTGATTACAACATACAACTTAACTTGTAGATCTTAGATCACTTCTCAGCTCATACCATTACCTGACTTTCAGTCTCTACAACCTTGATAGCTTGCCCTCTTTTCAAATTTACTCTCCTTGAGTCTCCATGCTCAATGTATTAGTGTAATAATCTCTTATTGACCACTTGTAGAAGTAGAGTCTTTGTGCTCTATTCTTCCTTCTCTAGATTTCTTCTCCTTGACACCCTTCTAACCACTTTGCAATTTGGGACTCCAGTAGCAACAACATCATTAGCTTTTACTTCTTAGTCTATGACTCCTTACATAGAAGTCTTGGAGTTCCTTTCCCAATTGATTCTTCCTTCCTTTAATTTCAATTCATATAGATTAGGTAGGATTCATTATATCTAACCCATATTTTTTTTCCTCTAGAAACTTCTTGAAGAATCCTATTGAATTCACTCCAAAATAGTTTACATAGAATTCTGTGCCACTAGCTCATCATCCTCATCATCCAAATGGTTCACAAAATTCTAGGTAACAGCTATGTCAGCTCAGATATGGTGAATCTTTATCATTTAAAATAATGTAGCAGTTCAACACTATTGAAATCTTGATGCTCGACATATATTGTGTTACTTGGCATTAACTACATTTTTACTGATGCTCAACACTTGAAGTTCACTTGGCACCAACTAAGATTTTTTGATGCTTGGAACTTAATACTTTGCACAACACTTGAACTTTAGTTGACACATAAAGATCACTCAGCACACACTAGATTTTCCTTTTGCTTAGCTCCAACTAAAAATTTTCTCGACTTCAACTAGCTTGCTCGGCACCCACTGATGAACTTAGTTTAGACTTTGCAGTCAACCTTGTTACAATTTATTCTTCTAATATTTCTAAGTGTGACCAACCTTTGTATCTTTGAATATATTATCAATACATCATTTAACAATTGTCTTTACTAATCCTTACACTTCATTACAACATCATAACTCAACCTTTCCCTTATGTACTCTTGTTATATCTTGTTGATCAAATCCTCTTCATTAATTAACTAAGTGATAGTACTTAGATCTTATAAGAAAATTCCATTCCTACAAGTAGCAAGTTTGACATCAATGACAAAACAATGATTGAAAATATTCCTTTAATAAAAATCTTCCTTCTTTGCAATAATCTCCCTCTTTGATCTTCAGTCTTCTTCTCACAATGATCTTTTCAATCAAACTTCCAACAATCTCTTTTTTTGGCATTGATGGAAAACCAAACTAATCAACCATCAAACTAAACTATCAACCATATTCTAACTAGGTTAGAACAATAAGTCAAATGCCGAAAAGAAATTTGTGTTAGCATTAGTTCTCATATCTTCCCCTACTATTCTGATTGCTTCATTTATGCTTCTCCCTCTTAGTTGTTGTATCATTTCTTTTCTTCTCTCCCTCTATATGCATTGCTTATCTTTGGCTATTCTTTCTCAATTCTAATTAGCATCTTGATCTTTTCTTTTAGTCTCCATTTGATTAGTTTCTAAATTTTCTTGACATTTCTCCCTCTTTGACAACAGTGCCAAAGACATATTGGCATCTTACTATGCAAGTGTAGCATTTTTAAATTCATTCAATTTCTCCCTCTATCACCTTCCTTCTAATTGATTTGGATCTTTAGCACTTTAATTACTTTAAGCATGAATCCTAAAGTAGATATCCTTTGCATCAGTGTGAAAAATCTTCACCAATCAACTCATTTGATGTTGGGTAGTCTTTCTTTTTTTTCAAGTAGCCTTAGCTAGGGGTATCACCCCTAACATACCTCTAAGATACTCAAAAGAATCTTTAGGTAGAGCTTTTGTGAAGATGTCAACAATTTTTTCTTTTGAGCTAACATATTCCATCTTCACTTGTTTATCTTCTACCAACTCTTTTACATAGTGATACTTGATTGCAATGTGCTTGGTTTTAGCGTGCATTACATGGTTCTTTGATATGTTGATAGTGCCTATATTATCACAATAAAATATTATAGGCTCACTTACTTCTTCCTTCATACCTTGCAACAAATGTTTGATCCATACAATACTATTGCAATTGATAGTAGTTGTAACATATTTAGCTTCTGTAGTGGACTATGAGGTACAACTTTGCTTTTTGCTAGTCCATGTAATCAATCTTTTTCCCAAAAAAGTGCTCCTCCACTGGTGTTTTCTTTTTCATCAATGTTACCTCCCCAATCTGCATTAGTGTAGGCTCTTAGTTTAAAATTTTCACTTCTCTTGTAATACAAACCAAAGTCATCCATTTCTTTTAGGTATCTTAGTATTCTTTTTACTACCATTAAATGATTTTCTCTTGGATTTGTAGAAAATCTTGCCACTATTCCAATAGCTAATGCAATGTCTAGTCTACTATGTATAACATACTACAACTTTCTAATCATTGATCTATACAATATCTAATTCACTTTAGCAGACTCATCATTCTTGGATAGCTTATGTCTAGTTGCCATTGGTGTGCTGACTAGTTTTGAGTCTTATAATCCAAATATATCGAGTATCTCTTTGATGTATTTGGATTGGGTCACAAATATGCCATTCCTCAATTGATGTACTTGCAAACCAATAAAGAATTTTATTTCTCCAAACATTGACATCTCAAAGTCAAGCTTCATTTGATCAGAAAAATCTTTGCATAGAACATCATTTCCTCAAAATATTATATCATCAACAAAAATTTTATATATAAAAAATGTCTTTACCTTTTTCAACTTTGATGTACAAGTTGTTGTCATATGTTCTCTCAAATCCAATCTTCACAAGATATTTTTGTAGTCTCTCATACCATGCTCTTGGTGCTTGCTTTAGACCATAGAGTGCCTTGTGTAGTTTGCAAACCATATCCTTGTTCTTGTTATCAAAAAATCCCTCTAGTTGTTTTATGTATACTTCCTCTTCTAGTATACCATTTAGAAAGGCAGATTTCACATCCATTTGGTAGACTTTGAAATCTTTGTAAGTAGCATATGCAAGTAGTGTTCTTACTCCTTCCATTCTTGCAACAAGGGAAAATGTTTTTCCATAATCTAGTCCTTCTTATGCATAGCCTTTACAAACTACTCTAGCTTTGTTTCTTGTGATCTCACCATTTTCATCAAGTTTTTTTTCTAAACACCCATTTGGTACCAATTACATTCTTGTCAGCTAGTCTAGGAACTAGGGTCTAGGTTTTGTTCTTCTCAATCTAGTCTATTTCCTTTTCTATAGCTTTATACAAGTCACCATCTTGTAGTGCATCCTTCACTATTTTGGGCTCAACCTTGCTCAAAAAACATGATTCATTCCTTATTTTATTCCTTGTCATTGGTCTAGCATCCTTGTCACCAATGATTTGATCTATAGGGTGATGTCTTCTACATACTTGGCTAATCTTGGTTCTGTCCTTCTTTCCATGTTTGATCCTTCAACTTTAGAGTCATTTTTCTCTTCTCCATCCAGTATTTAATCATTTCTTTCATGTGTACTATTCTTAGAATTAGAATGTGCATTTTCTACATTCTACAAATCAGCTTCTGAATGAACTTGGCAAACTTGGCATTCACTAGGTGTGACTCTGCTGATACTGAGATTTTTTGCTGATTCCCAACTTGATGTGCAAAATTGTCTTCAATAGTCATTCCTTCATAGAAGTATATAAAGGATTTATAATCCTCTAATTTTTTAGTTCCATCAACCTAAAATTCTACATACTCGTCAAAATTTACATTCACACTCTCCACAATCTTGTTAGTGTTAGTATTCAAACACTTATATCCCTTACTTCTAGTGGAGTAGCCAAGAAATATGCCTTCATCACTCTTTGCATCAAACTTTCCATTTCTAGTATCTTTAAGAATATAACATTTACAACCAAAGACTTTGAAATGTGAGTGACTATACTAAAATTCAAAAGGTGTTGCATTTGTACCTTTCTTGACTTAGACTCTATTTAGGGTGTAAACAATAGTTCTTATAGCTTCTCTCCAATACTTTAAAGAAACATTTTTCTCCATCATCAAGTTTCTAGCATAGTCAATCACTAATCTATTTCTTCTTTCAGCAATTCCATTTTGAGGTGGAGTTCTTGGTGTTGATGTTTGCCTTTTGATATCTTTGTCATTGCAGAACATCTCAAATTGTTTTGATGTAAACTTACCTCCTCTGTCTGATCTTAGGCATTTTAGATTCTTCCCTATTTCCTTTTCAACTCTGGCCAAATACCATTTAAACATTTGAAATGCATTATATTTTTACTTCAAAAACATAGCAATCATCGTCCTTGAATAGTCATCTACAAATAACATTATGTATATATCTCCTAGGTAGCTTTGTACCTCTATTGGACCACATAAGTCTATATGGACTAACTATAGTACTTTTTTGGAAGTGTATGTTTTGCTTTTGAAACTAGACTTAGTCATCTTTCCTAGTTGACATTTTTTGTACATTGTGTTTTCAAGTTTCTTTAGTTTTGACAACCCTCTGACTTTATCCTTCTTGTTGATGCTAATTAGATTGTCGAAGTTAACATGACACAATCTTTTATGCCATAACCATACATCATCAAGTCTAACAACAAGACAAGTTGCATCTTCCATATCTAGGTAAAAGAAGTTACTCCTAGTTTGTTCACCTTTTCCTATCAGATTTCCATCATTATCATAGATCTTGGTAGTTTTGGTTCCAAATTCTACTTTACAACCTATATTGCCTAATTGTGATACACTCAACAAGTTGTAGTTCAATCCTTCAACATAGTATGCATTGTCACATGAAATTTTCTCTGTAAGTTTAATTGAACCTTTTCCTTTGATTTGACATGGAGCATCATTACCAAATCTGACACTATTTCCATCATATTGAGTAAAGGTAATGAACTTAGTTTTATCTCCTATCATGTGATGTGAACATCCACTATCTATGATCCACTTGTCATTCTTGTTCACACAAGTAACCAATGTTGTTGCTTCATCTTCATCTTTATCTAATTCATCCTTCATGGCCACATAGAATAATTCATCATCATTCTCATCAGAGTCTTCTTCAACAATGTAGCATCTTTTACATTTTTCCTTGTAGTCTTCACTATCATGTTCTCTCTTGTTCCTATACTTGTTTTTCTTCTTCGTAGTTCTTCTTTTGTGTAGATCTTGTAGCAATATGGCCTACTTCATTGCAATTAAAATATATGATAGAGAGCTTACCTTTGAATTTACCTTTGCCTCTATGGAATCTTCTAGGTAGTAGTGCTTCTAACTATTCCACATTTTCTTCATCTGTGCTACTATCATTGGATGCATGTTTTCCTTTTCTTCTTTTCTTGTTTAATGTCTCCTCCTCATTGTCTTTTATTGTCATCTTGGCCTTGAAAGAAGATTGAAGATTCTTAGGTCTGTAGTTGTCAAAGTTAGACAATTCAAATGCAACAAGTCTTCTCACTATTTCTTCAAAGGTTAGTGTGTTTCCTTGTACACACCTTAGCTTATGGATGCTTGAAACTCTAATAGCATAAATAGGGATTAGAGTTCTCAAGTATTTTTTAATGATAGTTTCTTCTCCCAATTGACCACCTAGACTTCTTATTGGACTTACCACTTCTTTCATTCTAGTAGCATATTGAACAACATTTTCACCTTCTTCCATTTTAATGTCATCAAACATTCCTCTTCGTCTTTCTCTCTTTTCTCTCTAGACATTCTAATCTCCTCCATAGATATCTATTAGGGCTTTTCACATCTTGAATTCAGTGTCATAATCTTTGATTTCATCATATTCTGCATAGCTGAGTGTATCTCCATCATTGCTTGATTGTGCTCCTTCCTTTTGATCAAATTGTCTATAGTAAGAGGTCCAACTAGATTTACATATTTTGTTGCAATTGAGGTTTGTGCATAGTCACCTATTGATCCAAGGTGAAATTTCATCAAACTCTACCAAGCAAAAAAATTGTCTTTGTTGAGCTTGGGAACTTTTCTCTTGGACATCTTGATCATCCTACTTCTAGTACCTTGAAACTAAATCAGTAGATGGCTCTGATACCAGTTGTTAGAAATTATTTAGAATAATGAAGGGGGTTGGGGTGAATTAGTTATTCAAAGTCCAACATGTTCAATTCAAATTTTTTCACTAAGTGTAATAAGCCCATTCAACCATTCATTCATCCAAGCTTTAACATTCCTATTTAGCAAGTTGCTATAAATTAACATGCAAGCATGACACATAAAAGATCAACACATAACACAGTGATATATGTGGAAACTCAATTTGGGAAAAACCACTAGTAACATGCTACTCAATTCTCACTCTTTTGAAGTGATTCCTTGTGAAAGGCTTGTCCTGTTAAAGGCTTACAACACACTATTAAATGTGACTTAGTTAAAGGATTTAACCACCCTATTAGAAGTGAGCTTGGTTAGAGGACTTTAGAACATTCACTTGGAATACCACCTTGTTAAAGGATTTACAAATGGCTGTTAGGCCAACCTAAGTCCATAGGATTTCCATATCTAATACAATTGCTAGAGAGTATTACATACAACTTAACTTGTAGATCTCATATCACTTTTTAGCTCATACCATTGCCTAACTTTTAGTTTTTACAACCCTTGACAGCTTGCCCTCCTTTCAGGCTTAGTCTCCTCGAGTCTCCATGCTTAGTGTATCAGTGCAATCATCTCTTCTTGACTAATTATAGAAGTAGAGTCTTTGTACTCTATTCTTCCTTCTCCCAGATGTCTTCTCCTTGACATCTTTCAACCCACTTTGTAATTTGGCACTCCAGTAGTAGCAACATCAACAAGTTTTTCTTCTTGGTCTATGACTTCTTAAATAGAAGTCTTGGAGTTCCTTTCCCCCTTGATTCTTCCTTCCATTAATTTCAATTCATATGGATTAGGTAGGATTCATTGTATCTAACCCATATTTTATTTCCTCTAGAAACTTTTGGAGGAATCCTCTCAAATTTTCTCCAAAAATGGTTTACATAGAATTTTGTTCCACCAGCTCATTATTCTTATCCTCTAAATGGTTCAAAAAATTCTAGGTAACAACTATGTCAGCTCAGATTGGTGAATCTTCATCATTTAAAATAATGTAGCAACTTGACACTATTGAAATCCTGATGCTCAATACATACTATGTTACTCAACATCAACTTCATTTTTACTGATCCTCGGCACCTGAAGTTCACTCGACACCAAGATTTTTGAATGCTCGACACCTAATACTTTTCTCAACACTTGAACTTCACTTAGCACCTAAAGATCGCTTGGCATACACTAGATTTTCCTATTTCTTGACTCTAACTAAAAATTTTCTTGACTTCAACTAGCTTCCTCAGTACCCACTGATGAACTTAGTTTAGGCTTTGCAGTCAACCTTGTTATGATTTATTCTTCTAATGTTTCTAAGTGCAACCAACCTCTATATCTTTGAGTATGTTATCAATACATCATTTAACCATTATCTTAACTGATCCTTGCACTTCATTACAACATCATAACTGAACCTTTCCCTTAGATACTCTTGTTACATCTTGTTGATCAAATCCTCTTCATCAATCAACTAAGTGATAGTACTTGGATCTTATAAGAAAATGTCATTCCTACAAGTAGCAGTTTTGATATCAATGAAAAAACAATGATCAAAAATATTTTTTTAACAAAAATCTTCCTTCTTTGAAAAAATCTCCCTCTTTGATCTTTAGTCTTCTCACAATAATCTTTTTAATTAGATTTCCAATAATTAAATGCACCCAATTAGGTGAAAGAAAGGTTTAAGGAGAAAAATGGATGAATCATAGCTATTGATTTATACCTAACCTTAAGTCATCTAGGTCTTCTTACAGAAGACAAACTCTAAATTTTAAGAGAGTATGAAAAGGGAATGAGCGAATGATCAAGGAGATTTTTTCATCACAAGCTAGGACATTCGTGGTGACCAAGGTATTATGATCTAAGTTGTATTGAAGAATGAGTTAAAGGAGAATAGAGGAAGGAAATATTGAATAGTAGAGAGACATCTAATCAAGAAGGATTAAGTAAACAATAGGATAGAGGTGATCTATCATCAAGCATAAGAGTGCTAATTGCATGATCAATGTTGAGACATTCTAATAGGCAAATCAGTTAAATCTCTTAATAGAGTAGTCCTAACAGGCTGTATTAAAATCCTCTAACAATGTGCTTAATTAATTGTGAGTCGAGGTCCTTTAACAAGACACACTTTTTAATAGGGTGTTGAAATCTTTTAACAAGGTAAGACCTAACAATCTTTGTAAGCCTTTAACAAGGTAGACCTTTCACACAATAGATCATAGTTGATCAAACATTGTAACCTTCGTTGGATATAATTTATTATTGTAGTAGTGAAGATTTTTGGGTGTCATCCCCACCCACTTTTACCTTCTCATTGGAAGGTTTCTAGGTAATCATATCTTCTTTCATATATTTTAATGATTACTTATTTACATGCTTTACATGGTATTTCAATTTATTTATTGAATATGTGAGATGGATGTGTGGTGAATATTTTATGGGTCAAAGTTTGAAGCACTGATTCACCCCCACCCCCTCTTAGAATTTTACCTTTCTTATTATAATTCCAACATAGTTGATAAAAAGAAGTATAGATCAATGATTGGAGGATTTCAATATCTGACTCATACAAGACTAGATATAGAAAATGTAGTTTGGGATTGTAGCTAGATTTTGAGCTCATCCTAAGGAGTATCACTATGCAATAGTAAAGAGGATATTTAGATATTTGAAAAGAACATCTAATTATGGAATATGGTATGTTAGATCAGGTGATTTCACTTTATGTAAATATATGAATGTAGATTGGGCAGGTAGTATGGATTATAGAAAAAGCACTAGTGGTGGAGCATTCTTTCTTGGAGGAAGATTATTTTCTTGGATAAGTAAGAAACAAGTATGTTGTAGTAGAAAATAACTGCAACCAAGTTGTGTGGATGATGTAAATGTTGAAGAATATTAGAATTGAGTTAGTAGAACCTATTATCATTTATTGTGATAACACAAGTACAATGAGTATCTCTACAAATCTTGTATTGCATTCTACGACTAAGCATATATCTAGTAAGTGTCATGTGTTGAGAGAAAAGGTAGTAGAGAAGGAAATCATATTAGAGTATGTGAGTGTTAAAGATAATATTGTAGATATATTTATGAATCTTTTGCCTAAATATACATTTGAGTACCTGAGAAGTATGCTAGGGGTTATGCCCTTTCCTTCTTCAAAGTAGATGATGTAAAGAGTGCATCAGTCTAGTGGTACAAAGCACTAATGTTAAACTGGACTAAATATTGGTGCTTCTTATATGGGAGAGTATCTGTGATGTGCTAAGTCATTAAGGACTCATGGTATTTGGTATTGGGTATTGAATAATGTCTCTGGACACTTGAGCTAATTGAAGAGTTGGAAGAACTACATGTAACAATTGGTATTTTGTATTTTTTTGAAAGAATTGACAGTGACATCAATGGGGAAGAAGTTGCATGAAAAAAATCTCTTAAGAAATGGGGGAGAAGAACTCATAAGTATGTATGAGGGAGAGATATCTCTTTAGGGAGATTTAGAAATATTGATGTAAATAAGAAGGATGAATATCTCTATGAGGGAGATAGGCAACTAGAAAGTATTATGAGTTGTTTACCATAAACAATTGTTGTCAATCCTAGAGAAGATGAGGAGAAGCAACCAAAACAAAGTACAATTTGGTATTCTTGGAACATAGATGTTTTTCATCTATGTTTCCATCAGTTCCAAATGGGGATATTGTTAGCATGAATGCTGATGATACTGCATTGGGGGAGTATCCTAAGAATTAGAGAGCATTGAAATGTTGCATTCATGACTATGTTTGTCAATGATGTCAACATAGCAGTAAGTTTGTGAAGACTAGTAGAGTATCAAAAAGAGATCTTGTTGGTAATGATAATGATTTGATTGTCTAGTGATATGCAATTGAGAACATGTGTGGTAGTTGTACATGATTTACTGAGAGCAGTATACAAATAGAGTATTGGGAAAATAGTTCCTAATGTTTGTTCACTATATCATCTGAGATGTAATGGAGATATGTGCATTAAATTGGTGACTAAGGATAGTCAAGTGGTGATGTTAGCAAGTGCACAAGCCCCAAAGTCACATGTGTTAAGTTTTGTATAGACTATGAGTTGATAGTGCTATTGTAATTGTAATTAATTAATTATCTTATTATAATTAATTGGAAAATCCTTAAGACCAACTCAAGAAATTATTATGAGGATATGATATAAATGAAATATGTTTTCCTTGATTGTAAAGGGTATTTAATGTATTGAATCAAGCATCTATTACAAAGTGTGAGAAGGAGAAGAGTATTTGGTAAATGCATGTAAGTGATCTAAAGGATTATTGGATGTGAGATTTGTGATCTAATTACAAGATTAGAAGGAACAAAATTTTTGTTGATAGGACAGAGATAGAGGAAGTACATTTCACATCTATTATTCTACAAGGAATAATATAGAGATCATTTGGACAGTGGGTTCATTTCTCTTTCCTTGAAGTTGTTTGCATAGTGGGTCATATTGGAAATATAGGAGTAACTAAGAGGGGGGGGTGTGAATTAGTTACCACTAATATAAATCACAGATTCTTTAGATGTTAATAAAAAAAAAACTGATTGCTACTGATATTCAGTAAACACACAAAATTGCTATAACTCGGTAAATGTAGAGTGTGATTTATTTTTAGTTGATCTTAAAATATTAATAGTGATTAATTTGCAAGCATAAGAGAAATAACATGAACACATGAGATACTAGGATTTAACATGGAAACCCAATATGGGAAAAACCACCAATGTAACTAGTTACTATTTGCACTCTTCTAAAGTGAGCACTATTAGGAGCCAACCTAGTTAAAGGTTACAAAACACATTGTTAGGTGTGACCTTGTCAAAGAATTTGCAACTGGCTATTAAACCAACTCTATTAAGAGATTTTAGATCACTACTACAATGGTTAGAAAGTAACAATGAAATGACCTGACTGTGATGCAACTAAATTGCTGATTATAGATCTCTATTCTTATTCATACTTCATCCTTCTTGATCGAATAACACTTTTTTTCTCCACAAGGATACCTACTTATCCTTCAAGTTCACTCTTGCTCTCTCTTTCTCAATTCAATCAGCACACTTGCACACACACTAAAAATCTCAATTTGACCTTTCATTTATACCATCCAGATTGTCAAGTCAGCTCAATTAAAAATTACAATAACCAATAATCATCACCATAGTTGGCTAGAAAGAATACTTAAAATAAATAAGCTTCTTATGTCAAAACAAAAATATCCTTCATTGGCCGACCTTACTCAGTAAACACTAGTTCTGAGATGATTTCCTATGTTAACCAATAGAAGCTTAGTTACCATTGCAAACTTGCAGAAATCCTTTGGTAACCAAGTGAACTCGGTGAACATTGACTCTATCCAACTTTCCTTCGCTAACCATGAGAACTTGGTTAACACTATTTCTTGCCTAAATTCCTTTGACACATGAGTGAGCTTTATAGACATTGTCTTCATAGAGTAATCTTCAAGAACATTTGGTAGACAAGAAAAACTATTTTTCTAACCAAGTGAGCTCAATAAGCGATGACTAAAAACTAATATGACATTTTTGTAACATCAAAGACAAGACACAATTAGGTAGTTGTATCCAACAATCTCCTTCTTTGGCATTGATGGCAACACAACATGTCATAGCACAATGAAATTTGAGAACAAGAGTTTCTCTGATAGAATGTTTTTCCTTCTTAGATTTTTACCAAAAGTTTTTTCTCTTCATGCAATAATCTCCCTCTGTGAAGGAATTACATAACTTCTATGATAGTATACTTCTCTCTCAAAAGATATAATTTTTTTATAGAAAGATATGATAGTAATCTTCTCCCTCTTTGAAAACACATGCCAGAGACAACACACACAAAATCAATATCAATGTACATTGAGTATTGATTCATATGCAATATTCCCTTTGAGTATGTTGCATAAACTAATTGATCTTCAACTTGGTTCCTATTGATACATCACCAATACTTTTGTAATGAACCTAGATTAATGAATATTTTTCTTTCTTAGAAATGTAATATATTAAATTCAAATTTCTAAGAATTATTTCAATTAAAATTTACAAGTTAAGACAAATATTATTTTAATATGATGACACTACTTTGAAATGTTTCAAATATTTTTTAAATTATTTTTTCCACCCCTCATGAACAATCATAACCATAAATGTATTATTAGTTCACATTACATTGATATATAAATCTTACTATCATTATAAATGTTGATAAGTAGGAGATAATTTCCACAGCTAGTCAAATTGTGATATGAATATCAGGATTTAACTGTGTGATTTTGAGTCAAACTCGATGACCCATGTTTCATGAGTAGTGATTCAACATGAATCCATCTCTCATGAGAATAAATGGAACACTTAGCACTCATTGGATCTAGGTGATGCTCACAGGGGTGAAGCACCGGGACTTCTCGGGAGGTCACCCATCCCAGTACTACTCCAGCCTGAGCGCGCTTAACTACGGAGTTTCCTCCATAGTTAAACCCAAAGCTTGCAACCCCATTTGCAAAACCTTCACCAAGTGTTGTGCCTTATGAACCATTCATTAGAAAGCCCCTTAAGCTCATCAATTGATAAGTAGCAGATAATTTCCACAGCTAGTCAAATTGTGATATGAATATCAGGATTTAACTGTGTGATTTTGAGTCAAACTCGATGACCCATGTTTCATGAGTAGTGATTCAACATGAATCCATCTCTCATGAGAATAAATGGAACACTTAGCACTCATTGGATCTAGGTGATGCTCACAGGGGTGAAGCACCGAGACTTCCCCTGTGAGCATCACCTAGATCCAATGAGTGCTAAGTGTTCCATTTATTCTCATGAGAGATGGATTCATGTTGAATCACTACTCATGAAACATGGGTCATCGAGTTTGACTCAAAATCACATAGTTAAATCCTGATATTCATATCACAATTTGACTAGCTGTGGAAATTATCTCCTACTTATCAATTGATGAGCTTAAGGGGTTTTCTAATGAATGGTTCATAAGGCACAACACTTGGTGAAGGTTTTGCAAATGGGGTTGCAAGCTTTGGGTTTAACTATGGAGGAAACTCCGTAGTTAAGCGCGCTCAGGCTGGAGTAGTACTGGGATGGGTGACCTCCCGGGAAGTCCCGGTGCTTCACCCCTGTGAGCATCACCTAGATCCAATGAGTGCTAAGTGTTTCATTTATTCTCATGAGAGATGGATTCATGTTGAATCACTACTCATGAAACATGGGTCATCGAGTTTGACTCAAAATCACACAGTTAAATCCTGATATTCATATCACAATTATAAATGTTATCAAATTCCATAAACCTAAACCTAATATAATTATTTAAACATCTTTTAATAGAAACCCTAGCTACTAATTATTATTATATTGAGACTTATATGATCACTAAAGTTCACTATATAATTATGCCAAAAGCTAAATATAATGTAAATATTAGTCGATGCGAATAGGGAAGCTAACTAAATCATATTGTAATAGACATGACATAATATTTGTGATTGCCAAATAACATATTAATACCCGTATTAGGGTTAGGTCAAAAAAAAGAAAAAAAAGAAAGACAAATTAAAGAATCACATCAAACTACATAATCAATACTCCACATGTAGTAGACGAGACATGATTGTATCATCATTTTTGCAGCATCACTTAATACACGTACTATAATTTCCATCCAAAGTTCATTACTGTTGGAACATCATCTATGTTGTTAGCATATAGGTATGTTAATCCCTCCACAGTACTTTTCAATACAATAATATTTAAAGAATAGATAATTAATCACTACATGTGATAGTAATTTGGTAAATCACATATGACATATTAATTTAATAGTTCGTAATATGCAAATTCTAAAATACAATGTTGAGCATAGATTAGAATTATTAAAGCATTCCACAGGAAAGATTGGCATATGATTTTAATACTATTTCTTTATGAATTCGTGAGCATTATCATATGGACTCTTGAATGAATAAGTATCATATGTTATCAAATCATTTTGTATAAACTACTTTGATTATATATATATATATATATATATACATATACATATATATATATATATATATATATATATATATATATATATATATAATATATGTATATGTATATATATATATATATATATATATATATGTATATGTATATATATATATATATATATATGTATATATATATATATATATGTATATGTATATATATATATATATATATATGTATACATATATATATATATATGTATATATATATGTATGTATAGATATATATATATATGTATGTATATATATGTATATATATATATATATATGTATGTATATATATGTATGTATATGTATACATATATGTATACATGTATATATGTATACATATATACATATATGTATATATGTATATATGTATACATATATACATATATACATATATGTATATATGTATATATGTATACATATATACATGTATACATATATGTATACATATACATACATATACATATATACATGTATATATATATGTATACATATACATACATATACATATATACATATATATATATATATACATATATATATCTACATATATATATGTATATATATATATACATATATACATATATACATATATACACACACACACACACACACACACACACACACACACACACACACACACAATGATTACATAGAATTCAATTAGTTATTAATATGTATAATATATTAACAAATATTACAATCAAAAGGTATTGATATAATATATTTATATATGTTATAAGGATCGAATGACATTAAGAAGTTTTTCCCAAATCATAGTGTGGAAGGTTATATTTTATCCAAGTTATGAAATTTTGAGATAGGGAGTTGGTGGGGGGAAAGGCGAAGTAATTTCAAGCACTTGTCGAATACGCTTGGAGCTTGTTTCACGTGCCCTCTGCACCATCATTCTACCATCTCAGAATGATCATAAGTAAGATAAGAGAAAATAACCTAACACTATGAGGAAAAATCTTCCATGAAAACTAATAAATTAATACTAATTCTCAACTCCTCACATAATTTCATAGTAGTAAGGATCATAGGTTATTTATATTTGATGATTTCCTAATTTATACTTAAAATTGAATATCAGGTTAGAAATTTGAAAAAAAGGGTCATCACAATTGGTATCAAAGCCTGATCCTGCCATCTTGAAAATATAGTAAATGACAAGAGGAGCAAAAATGAGTGAGAAATTATCTAATGAAATTAGAAATGTTATGGAATAGACAAACCAAACCTTAGTAGAGCAAATAGAATGATCAAATCAAGCACTTCTTCAAGCTTTTCAAAACATGGGAAATTCCATAAACAATCTTAAAAATAATAATTTTGGTGGAAGGGACATAAGTTCAAACCATTCAGAAAATAATGGAGCTTCACTACCTCAAGTACCCAAACCTACTTTTTTACCCAGGGAAGGCCCCTCAATGGAAGAAGAGGGACAGTCAACCAATACATCTATTAAGAATGCCAGAGCTTATGCCAACCTTGAACCAAAAATTAGAGAGTCAATAACATTTAGAGAATTTTGTGAAGCCAACAGACATGAAACACATAAGAGAGAAAGGAGCCTACAAAATCAAGACTTTAGAAGTAAAGTAAATAAAGTGACACTTCCAAATTTTGATGGGTTAGAAAAGTTCACTACATGTGCCTGGTTACAAAAATTAAACACCTATCTGACCCTTAGTCCAATGACAGAAGATGATGCACTCCAATTTGCAATCCTCCACCTAGAAGGAACATCACATGATTGGTGACATCACGGTCTTATTACTCAAGGGCACTAAAATATTACCTCCTATGAAGAATTCTCTCAGAAACTCATTAAGAGATTTGATAGAAAGCATGCTCAAGAAAACTTTAAGAACCTAACTCAAATAAGACAGCAAGGAACAATAGAGGATTATACTAAAGAATTCCAAAAGATTTCAGTCCAAGTCACAAGAGTAGATGATGAATGATCTACCTACTTGTTCATAGAAGGATTAAAAGATTCATTAAAGGGTCTATTAAGTGCCCTAAAACCTTCATCCTTAAATGATGCTTTTGAAATAGCAATAATATTGGAAGTCTCAACCACAAACAACAAATCATGGAATAAGTCCAATACAAAATATCACAAAGAAGATAAATCATACAAAAAGTTCATTCCTACAAAGGATCAAGAAGAACTAAAGAAGAAAAATTTATGCTTTAAATGCCAAAAGCCATGGGAACCAGGCCATAACTGCAATAAAAAAAGAAACACCTATCACCATTGTGGAATAGATTGGGTACCCAGACATAGATGTGAAAAAAGAGGCCGCATCCAAAGAATGGAAGAAGACCTTCAAGAAGAAAGGGTCAACAAAAAGGAAAAATGTGACAAAGGCAATGAAGAAGAGATAGAGGGAGAAGAATATGGAGTTAATCATATATAGTATTCTTAAAATTAAAATTAATATTATTGATTTAAGAATGAATAAAACTTAATGATTATTATACCTATTATGAATAACTCTTAATATTATGATAATAGAAAATGATCATAGAAATAATTTTCAATGTCATTATTACTATAACTCAAAAGGAAAAATTATTTCCTAATGAAGTAGATAGGACAAAATATAAATTATTGATTTATAAAAGATTAAATGAAAAATTCTATAACAAATGATTTAATGTCTTGACAATGGGAATATTACAATTGTGCATCAAGATACTATTAGTGTTCTTTTTAATCTATCGAATCCACTTTCTTAACATGAACAATGTATGTTTCCATTGCTTTTATAGTGAACTATTGTCCTCAAGCCATTCTAATAGAATAAAATGCTCCCCTATTTGAGCTTGGGACTTTCAAAGTGTTGAGTTGGACAAAGTTTGAAGGTAACATTTTCAAATGTGAACTATTTTCAAAAAAAAATATTTTAAGGAAATCAAATTCCCAAAACTAAAAGGTAATGCACTTAATGAGATAAGGCCAAGAAGTAACCCATCTATTCTATGACTTGCTACCAGAGAAACCCATTTATTCTCACCCATGCAGATTGTTGGAGAGGCACGCTACTGAGCAACCTACTTAGCCCTCATCTCTACCATGGAGATGATCTTGTTCCAGTTCATTTGACTGCTCTATAAAATCTATATAAAATCTTTGTAGAATTTTGAAAATTGTTCCATCATTATACTTGGTCTCATGGGGGAGGGCTTGATTTTGTAAATTATCTAGAGGAAAATCGGATGTAGCTTTCTAGTATCTGAAAAGCACAGAAATATTATCTAAAATGAATGGTAATTGATAAATATAAATGATTTATAATAATATATGAATATCATAGTGGCTACTAGAATTAAAATTTAAAGATGCATGCTATATATAAACTCCATCAACAAGAAAACTTTGTTAAAAGTTGCTAGATTTTAATTTTTGGTCCATTTGTTTCATCACTCCTAGTGTGCAATTAGAGTTAGTTGAAGTGTGTTTTTTGTTTAATTTTAAATTAGATGACTAGTGAACAAAGCCATCCTATGAAAATACAAATTTCAAGTCAAGAAAATGGGTGATCCAAATCCTTGAAACAAGGAAAATCAAAACTACATTTCACTAGAAAACATAGATTACTATAGGTCTAGATCCTCAATGCCATTTAAACAAGTCTAAAAAAATATGAGCAAACCCAGTCTTATAAATTCATTTGTAATGATTTTTTGACTAATTTCCAAAAGGACTTTTATCATTATCATTGAGTTTGATTCATCTGTAGTAGGTTCTCATCAAAAATTCACTAAGCTTTCATTGATCTTTGCTCAGGTAGTAGTATTTCAAACAATTTTCTCATTGATCTCTATTTATGTAACATGACATCAGAAATAGTTTGCATTAGAATTTAACTATTTTCATTTGGCAAGGGTTTTTGTTTTATAGATGGAGTTACTCAGAAAATTTATTTCTATATAAGACAACCCAGGGTTCTGATTAACAATCAATCTTCATCTTGAACCTTTGGCTGATTGGCACTAACAATGTGCTAAAGCCCAAACAAGATCTTAAATAAGGTTTGTGAATAGATATTGTCCTTACGCAATGACTTTTAAGAATATTATTTCCTTGGTTGTGAGTTGATTTGTTAGGGTTTGGGCAGTTGGTCATTATCACATTGATCTTTATCATCAGTATACAGATTTCTCCAATAATTTCATCACAACATATAAGAAAAGGGCTCTCTATCAAGACCTAGAGAATGTCAGAGCATTCAAAGTTGTGTATTTAGTTATGGTTTGGTGTAGAGAGTACTCAATAGGAAATAGATGAATCAAATTTAGGTGACTAAGATAGTTAAATTGTTAGAGTTTCAGAGTTCCATTAGAGGATCTGAGAGGAAGTCATCAAATCATCAATATGTATAGAGACTATACAATCAATAAAAAAAATATGAATAATGATCATACCCTACAAAAGACAAGTGCATAAGACCACCACCAATGAACAAAAAGGATACATCATTACACACACACACACACACACACACACACACACACACACACACACACATTCAAAACATTTATGAAGGAAATTATAAATAAGAACTAAAAAGGGAAAAACTAAAAAAAGTCATTTCTCAGTCAGCATTGCTTGGGGACAAGCAAAATCAAGAAGGGGGGACTATAATGAACCTGGATTAATGAATATTTTTCTTTGTCAGAAATGTAATATATTAAATTCAAATTTCTAAGAATTATTTCAATTGAATTTTACAAGTTAAGAAAAATATTATTTTAATATGATGATACTACTTTGAAATGTTTCAAATGTTGTTTTTATTATTTTTTCCATCCCTCATGAACAATCATAACCATAAATGTATTATTAGTTCATAGTATATTGATATATAAATCTTACTATCATTATAAACATTATCAAATTCCATAAACCTAAACCTAATATAATTATTTAAACATCTTTTAATAGAAACCCTAGCTACTAATTATTATTATATTGAGACTTATATGATCACCAAAGTTCACTATATAATTATGCTAAAAGCTATATATAATGTAAATATTAATCGATGCAAATGGGGAAGCTAACTAAATGATATTGTAATAGAAACGATGTAATATTTGTGACTGCCAAATAAAAAATTAATACCCGTATTAGGGTTAGGTCAAAAAAAGAAAAAAGAAAGAAAGACAAATTAAGGAATCACATCAAACTGCATAATCAATACTCCACATGCAGTAGATGAGACACGATTGTATTATCATTTCCACAGCATCACTTAATACACGTACTGTAATTTCCATCCAGAGTACATTACTGTTGGAACATCATCTTTGCCATCAAGATACAGGTATGTTAATCCCTCCACGGTACTTTGCAATATAGTAATACTTAAAGAATGGATAATTAATCATTGCATGTGATAGTAATTTGGTAAATCACATATGGCATATTAATTTAATAGTTTGTAATATTTAGATTCTAAAATACTATGTTGAGCATAGATTAGAATTATTAAAGCATTCCATAGGAAAGACTAGCATATGATTTTAATACTATTTCTTTATGAATTCATGAGCATTATCATATGGACTCTCAAATGAATAAGTATCATAAGTTATCAAATCATTTTGTATAAACTACTTTGCTTTTATATATATATATATATATATATATATATATATATATATATATATATATATATATATGTATATATATATATATATATATATATATATATATATGTATATATATATATATATGTATGTATGTATATATATATATATATGCATATATATATATGTATGTAAATGTATATATATATATGTGTGTGTGTGTGTGTGTGTGTGTGTGTGTGTGTATATGTATGTATGTGTATATATATATGTATATATATGTATATATATATGTATATATATACATATATGTATATATATATACACATTTACATACATACATATAGTGATTACATAGGATTCAATTAGTTATTAATATGTATAATATATTAACAAATATTGCAATCAAAAGGTATTGATATAATATATTTATATATGTTATAAGGATCAAATGACATTAAGAAGTTTTTCCCAAATCATAGTGTGGAAGGTTATATTTTATCCAAGTTATGAAATTCTGAGATAGGAAGTCGGTGGGGGGGAAGGCAAAGTAATTTTGAGCACTTTTCAGATACGCTTGGAGCTTGTTTCACACACCCTTTGCACCATCATTCTACCATCTCAGAATGATCATAACTAAGATAAGAGAAAATAACCTAACACTATGAGGAAAAATCTTCCATGAAAACTAATAAATTAATACTAATGCTCAACTCCTCACATAATTTCATAGCAGTAAGGATCATAGGTTATTTATATTTGATGATTTCCTAATTTATACCTAAAATTGAATATCAGGTTAGAAATTTGAAAAAAAGGGTCATCACAACTTTATTTTGTGAGCTTCAGATAAGGGAATGACACCTAATTTACCTCTTAGATATAGGAATGCATCCTTAGGTAATGGCTTGGTGAATATATCTATAATCTATTCTTGTGTGTTAACATATTTCAATCTAATTTCTTTATTCTGCACCTATTCTCTGACAAAATGATATTTTATAACAATGTTCTTAGTTTTGGAATGCATCAATAGGTTCTTTGATATGTTAATTGCACTGGTGTTATCACAATACATGACAACTGGGTCTTTGATCTCAATGGTCATGCCTTCCAACAATTGTTTTAACAAAAAAATATTAGAGTAGTTCATTGTTGTTGTAACACATTCTACTTCTATTGTAGAATGGGGTGTGTAGTTTTGCTTCTTGCTTGTCCAAGATACCAACCTTTTCCCAAGAAAGAATGCTCCACCACTTATATTCTTTTTTTCATCAAGATTTCCTATCCAATCAGCATCAATGAATACCTTTAGGTATATGTTTCCTCCAAGTTTGTACTACAAACCATAGTCTTCAGTACCTTTTAGATATCTCAAATTTCTTTTGATTTCCATTATATGATTTTCTCTAGGTTTAGTTGAGAATCTTGCCACTATCCCAACTGCTAAAGAAATATTAGGCATTTTATAAACTACATACTATAATTTTCCAAACATTGATATGTATAAGGTTTGATCTACCTCTTTTGAATCATCATCTTTGGTAAGCTTTAGTCTATTACACATGGGGGTTCCAACTAGTTTAGAATCTTCCATTCTAAATTGCTTGAGTATCCCTTTCATATCCTTAGATTGAGTAATGTAGATACCATTCTTGCTTTGCTATATCTATAGTCCAAAAAATAACTTTATCTCACCAAACATGTGTTAGAATTATTTAGAATCACTAAGAGGGGGGTGAATAAGTTATTCAAGGTCCAATGATATCCAATAAAACTTTTTCTTCTAATCCTTAATGGCACATAACTGAAATTATCATGCATGCAATTGAACATTAAAAAATCATGAAAAGTAAACATGCATCACACCATAACACTAAGGATTTTGATGACCCAAAAACCCTCTAGGAATAAGAAGGTAAAATTGGGGTGGGGATGATGCCCACTGAATAACTACAAAATTGATTTCAACCACTTCTGATGGTCTACCCTGTTAAAGGCTACAACACATTATTAAATGTGACCTTGTTAAAGGATTTAAGAACATTCAACTTGGAATGTCACCTTGTTAAAGGATTTACATAGAGTTATTAGGCTCACCCAAGTCCATGGGATTTACAGTCACCTTCTCAAAAGAATCTTTCATCCCTCTCTAAGGATCTTCTATCCTCCTCCTAAGGATCTCTTATCCTTCTCCTAAGGATCTCTTTATCCTTATCCTAAGGATCTCTTTGTCCTTCTCCTAGGGATCTCTTTATCCTTTTCCTGAGGCTTGTCCACCTAGCTGTTAAGCTAACCTAGCAATGTAGGATTTCAATATCTAATACAATGATAAGAAAGTATTAGAAGGGTTTTGACCTGATATAGATTGCAACCCTAACTATGTAGATTTCATATCACTCTTCAGTTCTCTTCTTTGCTTGGCTTTCCTCCTTTGCAGTGGTAACAGCTTGTTCACCCTTCAAGATCTATCTCCTTGAGTTCTTTCACTCATTATGCCAATGCATTCTATGGTCACTTGATCAACTCAAAGTCTTGATACTCTATCCTTACTCCTCTTGGCTTCTTTGCATGATCATGTTTATGACCAACTCCCTCTCATGCGTGCGCATTTGATCTCTAACCTGTAACTCCTTATAAAGAAGTTTTGTTCTCAATTTCCTGCTCAAATATTTTGACAAAATAGCATTGTTTTCCCTCCAATTTGCTTCTTCTAGAAACTTCATGATAAATCCATTAGAATTCGCCTTGAATTGGTTTGCATGGTTTAGATAAAATTCTATGACATCGACTGATCATCCTTATCATCCAACTAATTCACAAAATTTGATGTAACAAACTTATCGCTATTGATTTGGTGAATCTTTGACTTTAATGAATAATGTAGCAACTCGGCATCATTGATTTACTAATGCTTAGCTCCTTCTATGTTACTTAGATTCTATTGTTATTTTACTGGTGCTCAACACCTACAGTATTTCTACTTTCCTTGGCACTTGAATATTACTCGATACTTAAATATCACTTGGCTCCTGTATCTTGCTTGGCACTTGAAGTCACTCGGCACTTGATCTTCACTCAGCTCTTGTATCTTGCATGGCACTTAAAATCACTTGGCACTTGATCTTCACTCGACACCTGAATATCACTCGGCACATACTAAGGTTGAACTTTCTTGACTTCAACTAAGAATCTACTCGGCTCTAACTAGGTAGCTTGGCTCTCTCCAATGAACTTAGTTAATCCTTACATCTTTGATGTGTCTCAGTGAGTTCATCCTCTGTATCTTAGAGTATATTATCAATACACTATTTTATCAATGGCTTAGCTGATCCTTATACTTCATTACAACATCATAACATCAACCTTTCTCTAGGTACTTTAGTTACATCTTATTGATTGCCACCTCCTTGTCAATCAACCAATTGATTGTATTTGGATCACTTAAGCAATTGTCATTCCTGCAAGTAGCAAGTTTGACATCAATGACAAAAAAATGATTGAAACATTCTTTACCAATTCCATTTCTCTTCATTCATGATATTTTCAATCATTTCCAACAATCTCCCTCCTTGGCATTAATGGCAAACCAAACTAATCAAATGATTAAGTTGATCAACTTAGTTACCACCAAAATTTTATACATTTTTTGCCTGGTACATAACTCCTTCTTTTGCCGGTACAAACTAAATCCTTTGTTCTAATTCTCCCTCTGGACTATTGCATCCTTACTTTGTATTTCTGATCCTTCATAGTTGTTTGTTGATTCTTATCTCTTCTAAATCTCCCTCTTTCATATACATCTCTCATATATATCTCCCTCTTACTTTGTATTGATCAGTTTCTCATATATCTCCCTCTTTGACATAAAGACCAAAGATGTAGCATCTTCAACATGATAAATATAAGCTTTGCATTTTATGTTTTCTCCCTCTGTTACCATGCTTGTGACTAATCTAGAATTTTTTGCTCTTGTTGTCATCCTTTGCATCATTCTTCTGATATTTCAATAATCTACTCCTATTGACACAGGGTAGCTTCTTTGTTGCTTTAGACTGCTTGAGTTAGGGGCATTACCCCCAACTTGCCTCTAAGATATTCATAGGCATCCTTGGGCAATTGTTTGGTGAAGATATCTACAATTTGTTCCTTTGTGTGAATGTACTCCATCTTCACTTGTTTGTCTTCCACCAATTCTCTAACATAGTGATACTTGATTGCAATATACTTAGTTTTTGCATGCATTAGTGAATTCTTGGATATGTTTATAGCACTTGTATTATCATAGCACAATATCACATGTTTGGTTACCTCTTCTTTCATTCCTTTCAATAGATATTTGAGCCACACAATATTTGTGCAATTGACTGCTGTTGCTGCTACATATTCTGTTTCTGCAGTAGACTGAGATGTGCATGTTTTTTTCTTGCTAGTCCAAGTAACTAACCTCTTACCTAAGAATAATGCTCCTCCACTTGTGCTTTTCCTATCATCAATGTTTCCTTCCCAATCTTCATATTTGTATGCATTGAACTCAAACTTCTCATTCTTTTTGTAATATAGGCCAAAATCATTAGTTCCTTTGAGGTACCTCATTATCCTGTTTACTGCCATGAGATGATTTTCTCTAGGATTTGCAGAGAATCTAGCTACTATTCTAACTGCTAATGCTATGTTTTGTCTACTATGTACAACATATTGTAGTTTTCCAATCATGGATTTGTACATTATTTGATTAACTTTAGCTGATTCATCATTTTTAGATAGCTTATGTCCTATTGCCATTGGTGTGCTGACAAGTTTGGAGTCTTCAAATCCAAATGTCTTGAGTATCTCCTTGATGTATTTTGATTGTGTCACAAATATGCAATGTTTTAGTTGATGTACTTGCAATTGTACAAAGAACTTGATTTCTCCAAACATAGACATCTCAAACTCATCTTTCATTTTGTTAGCAAAACTTTTGCAAAGTACTTCCTTTCCTCCAAAAAGTATGTCATCCAAAAACATTTTAGATACAAGAATATCTTTACCTTCTTTTGATTTGATGTACATGTTGTTGTTGTCATCAGTTCTTTCAAATCCTATTTGCACTAAATACTTGTGGAGTCTCTCATATCAAGCTCTAGGGGCTTGCTTTAATCCATATAGAGCCTTATGTAATTTTCATACCTTATTTTTGTTCTTTTCATCAAAAAAACCTTCTGGTTGCTCTATGTAGACTTCCTCTTCAAGTATACCATTTAGAAATGCAGATTTAACATCCATTTGATAGACTTTAAATCTTTTGAAGGTTGTATATGTCAGTAATGTCCTTACTCCTTCCATTCTAGCAACTGGAGCAAAAGTTTCTCCATAGTCTAGTCCTTCTTCTTGTGCATATCCTTTACAAACTAGTCTTTCCTTGTTTCTTGTGATTACACCATTCTCATCTAACTTGTTTTGGAACACCCATTTGGTTCCAATTACATTCTTGTCAGCTGATCTTGAGACTGAGGTGTCTTATTCTTCTCAATTTGTTCCATTTCTTCTTTCATAGCATTGTACCAGTCATCATCTGTTATGGCTTCACTTACTATTCTTGGTTCCATTTTGTTGATCAGGCACGTCTCACTTCTGAGTCTATTCCTTGTCATTGGTCCTGCCTCTTTGTTTCCAATAATTTGATTTGCAGGATGATTTCTTCTTACATACTTTGCCAATACTAGTTCTTTCCTTGTTTTCATATTGTGTCTTTCAGAATCTGAATCTTCATGTATATTTTCATCAAGCATTTGTTCAATTTCTTCTTATTGGCTTTTCTCAGAATCTGAATGAACATTTTTTGTATTTTGCAACTCAGCTTCTGAATGTGTTTGTTGTTTGGCATTCACTCTCTATGATTTGGTAGATATTGGGATTTATTGCTGATTATCATTCTAAGTTACAACTTCACCATTATTAGGTATACCTTCATAAAAGTATACAAAGGTCTTTTATTCTTTTGCTTTCTTGGTGTTTTAAACATTTTGAACTTCTGCAAGCTAATCAAATTTCACATTTGTGCTTTCTACTACTTTGCATCAAACTTTCCATTTCTAGACTCTTTATATATATAGCATTTGCATCCAAATATTTTGAAATTTTTTACATTAGGAGAATGCCTATACCATAATTCAAAAGGTGTTGCATTTGTACCTTTCTTGACTTGAACTCTGTTGAGTGTGTAGACTGTAGTACTCACAGCTTCTCTCTAGTATTTGAATGCAACATTTTTCTCCATCATTAAGGTCCTGGCATAGTCAATAACTGATCTATTCCTTCTCTCTACTATACCATTCTAAGGTGGAGTCCTAGGTGCTGATGTCTGCCTCTTGATTCCTCTTTCATTGCATAACTCTTCAAATTCTCTTGATGTGAATTCACCTTCTCTATCAAATCTAAGACATTTTAGGATCTTCCTAGTCTCTTTCTCTACTCTGGCCAAGTAACATTTGAACATTTGAAATGCATCTAATTTTAGTTTTAGGAACATGACTGTCATCATCCTTGAATAGTCATCTACAAATAGCATTATGTATCTATCACCTTTGTAGCTTTGTACTTCAATAGGACCACACAAGTCAATATGAACTAACTCTAATACTTCATTAGAAGTATAAACCTTGGTTTTGAAAGTTGACTTGGTCATCTTTCCTAGTTGACATTGTTTGCACATAGTGCTATTATGTTTCTTCAACTTTGGTAGACCTCTGACTTTCTTCATCTTGTTGATGCTTATCAGATTGTCAAAATTTACATGACATAGCCTCTTGTGTCATATCCATACATCATTAGTTTGAACAATGAGACAAGAATCATCTTCCATGTCAAGGTAAAATAAATTACTCCTAGTCTGATCACCTTTTCCTATTAGACTTCCTTGAGAATCATAGATTTTGGCAATTCCATTTCCAAATTCAACCTTGTATCCTATGTTGCTCAACTGTGAGACACTTAACAAGTTATAATTCAGGCCTTCAACATAGTATGCATTATCACATGATATCCTTTTAGTAAGCTCGATACTACCTTTCCCTTTGATCTAACATTGTACATTATTACCAAATCTAACACTATTCCCTTCATATTGAGTAAAGGTAATGAACTTACTTTTGTCTCCAATCATGTGATGAGAGCATCCACTATCTATGATCCATTTGTCATTTTTGTTCATGCAGGTTACTAGGGTAGTTGTTTCATCTTCATCTAATTCATCTTTCATAGCCACATAGACTACTTCATCATCATTCTCATTAGAGTCTTCTTCAACAATGTAGCATCTTTTGCCTTTACCTTTGTAGTCCTTGTTTTCCTCTTTCTTGTTCTTGAAGTTGCCTCCATCCTTGTAATTTTTCTTTTGTGTGCATATGGCTGAAATGTGACCAAATTCATTACAATTAAAACAAATAATTGGGAGCTTACCTTTGAATTTGCCTCTTCCTCTGTGAAATCTTCTTGCTAGTAATGCCTCCAATTGGTCCACATCATCTTCATCAGTAATGCTGTCATTGGATACATACTTTCATTTTCCATTCTTTTTCTTTTTTTGCACCTCATCATTGTCTTTTATTGTCATCGTGGCTTTGAATATAGATTCAAAGTTTTTTGGCTTGTAGTTGTCAAAGTTGGATAGCTCAAAAGCAGTGAGTCTTCCAATTATTCCTTCAAATGACAATGCATTGCCTAATACACATCTTAGCTCCTAGATGGCTGACACTCTTATAGCATAGATTGGAAGAAAAGTTCTCAAGTATTTGCTACATATTGTTTCTTCTGCTAACTGTCCTCCTAGACTCCTTATGGCACTAACTACTTCATTCTTGCACCATATTGAGCAGCATTCTGTCCTTATTCCATTTTCATATCATCAAATTTTCCTCTTAGGCTCTCTTTTTTGGTTCTCTTGACATTATCATCTTCTCTATAGATTCTTGATAATGTTTCCCACATGTGATGTAAAGTATCACATCCTTTGATATCATCATACTTGGCATAGCTTAGTGCTGAAGCAATATCTAACATTGCTTGATTGTGCTCCTTCTTCTTGCTCATGTCATTTGCAGTGAGGGGTCCTATAGGTTCTACATGATTAGCTATGATTGAGGTTTGTGCATAGTCTCCTATTGATCTGAGGTGTAGCTTCATCAGAATTTTCCATGCAACAAAGTTGTCATTGTTTAACTTGGGAACTTCTCTCTTGGACATCTTGATCTTCCTGCTGCTAGTACCTTGAAACAAATTAGTAATTTGCTCTGATGCCAATTGCTAGAATTATTTAGAATAACTGAGAGGGGGGTGAATTAGTTATTCAAGGTCCAATGATGTCCAATATTACTTTTTCTTCTAATCCTTAATAGCACATAACTTAAATTATCATGCATGCAATTGAACATCAAACAATCATGAAAAGTAAACATGCATCACATCATAACACTACCGATTTTGATGACCCAGAAACCCTCTAGAAATAAGAAGGTAAAACTAGGGTGGGGATGATGCCCACTAAATAACTACGCAATTGATTTCAACCACTTCTGATGGTCTACCCTATTAAAAGCTACAACACATTGTTAAATGTGACCTTGTTAAAGGATTTAAGAACATTCAACTTGGAATTTCACCTTGTTAAAGGATTTACATAGAGCTGTTAGGCTCACCCAAGTCCATGGGATTTATAGTCACCTTCTCAAAAGAATCTTTCATCCCTCTCTAAGGATCTGCTATCCTCCTCCTAAGGATCTCTTATCCTTCTCCTAAGGATCTCTTTATCCTCCTCCTGAGGATCTCTTTTTCCTTCTCCTAGGGATCTCTTTATCCTTTTCCTGAGGCTTGTCCACCTAGCTGTTAAGCTAACCTAGCAATGTAGGATTTCAATATCTAATACAATGGTAAGAAAGTATTAGAAGGGTTTTGACCTGATACAAATTAGAACTCTAAATGTGTAGATTTTAGATCACTCTTCATTTCTCTTCTTTGCTTGGCTTTCCTCCTTTGTAGTGCTGACACCTTGTTCACCCTTCAAGATCTATCTCCTTGAGTTCTTTCACTCATTATGCCAATGCATTCTATGGTCACTTGATCAACTCAGAGTCTTGATATTATGTCCTTACTCCTCTTGGCTTCTTGGCATGATCATACTTATGACCAACTCCATCTCATGTGTGCACATTTGATCTCTAACCTATAACTCCTTATAAAGAAGTTCTGTTCTAGATTTGTTGCTCAAATCTTTTGAGAAAATGACATTGTTTTCCCTCCAATTTGCTTCTTCTAGAAACTTCATGATAAATCCATTAGCATTCACCTTGAATTGTTTTGCATGGTTTACATAAAATTCTCTGACATCTACTCATCATCCTTATCATCAAACTAATTCACAAAATTTGATGTAACAAACTTATTGCTACTGATCTAGTGAATCTTTGACTTTAACAAATAATGCAGCAACTTAGCATCATTGATTTACTGATGCTCGGCTCCTTCTGTGTTACTCAGCTTCTATTGTTATTTTATTGGTGCTCATCACCTACAGTATTTCTACTTTCCTTGGCACTTGAATATTACTCGGTACTTAAATATTACTTAGCTCCTGTATCTTGCTTGGCACTTGAAGTCACTCGGCACTTGATCTTCACTCGGCTCTTGTATCTTGCTCAGCACTTGAAGTCACTCGGCACTTAATCTTCACTCGGCACTTAAAGATCACACAGCACATACTAAGGTTTAACTTTCTTGGCTTCAATTGAGAATCTACTTGGCTCTAACTAGGTAGCTTGGCTCTCTCCAATGAACTTAGTTAATCCTTACATCTTTGATGTGTCTCAGTGAGTTCATCCTCTGTATCTTAGAGTATGTTATCAATACACTATTTCATCAATGGCTTAGTTTATCCTTATACTTCATTACAAAATCATAACTTCAACCTTTCTCTAGGTACTCTAGTTACATCTTATTGATTACCACCTCCTTGTCAATCAACCAATTGATAGTATTTGGATCACTTAAGCAATTGTCATTCTTGCAAGTAGCAAGTTTGACATCAATGAAAAAACAATGATTGAAAAATTATTTACTAGTTCCATTTCTCTTCATTCATGATCTTTTCAATCATTTCCAACAACATGGACATTTCAAACTCTTTCTTCATTTGTTCTAAAAATACTTTGCATGGATCATCATTCCCTGTAAATAGAGTGTCATCCAAAAATATCTTAGCCACTAAAATCTTCTTATCTGGTCTTTTATTGATATACAAACTACTATTACCATTAGTTCTCTAAAAACCAATCTATATAAGGTAGTTGCACAACCTTTCATACCATGCTCTAGGATCTTATTTCAGATAATCTAGTGCTTTTTGTAATTTGTAGACCATGTCTCTTTTTTATGGATCAACAAAACCTTTTGGTTTCTTAATGTAGACTTCTTCATCAAGAATACCATTGAGAAATGCATATTTAAAATCCATGTAATATACTTTGAATCCTTTATGAGTAGCATATGCAAGTATAGTGCTAACAACCTTTAATCTTGCAAAAGGACCAAAAGTCTCACCATAATCAATTTCTTCTTCTTGAGAATGTCCTTTACACACTAGTCCTGCTTTGTTTCTTGATACTTGTCCATCTTCATTTAACTTATTTCTGAATACTCATTTTGTTTCAATCACATTTTTATCTTTAGGCCAAGGAACAAGGGTTCAAGTTTTGTTCTTCTCTATTTGTTTTATCTCTTCATTCATAGCGTCAATCCAACTTTCATTTTTGAATGCATCTTTAACATTTCTTGGTTCAAAATCAACAAGTAAACATGTACCTTTTAACTTACTTCTTTTCATAGTACCTTCTAATTTATGTCCAATAATATGATTAGGTGCATGTTGCCTTCTGACATACTTGTCCAATACAGATTCTTTTCCTTTTGAATGAATTGTACTATCTTCATTTTAAATTTCAACTTCTGGCTTTGGCTTCTTAGACTCGGTAGCTTCAGAATGTGACTTGGGTCCTTGTGACTCAATTTGAACTTCTTGCTACTTAGTAACTGAGAAAGAGTCAGGAGTAGAAGTCTCTTTATTGATAGATGTGTCTAGCAATGTGTTAGGTTCAAAGTAAAAAAATCTCCTTTAATCTTCTGGTTCTATTTTGCTTTCTTCTTCAATCCTTTTTGCAAACTTGTCAATTCTCACATGTGCACTTTCTATGATTTTATGAGTAGACAAATTCAAACATCTATATGTCTTGCTTATGTAAGAATATCCTAAAAATATACCTTCATCACCTTTTACATCAAAGTTGCCTTTTTAAAACTCTTTCAAGATATAACATTTACTTTCATACTTTAAGGTAACTTAAATTGGGTTTGTAGCCATACCATAATTCATAGGGAGTTTTATATAAGTCATTGTTCAATTGTACTCGGTTCAAAGTATGAACTGTAGTGCTAATGGCTTCCTTCTAGTATTTGATAGCAATGTTCTTTTCAATCATTAGAGTCCTTGCACAATCCATGATAGATTTGTTTCTTCTTTCAACTATTCCATCCTATTTGTGAGTACTAGGGGCTAATACTTGTCTTTTAATTCCTTTTTCAATGCAAAATTTATTGAATTCATTAGAGATGAATTCACTACCTCTGTCTAATCTTAAGCATTTCAATCTTTTTCCTATTTCCTTCTCTATTCTTGCTAGATACCATTTGAATTTCTCAAATGCTTCTAACTTTCCTTTAAGATACATAACAATCATCATTCTAGAATAGTCATCAACAAAAAGAATAAATAATTTTTCTCCACTATATCTTTCTATTCCAATGGATCCACATAGGCCAGTATGCACAATTTCCAATACATCTTCAAACCGATAGTTTTTTCTTTTAAAACTAGTCTTTCTGCTTTTGCCAATCTGACAATTTTTGCACAAACCAACATCTGGTTTCTTCAAACTAGGAATACCTCTTACTTTTCTAAAATTTTTATCTTGACCATATTATCAAAGTTTACATGGCATAATCTTATGTATCATAACCAATTTTCTTCTATTTGAGCAATAAAAAATGAACAATCACCAAAATCAAGATAAAATAGGTCACCTCTTGTTTGTTTGCCTGATCTAATCATATTGCCTTTGTCATGTAGTAGTCTTGCCTTAGCATGCTTTAATTATACCTTGAATCTAATGTTGATTAACCATGCCACACTCATCAGATTATGTTTTAGTCCTTCAACTCAATAGGCATTGTCACATACAAGTTCTTCAGTTAATGCGATTTGACCTTTCCCTTTTGTGCAATAAGGTTTATTGTTTTCAAACCTTACACTACCACCATCATAGTCTTCAAAATGTTCAAACTTTGTTTTTTCTGTAGTCATATGATGTGAACATCCATTTTATATGATCCATGTGTCATTCTTACTGACATGAGAGATAAGTACAATCTTATCTTCTTCTTCATTAGATTCATCTTTCATAGCAATGTATACTATTTCAACTTCATTGTTATCAGAATATTTAGCCATAAAATAGGTCTTCTTACCTTTGTCCTTGAATAAATTGTAATTTTTGAAATCCTCTAAGTGTCATTGCACTTGTGGCTTTTCTTCTCATCCTTGCTTTCTTTGTTTGGGCAGTTGGTAGCAATATGACCAATTTCTTCACATGAAAAATAGATTAGGAGAACTTTATCTTTTTATTTTCCTCTACTTCTAGAATATTTATTTGTAAGTAAAACTTTAAAAACTTCAAGATCACTATCAAAACTTTCCTTAGATTCCTCTTCACTTTTTGACTAAATGTCCTTTATTTTCTTGCCTTTCTCTTTGAGTGAAAGTTTGGCTTCAAATGCAGATCCAATATTCTTAGAAGCTAGAACATAATTGTTAGAGTTGTCCAGCTCAAAAGTTATCAATCTTGCTACTAAGGTATCCAAAGTTATCTTATGATTTGGCTCACACCTTTTTCCTTGAATAGTAGATACTCTAATTGCATAGATATTAAACACATTGTCATCTCAAAATGGCATCGTCATGCAATATGATTAACTGAATAGCATAGTAGTCTAATATCTATGATACTGAAATCAAAGTGTAACATCTGACCCTCAGGTCCTCTCAAATATAAAGCATCACATAAGAACAGATATCACTCAAATCAAAATAAAACAAGGTAAATGTATGCAACACATAACCAAATAATCCCACATGAACAATCCATTAAAATTACTTAAGAATTTAATAATGATTGTTTAAAGAATCAATAAAAGGGCACTTAAAACACATAAGAAAACACATTCATAAACATGACTAACCACTGCTACAGGAACCTAGTCCAATGTAGCATGGTAATAGAACATAGTGAAATCTCTACACACATCTCAAGGTAATCATGGAACAACCTCATGATACCACATCAATCTTGGTAACCACTAGCACAAACCTCAGTGAACAAAAAATCACATCATAATCTCATAGATCAGACAAAAGCATAATTAAAGCAACTGATACAGAAACATAAATCCAAACACCTCGATGGTGTAGACCATTCAGGGTATCAATCATGATCCCATCACAATAAAAGATCAACAATGTTGCATCCATTAGGATGACTTACAGAAGTCAAATGGGAGAGGCACTACATGCAATGAATTATGTTTGCTTCTAATTCTAAAATGGGGTGTGTTCTTAACCCAAGAATAGGAAAGGTGAACCAAGCTATGCCTAAATAAGAACTAACTTAGGCAAGAGTTAGAAATTTAAGATTAGTTAAGTCTATGAAATTAGACATCTTAAGAACCCACAAAGCTTAACGAATTAGAAATGTATGCTATTTAAAACTAAACTGATATAAGAAAGAAACTAACTCCAGATATGGAAAACATTGACTTGAAAGAAAGCATGGAAAAGGGATTTCTCTTAAACTTATGATTTAAAAACTATTATCTTTAGTTTACTATTTTGAAATAGGGGAATAAAACTTTGTTCATTCCTTGATTCAATTTAGATGAAAGAGAAAACATACAACTAATTACATAGAAAGAAGGGAAAAATAATAATTGACACAAAAAACATTCAATTATCTCTACAACATCAAGTATTTCATACCAAAAATTAGTTGACCTTTTATTAATCTTTCGATTTAGTACATATAGGATTTTGAGATGACCATTTCAAAAAGGGACTCAAATTGGTTCATCTCCTCAAAATTAACAAATGACAAGGAGCAAATTTTTCCATTAAAATCATTACATAAAAATATGAAAGGGTGGGATATGAATCACTTCACCTTCTTTCCCTTTTTTGACTTTTCTTTATAGGCCTTGGAAGTGACAATGATTGGAATCAATTCTTCATGTCTATGAACATGGACATTAGTGTATCTCAAGAGCTACTTGGAATGGTCTCTGGCTAAATCTTTGATGGAATTTAACCACTCCTATATCTCCTCCATAGCCACATGTACACAACTGCCAAGTTTTTGGAGCTTGAAAACTCTATTCTGGTGATCGAAAGATATCTCCATCAAGCCATCTATATAATTGGAGAAGTTACTTTGCATGAGGACAACTTGAATGATCCCCTTTTCTCATCCACTAGTTTGGGAATTTGTATATTTTAAGAGTTCATAGTCTCTCTCTTGATCCTTTTTCACTTTGGCTTCTATTTCTTTAAGTCCTTCCTCTATCACCAAGATCATTTCAGACTTGAATTGCATGCTTTGGAGCCACTCAAATAGAGGCTCATCTTCTTTAGGTAGAATCTTTACTTCCATAGCCTCTTTAGCCTTCATATGGATAATCATCTTTAGTAAAGAAATACAATATTCACTCTTAACTTTCTCTAATGCCAAGGTGGCTTGATTAGTTGAAATATTGTCCTTCTCTATTTTGAGTCTTAGTATTGCATTGCCAATTTTGTATATAATTGTAAGTCCTTCTAACTTGAGTTTCTCACTCTACTCTCTACCAATATACTTAACTTATTTTTCTTCTTGTAGTTGATAGATGAGTTCTTGAACATTAGTAGCAATGGGATCTCTAGTAATTGACATTCTAGAGATTCTTGCTAATGGGGTGACTAACTACTTAATGAATCCATTGAGTTCATGAATTTCTTCCTTCATTCTAACTTTTGATAATTTAAGGATTTCATGTTTTCCCTCTATCACATCATTTTTTGACTTCCATAGGCCAATCTTGGTGTCATGTATGACTTCCCCAAGATCCAAAAAATATAGGCAAAAATCATCTGCAAACATATCTTTGATTCTTCCCTCTTTAGTGGGTTCAGTAATTTCCATCATCAAATGATCTATGTCAAGATCTTGTCCAAGAATTGACAAGGTTTTCTACTTTTTGACTTTCCTTAGTGCTGATCCAAAGTGGATAGCTAGAGATAAAGTCTCTTTATTAGGAACTCCTTCTTGTTTCTTCTTCCTTTTTCTATCCAAGGTGTCCTCCAACCATGACTCTATGCCAATCACCTTAAATGTAGTCCCAAGTATGTCTATGATAAAAATATTTCTCTTGACTAGGGTTAGTGTTTTGGCATCTAAAGAGAAAGGATTCTTTGGGGCTTGTGAGATGAGATTTGAAGATTTTGAACCTTTCTCTACTTTTGAAGTCTTCTTTGTTACTTCATCAAACTCAGTAGATTCACTCTCACTACTTCCACCATCTCCAAGATTCATTACTTGTACTTGGGGACTACTTGGAAGGAGTAGTGCTGCACTCACAGATAGGATCAGACTACTATGGGTTGAGAGAGCAAGTGTGACTGCACCATCTTTCAATTCATCTACATTCTTCTTCTCAGCTTTTGTTGGAGTTTTGATTACAAGAAGAGACTTGTCATGATAAGTTCTAGCTAGGGGAATGATTTTTTTGGGAGGTTGATCATCTCCATCTAATGGTTGTGTTGGCCCTTGGGTAATAGATAAGGTTTCACCTAATGCACCACCTTGGGAAGAGGAAGCCACTATAACTTTTGGGGAGGCTTGAGCAAATGTGCTTTGGCTCTAACTCCTTCGAGTTGTGGTCCATTTGACCCATTTTTTGTTCCCCTTTTAGATTGAACCATCATTATATCTAGCTCTTCCCTAGTGTCTTCATAATTTTCTAATATTATTGGAGTTCCTCTAAGTTTGGTTAGGTAAGTCTTTCTATACACATTCTAGCCATCATCCTCTACTTCTTCTACATCAATGTTGACATTGTAGATTTTCACTTGATCGAGTATTAATCCAATGAATGCTCAATCACATCTCTTGAATTCATTCTTTCAATCAACAAAGTAATCCTTAATGGTGGTAATATGCTTAATTACACTTTTGATTTGCAAAACATCCCTTGGATACCCATTTGTGTTGAACATGGGTCTCAAGACTTTGTACATGTCTAACTTATACTTTATCTCAGACATCTTCAATATGTTCTTTGCATCAGAGTGGGTATCATAGCTGAAAGCCCCCAAATTCATGGGGAATTTGTACCCTTTCTTCTTCAATCTCCTACTCAACATTGTCACTTGAATTTCTTGCCAAAAATCTTGATTAGTACGAGCATGTCATTAAGACATCTTGGTAGATTTAAGAGGAAACCATCAAAAGATAGAAGATAAAAATAATAAAAGGATGAGAATCAGATGAAATAACTCCCAAATTGGTTGATGGCTACCATGGCTTCATGACTGAATCTCCTTTATGAAAATCCCTATAGTTCCCTACAAATCCTCATAGTGAATGCATCATTAACTTTCACATACTCTCCATAGATATTCTCCAACTATAAGCATGGATAAAACTCATAATATTTTAGATCATCAAGAAAATTCTCCACTCTTGGGAGGCCTGGTCATAGTTGCAATAAGGCCAACATATAGATGAGGAAAGAGAACATATAGAATGTATTGTTAAATTTTTCATCATAGAGAACATTGGATAGCATTTTGCTTACCACATGGGCCCAATCAATAGATTGGGTCTCAAAGAAAATAAATTTTACTAAAAAGAAATACTGCTCAATGAAATTCAAAGCTTCTACCTCACCTTTCAACCTATGCAGGAGGCCTAGAATATCAATAATATCTGGTTTGAGGTTAGTCCCAAACAAGGTCTTAGGAACCTTACTCTTAGCACTTTGTGGTTTCCAGAACCATGTCTCCATGATTTCTTTCCTCTAGATCATCTTTTTTTTGAGAACTTAGAAATGACTCCTCCAAAGGTCAAGTCCAATAATTCTTCCCACTCAAGCACTCAAAGACAATTCACCATAGTTCACCTATTGATTGAAATCAACACTGTGTCATTACGTAGCACAATCTGCCTTGTCTCTAGGTTGTAATGATGTATACATTCATAGATTAACTCTAGGGCCTAAAATATAACTCAAAAATTAGCCACCTTGACTAACCCACATCCTCTGAGTTTCTTAGTGATGGCATGAATCTTCTTAGACTTAACTCTCTTTTGAAAATCCTCCATGTCATCTATAGTCCTAATTGATAAATCAAATAACCCATTATTTATCAATTAATCCTATTGTCCTATCTAATTCCAAAACCCCCATTTATTAAATAAAGTTATTTGATAAATAAAATCCTCAAATCTAATAACCCCTAACTTATCCCTAATCCTCCATTTGGCCTAATCCACCCCATCCACCCATACTAACCTAGCTTAGCCACTAACTCACCCACCCTCAAGAATGCCATCCACTTGCACATCTCTAACATGCTTAATCTAATCCTAACCCAAGCCTAATCCCCCCCCAACCTTGTCACATTCCCTAAGTGAGCTTAAGACTTTCCTAAACCAAATCAAAGTCTCCTCCCTCAAAAGATCCCAACCATAAGCCTTCAATGCTCCTACATGCCCTTAAAAGCTCTTACAAGCCATTATGAGGGCCATTTAAGGCCTTAAGCCACCTTTGTTGACTCATCCTTTCCCTTTCCTATACCCAATGACCCTGTGACATGTGTCACTCCCTGATTGGTGCTAAACAAGCACAATCCATGTGCTCCCCTTTGAGTGCATCTTAGCCTTCCATAAGCTTTCATCTCTCCTTGCATCTTAGCCATCCATCCCTTAAGCCCTTAGCCTATAAATTGAATCCCCTCCCTTCAAAAAATCATCCATCTTCCATTACAAAGTTATAATGCTATTTTGAGACAACAAACACTATCCAAATACCATTATAATGGCAAAATCACTTCATGACTCCATTGTTGAAATCTTTTTTCACTTACTCCACCCATCCATTTGAAGTTTGAAGCATAACTTGTGAGCATACATTCCTACAGTCAAGGACAAATCCATTGCATCATTGTGTTATGCCCTTTAGGAGCCTACCATTCTTGGTTTGCTTCCTTTTTGGTGGTGATAACCCTAGGTCCTATCTTAAGTGTTAGCTTGCTTAATATTGTTGATGCTTCTATTTAATTAGTTAGTATTCAATTTGCACTACTAATATAGGTGATACATCTAGGCGATGCTAATCCAAAACCTCACCCTTCGATGTGGTGTTAATATGAGCCTTATCGACAACTCTACTGTTACTCATTCTGATTAGGTCCTTCCTTTTTCCACACACACTTACACATTTGTAGGTTTAGTCTCTCATCTAGGAATTTCACTATCCCATCTAAGCATTTCAAGTCAGTCCATCTCCTCTCATCTTAGGCTGTTGGAGAAAAATCCTCTGCTTGCATTGTTAAAATCTTAGCATCATCTCCTCACTCATTTAGAAGCATTTTTATCAAATCTCTCATAATCTTGAGCATCCTTGAAACACAACACTTTGTTAGGAATAGGTTGCTTTTGGTGTCCCACATCACCTTGAGCCAAAGGTTAGGGTCGCACCTTTTGCATCACCATCATATTTCAAGAACACACAAGCTTCTTACACTTACCATCATATCATTTGGACACCCTTAGTGTCATCCCTCACTACATTTAGGAGAAGCATCCTTTCATGCCACCCACCACACGTTTTGGTAGGCACACATAGAAAAAAGACATCGATCCTGATCATAGTGGTAACACATCTCGAGCTCAACCGTACTCTATGGTATCCATGATGCCATTAGATCCACCACTGCAAATCTCAGAGGAACTAGGATCATCCATAGATATTGAGGCTTTTATGAACCAACCTGGTCATGCTACTATCATCAATGCCATTATAGATTGCAATAAGGAAACCATCATGGCAAATTTCTTACAAGACAATGTTGGTGTCTTTGAGTTTGGATGTCCACCACCTATCAATATAACAGATCCTACTCACCCATTGTTTGGATGGCAACCATCTCAGGTAGAACCAGCAGACCCAAATATCCCCTCGACCCAGGTGCCGGTTCCCATTCCACAGAATGCTCATCCCATCCCTACTCAATCATTGGTGCATACTACATCCCAACCAACCTCAAGTATACCATTTGCATCTACTTCCACCACTCATTTTTCTATTCCACCAACTCCTCCATTTGCATCTAGCAACACTACTTTTTCATTTCCACCCCATATCACATCTAGTCCATTTGTTCCTCAAATACCACCATCAAGGTCCAATACCTCATCCTCCATCCCACCAAACATTACTATCAACCCCTTTGTAACTAGCCAAAGCTCTTCAACCGCTTTTCCTTTGGTACCTTGGAATTTTGATGCAACACAAGCACCTATCATTAGTCTTTCCCCTAGCACTATAGTCGCATTTACACCTTCTACACTATCATCCACTACTTCACATAGCTATTCACTCCCACCCCTCACCAACTATTTCTCCATGCCACCTTTAGGAAATAGCCCAATTCCACTACCATTGTAGTTCTCTATAGTAAACCCTTTGCCACATGTCAATTACCTTCCGCCTACTCCAAATCAGTCCTACTCCCAAGTAGGTGCGCATCCCACATATATTGGACATGGTATATATTCCTAGAGCATGGCAGAAGCATCATCTGCATTACCACCATTCCAGCCACAGCCTTCACACCAGCAGTATGCCCAAGTAGCCACATAGAACTACCTCATAGCACAGCAGCCTCATAGTTACCTGCCACACCCACCTTCATAGATGCAACAATATGCACAACTCACATTCCAGCAACCCATGGCATCCACTCTATCGAGGGCACTTGGATCGGGGGTACCTGCTCCTCCACCTGTAAAATTTGAATGGCAAGAAATGAAGAATACCCTCAAAGCCCTCAAAGATTGGACAAATGCTAAGACTTTCAAATTTGAAAATGATTGCCCATACCCTTTTGATAAGACTATCACATTGACTCCATTTCCTAAACATTTTGAGATCCCCAAGTTTGACAAATTTAGGGGGAAAAGAGATCCAGTCACACATGTTAAGGAATTCTATATGCATTCTTAGGAGGTAGCCTATAGTGATGTGTTCCTCATGCGGCTCTTTCCAAAAAGCCTACCAGGACCAGCCTTGGAGTGGTTCTGTTGTATCCCTCACGGTACTATTAGAAATTTTGCAGAACTTTCTGAGGCATTTGTTTCTCAATATACCCATCTCATTGAAACTGAATTATCTATGGTGGACCTTGTCCACACCAAACAAAAAGGAGATGAAAGTCTTACAGAGTACCTACAATGTTGGCAGATCCTCACAACAAGGATCTCTTGCACCATCCCTGAGCGTCATCTTGTCAATATGTTCATAAACAACGTACACCCTAGCCTCGCTCATCACATGGTTATGAACTATTTGCAAACATACAAGGACATCAAAGAAAAAGGAATGGGGCTCGAGCAAGGTCTCATTAAGGATGGTGTCATTAGACTATACAAGGAAAACACCTAGGACCGTGGTTTGAGAAATGAAAAAACCCAATATTGGAACAAAAACAAGAATACGGTGATAGATGGTGCCATTGAAACTCGACAGGTCCATATTTTTGGGGTGGCTACCAATGTTCCCACCACATTTTATGAACATAAAACTTATCAATAGCAACCTCCTACGTATCACCAACCACCCATATCAACTCATTAGAAAATGCAGGTTCCTCATAATCAAACTAATGCTATCACACTAGCGACAGGTAGTAAACCCCATGTTCAGAGGCACGCACGAACATACACCCCGTTAGGGGAACCTCTTGATACTATCTTCGAGAAATTGGCCAAAGATAACCTTGTTTGGTATCCACAAATGTAACCCTTGGAACCCAATCAGTCTAGAGCATCTTGGTCCAAAGAT
Source organism: Cupressus sempervirens (assembly GCA_028749045.1). Classification (NCBI taxonomy): domain Eukaryota; kingdom Viridiplantae; phylum Streptophyta; class Pinopsida; order Cupressales; family Cupressaceae; genus Cupressus; species Cupressus sempervirens. The sequence continues at coordinate 1,040,396,503 of CM053787.1, forward strand.
AACGAATATTGCAAATTCCATCATGTCAAAGGGCACACTACCGTTAAATGCATGTAGCTTAAGGATTATGTACAAGACCACATTGATCAAAAAGAGATCATAGTGGGGGCACAACCCTCACCCAATGTAGGATTAGTGATTTATCAAAATGCTTTCCCTCCTCATAACACAAACTCAGGAAAGGCACCTGCAAACCCTCCTATCAACAAACCTAACAAAGCTTTGGGTAAACAAGGTGACAATCGAGACACATCTCAAAATTATACCTCAACATACTTAGACTATGCTAGCTTAATTGGTTGCATATCCTAAGTTGAACCATCTGTCAATGTCATCAATATCAAAGGCCCAGACAATTAGTGTGCAATTACTACCTGTCAGACACAACTCAATATAGCTGGTCCATCTATATCCACACAAATCAAACCACCATCAGCACAAACACCTCCACCTTGAGCATCTCTATCAGAATCACCTTCACTAGGGCCATAGTATAACATCTTGGAACACCTTGGAAACATGCCGACCCAGATCTCCATCCTGGATCTCTTACGAACAAGCCCACTTTATCAAGAGATCCTTGATAGCACTCTACATGAGTCACGCGTCCCTTCCAACATAAATGCCACTGAGTTTCACGACTTGGTTGGCCATCTTTTAGCCTCATGTGCCTTATCTTTCAAAGCCATTCATATCCTAGCAGTTCAACCTAATCACATCCTCCCACTTTGCATAGCTATCATGGTTTTTGACTTTGTAGTTAAGCATGTCATGATAGATAATGGATCAACTCTCAATCTATGTACTCTAAAAGTTCATCAAGCAGGCAAGATATATTGAGGCAAATATCATTAATGAGGTGATCACCATCAAGGCATATGATAATTTGGAGCGTACTATTGAAGGAACCATCTTGCTCCCTATCAGGGTTGGGCCAGTCACTCAGGAAACACTTTCTCATGTAGTTGATCTTAATCTTCCATATAACATCCTCCTCAGTCACCCATGGATTCATGCCATGAAGGTCATTCCATCCACATATCATCAGTGTGTCAAATTTTTGCATAATGGCACTGAGATAACCATCCATGCAGATCCTAAACCCTTTACTTATTGCAATGCAGTTGAAGCTTCATACACCAATCACTGTCCTGGCATCAAAATTGGCACCACCATAGATAGCTCCTCTGGCACTTGCCATGATCCAGAAACCACTTTAGCCTCCACTCTCTCCATGGTTAAGATCAACTACCAAGGTTGTGGTGAGTATAGTCTCACAGATGCTTTTACTATTGGCGCTCTGCCACTTGACCCACATACTCAAGGATGCCCAACACATCAAGGGCCTATTCCATAAGCTACCTCTCAACTTCACTAGTTGGGCTCTACCACATTTGTCACCAAAGGTATCCTTGATGGAGTAGAAAATACACTAGACGTTAACACATGGCTATACAAAGAGCCACCTCCTAAAAGTGAAGCACTTCTTGATCACTTTAAACAGAAGTATCCCTGGTCACATCGCTTGGCCATAGAGTAATGGGATTATCAAGGAGGTGGTTTAGGTTGCCAGGAATTAGGTATGAGATAGCCTATAGAAGCACACCAAGGGCAAAAAACCAAAGGCTTGGGCTATGGACTCCTCGTAACTAGGGGCACTACAACGGAAGGCCACGCCTTTACAAACATCCAAAACACTCTTGTTGAGGTTGAAGACATCCCTAAGGAAGTTGAAAAGAAAGCTTATGATGATATTTTCCTTGATGAAATAATCCTTGGAGCCTCTGTGCTCTGCCAATTATCCTTGAACCTCATAGACCTCCCCCTCGCTCACCCCGAACTCATAGATTGGGACCAACCGAGTGTTGTTCATGTTGACAAGTTCTTTACCGAGCACGCGCTCCTTAAATTCATGGGGGCAAAAACACCACAAAAACGACCACCTCCACCATCATCATATGTCTACAAGCTAGATCCAGTAGGTTACTTTGGGGAGGAGGAAATCTCTAGTTGCAAAAATGAAGTTCCAAAAGAAAAAAAAAAGATAAAAGATAAAAGAAAAATATCCCCTGGTCAAAACTCCTCTGGAGCGCCAATGGGTGAATCAAAAAATGAAACAAAAATAAAGGATGTATCTAATGGTGAAAACCTCTCAGAGGCACCTGAGAATGGAGATTTCATCCTCCCCCCACAGGAGTATCGACCTCCTATATCTTCAATTTTGATAGAAGAAACTTGGCCTCTAAATATTAGTCTGATAGAGATACCACATATCACATACATCGCAGCCTCTTTACCACCTGAACAAGTGAAACTTCTTCTTGAAGTCCTTCATGAAAATATAGGCCGCTTTGCATGGTCATATCAGGATATGCTGGGGTTGGACCCCAAACTAGTTGTACACCATCTAGTAGTAGATCCAGAGGCCAAACCCATCAAGCAAAAACTTTGAAAAATGCACCCCAAGGTGGCTTTATTAGTCAAAGTAGAGCTAGAGAAGCTATTGGAGGCCAAAATCATTCGCTGAATAGATTATTTTGAATGGATTTCTAACATGGTACCTATTACCAAGCCCTCTGGTGATATCAAGATTTGCACTAATTTCAAGGATCTTAATAAAGCCTATCCAAAGGATGACTTTCCATTGCCAAATATCGACATGATTGTGGATCTCACTGCAGTTCATGAACTCTTGTCACTAATGGATGGTTTCTCTGGATATAATTAGATTCATATAGCAGAGGAAGATTAGCATAAAACAACATTTACTACACCTTGGGGCACATTCTGCTACAATATGATGCCATTTGGGTTAAAGAACACCGGGGCAACCTATCAGCGTGCAATGACAATCATCTTCCATGACCTAATACATAAGATACTGGAGGATTACATAGATGACATTCTAGTCAAATCTCGCAATGCTATGGATCACTTATCTCACCTTGAGGAAGTGTTTAACCAACTGGTAGAATATTGTCTCATGTTAAATCCAAAGAAACGTGTCTTGGGTGTTACTTTAGGAAAGCTCCTGGGCTTCATTGTGTCACAACATGGTATTGAGATCGACCCTAAGAAGGTCAAAGCCATTATGGATATGGCTCCTCCAATGACACTCAGGCATCTTCATTCTTTGCAAGGAAAACTCTAATCAGTCCAACACTTCATTTCTCAACTTGCTGATAAGTGTGTGCCCTTCACTCACTTGCTTAAGAAAGATCAAAATTTCAAATGGGATCCAGCTTGCTAGCGCAATTTTGAGCTCATCAAGAAATACTTAGCTAATCCAACTATTTTGGTTCCTCTAGTTGCAGGGCGACTACTCATCCTATACATCAAAACTACTCCCACAATGTTAGGTGCTCTTCTAGCACAGCTTGATGATGCAGGAAAGGAAAGAACTATTTATTACATTAGCCGAACATTAGTAGGCTATGAGCTTAACTACACGCCAATGGAGAAGGCATGCTTAGCAGTGGTATTTCCACCCAAAAGATGCGTCATTACATGTTGAGTCATACTATGCAACTCATATCAATTCTCAATGAGTTTGACATTCAATATATTAACAGAAAGGCCATCAAAGGCCAAGCTATTGTAGATCACTTGGCTAATGCACCCCTAATTGCAAATCACCCACTCATCATGAAATTCCCCAACAAACACCTTTGTTTGATAGAGACACCATCACTTTGGAAGCTATATTTTGAAGGCTCCTATACCTCTCATGGCTCTGGAATGGGCATACTCTTGGTAACGCCTCAAGGTGATTATATCCCTAAATCTTTCAAACTACAATTTTGGTGTACCAATAAAATTGCAGAATATGAGGCCCTTGTTGCAGGACTCAAAATTGCCCTTGAATGGAATATCAAAGAGGTTTAGGTCTATGGTGATTCTCAGCTTATCATCAAACAAGCTTTGGATGAATATCAAACCAAGGATGAAAAGCTACTACCTTACAAAGACCTAGTTGATCAACTAAAGGAACATTTCACTAGATCTAGTTCATACAGATACCTAGACTCCAGAATAAGGTAGCTGATGCTATGGCTACTATTGGTTCTCTATTAGAAATACCACAGGAAGCTATGCAGTATGAATTCTTGGTTGAGCAGCTGCACAAACCTACATATGAGAACGATGAATCAACATCAGTCTGTATCTTGGTTGGTCCCCAATCTCCATGGTACCATGAAATTCATTCTTACCTACTAAATGGTATCATATCTCCTCACCTCACATGAACCCAATGCCAAAACCTTATTCACAAAGCTTCTCATTACACTATCATCGCCTAAACCTTATATCATCGTGGTTATCATGATACTCTCTCTCGATGTTTAGATCAAAATGAGGCTACGATGGCTCTCAAAGAGGTACATGTTGGACTTTGTGGTGCTCACACGAGCAAGATGGTGCTAGCAAAGTAGATCCTTCGGGTTGGATATTATTGGCCTACTCTAGAACAGGATGCATGTGAATTTGTGAAGCGATGTTTACCTTGTCAACAACACATTAATTTTATCTGAGCTCTAGCACAAGACTTGCAACCCATTGCACCACCATGGCCTTTTTCTTGCTAGGGTTTTGATCTTGTTGGTCTTATTGCACCACTTTCTTCAAAAGGGCACAAATGAATAATCACCCCAACTGATTATTTCACTAAGTGGGTCAAAGTAGTTCCCCTTGTGACTGCCACAGGAGTTCAGGTATCCAAGTTTATATTATATCATATTATATGTCACTTTGGCATCCCTGCTACCATTTTCACAGACCACAGAGGTAATTTTGAAAACCTAAATATGGAGGAATTCTGCACCTCTCTCTGCATACATCATCACTTTTCTAGCCCATATTTCCCACAAGGTAATGGTTAGGCTAAGGCAACTAATAAAACCCTCCTCATAATCCTCAAAAAAGTTGTCAATGACTTCGGCTGTGATTGGCATTTGCAAATTAATCCCGCCCTATGGGCATACCACACTTCATTCTGTATAGCCACTAGCACAACTCCATACTCCTTGGTCTAGTGTTGAAGCAGTCCTACCTATTGAGGTTGAACTCCCAGCACTCTGCATTTCTCTCTAAGGATAGATATCTGATGAGGAATATAGAGTAGCTCAACTTAATCAGCTTGATCTACTTGATGAAAGAAGGCAACAGGCCTACTACCATCTCATGGTCTATCAAATTCGCTCAATCGCAATTTCAATAGGAAAGTCCATTCACGCAGTTTTCAGGAAGGAGATATGGTCCTTAAAGAGAATATGAAGGTTCAAGCTGACAGAGAAAAGAAGGGCAATTTCAAGCCCACCTAGCTTGGTCCTTATGTGGTCACGACATCCTTCGACTCAAGAGCCTACCAGTTATCTACCCTTGAAGCTAAAGTCCTAAATGATCCTACCAACATTATTCACCTCAAGAAATTCTATGCCTAAGGATAGGGCATAAAATCAAGTGTCCAATGGTGAAAACTTGGCAATTCAAGCACCTTGGATAGGTCTCTGGTGAAAACCTAGCAAATAGGCACCAGGTATACTACAACTCTTCCATTATCTATTACTGACACACAACCCTTCATTGCCCCTCCATATCCTATCACTCATCCCACCCACTTTTTCAAGGTGTTCCTTATCATTATTCACCATACTTCACAAACATTATCCTCTTGCACTTTGCACTATGTACCTTGCTTGACGTATCCTACCATTTGTACTCTACTGGATCTACCCTATCACATACCATATGTAGTATATATGACCCATATAAAACATGTCCCATATCCCCCTACACTAACCCATGTCCCCCATATACCATACCTATGTGAATACAATAGTATCCAAACCCCTGTACATAAATTGCACTTCACATAGACCACCTCCACAGAATCATGTATTATTGACGATGCTATCTCCTCATCCTGAGCTTTCCCCCGTCGTGCATATACCTACTATGTTTTGCTATCCAAGTCTTTAGTTCCCACATCCTTAAACTGATCTCACTTGTACATACTATCTAGGTCTTGTTTACAACCCGTTAGAAGCTCATCAGTTGATCTCTTTGGAAAAAGTTCCCTTTTTCACTTAACGGAATCTTTTTGTTTCTCCTTTTGGTTGATTGTTTCCACATACCTTTTGTTGTTTCCTCCTCAAGATTTCCATGATCATTTCATATCATGGTGTGTTTTGACTGGAGCACCTGAGGAGGTTGGGTTCGATCACAATCTTTCGCTGTTTGAGAGTTAGTTGATATTATCATTGCATATTTCAAGCATGTTTTCATCTTTCGATAATACATGATGCACTTGGATAATCTCATTTTCTTGTGGATCATCCAACATCATTCCAACACTGATCTCTCTAAGACTCATGTGTGATGTTGGGGCAATCCTTGCATGCCTGTTTGAGTCAGTCCTATGGAATTTTGGGGAAAATGCCTTGATGTTCTTAGTAACCTTGGTAGATCCCTAACAAATCCTATATCAATTTAAGTGTTTACACTACATCGTGGTTCTTCCTCACGAAGTACCCCATGCTCAAAGTTTCCCCTACATCTTCCTCCTTGGTATCCTCCTCCTTGTCATCACCCCTCTTCCTTGAACTATCACTTTTGTACATCCTCAGTCTCATTCAATTCAAAACCCTCGCGCATGCAATATTATCTCCTGATGTGATCCCTATCATAAATTACTATCCTAGCTCTCAAAATCTCCGCTATCCTCCTGACTATGAGTTTTTTGGTTACTCTTTTCCCAAACATTATTCTCCTTAGAGTCAGTATCTCCTATGATCACTTTCTATATCATAGAACCTTATCATAAGTCCAAATAGTGGTTATCTTATTCCACCATCATTGTTTGTCTTACATCTCTTAAAAACGATCTCGTATGTTATCTTATCATCACTTGTATCCTTTATCATATCATGATATATCATTATGCTCGATCTTTTTATGCTATTCTCATGGGATTATCATATGTCATATATGTACCCTTTAGTTTGTGTTCTTTTACGTATCATAACTTCACTGTTCTCTCTTAGGGTTCATTTTTAGCATAGTCATTCATCATTAGATTAGGGTTCATTTTCATAGTCATTCATCAATGGACTATGGTTCATTTTAGCATAATTATTCATCATTCAATTGTGCTTCTTTTTCAGCATTATCGTCCTTTCTCATCAAGTTAGGTCTCGTTTTAGCATCTAGGATAAAAGTTGTACTTCATTTTTTTTTTTGTATTTTGAATTCATTTTGTTTTAAACTTTTATCCATCCTTAGTTTGTGTTAACATATCCTAAGTGTCATGACATTATATTCATTTTTCCATATCATAAATTGGTTGTTTATCCTTTAGTTGGTGATTCATTTTACATTTGTCACTTATTTTTATAGTTTGTACTTAGCATCATACAAGCATCATATCTAATACTCTCCAAAACAAATCAATTTTTCAGGATCACATCACATCTATCATAAAGCAACATCACATCATCAGGATCATATCAAAAACCTATCATACTACATGATATCTATCATACAAAAAATCTCATCATCATCACATCATAAGGAAAATCATAAGGAACATCATGTCATTGAGCATCATATCAAATCACATCACATTTGTGCTAACATAGATCAAAAATCACATCACATCATATCTGCACTATCATAGTTGAATCACATCAAAAACATATTGTATCATGTATACAATGTCATCAAAAATCACATCCTACATCAAAAACTATCAGTAAAATCAAAAGATCATAAACACATGTCACATCCTACATCACCAACCATCAGCAATATCATCAATATCACTATCTATCCAACATATCTCAAAAACACTCTACTAGTCCAACACATATAAACACCAAAATCATCATATCTATATACCAATGAAATAATGAAAGAATAACAGTCCATCAGTGTACAAATGTCCATATCATACAAATGGGTCTGAGCCCACACAAAAAACTCTCCATATATCTCACAAATGACTGCTCTGCACAAAAAGCTCATCATATAACAAGACTCTAGCCTATCATTGGTCACTACTCTGCCTCCCCTGCCTCTGGCGTTGGTGGTGGTGGAGTTGGAGGCCTCATCAATCCCCCTCCTATCTCAGAGCTCTCTGCCTCATCCCTCCCCATCCTTGTGTCTCGCCTCTGGCTATGTCCTATCTTGTGACTCTGCCCTGTGTGCTGAGACCCACCTATCCTCTATGAGCTCCCAGTGCCCCATCCACTTTCTCCTCCACCCTGCATCCCTATGTGTGTCCCTACTATACCTATCCGAGTTGGTCACCTGTAATGCTCAATCTGGGATGTTGGCACCATTGCATGATACTTTCCTTGATAAAATCCAACCCTCTCCCACAGATCCTCCACCTCAGCTCACAGTCTCCTCAGCTCATCCAAGCCCCCTCACACTACTGCCTGCACTCTCAACATCGCTACCTCCACCACCAATGCATCCAACCTCCCTTGCACTTCCTCCCTCTCCCAACTCACCACCTTTAGCCTACCCTCTGTCTACCCCAGCTCCATCTTTAGTCTACCCATTTCAAGCCCTGCCCTATCCACCTACCCCTGTGCAACATCCCACTCCTGCCTGAACTGATCATGCTCTATTTGGAGCTGATCTCGCTCTTGCTGTGTATCCCAAAGCAGTTGGCTAACAACCTCATCAGCCTGCTGTAGGGAGGCATAACACCCCGTCAATCCATCATCTCCTCCCTGGGCAGACGATCCCCCTACATCTCCTCCTACTGGCCTTTGTGGCCCCTGCTCCTCTGCCCCTTGCTCTCCTCCTCTCTCTGGCACCTCCTACTGCTCCCTTGCTCTCCTCTCTGGTTGAGCTCCCCTCTCCTCCCCCCCAACCCTCCTCCTCTACTGAGCTAGATACTCCTCCTAGATAGCCGCTGCTGCTCGTTGTCATAATCCTTGAGCCACATATTGCCCCTGTCGAGCTTCCTGGGCTAGCTCGCCTACCACTGTCATCGCCCTCATTCCTTGTGCTCTCCCCACCGGTCTTGATCGCACCCACATGTCTTGATACTCTTGGGTGGAGCCCGCATCTACTAATCCCCCAAACCACACCCACTCCTATGGCTCCAACTCTAGCCATTCTCTCAAAAGCCTGTTGCATTGTAAGGTGGGCTTGTACATCAACACTAGCTCACGTGTCACCCGCTGATACCACTGTGGCTCCCCTAAAGCCATCTGCTGCCACCCAAACTGTCAGAGTGCCCTATCTGGCCTATACTACTCTGCTACATACTCCCACTGTCTAAACACAAAACATGGCGATATGGTGTACGACAGCTGCTCTCCCTCCTCAGCCCATAGTCCTAGGCTCATATATGGTCTCCACACCACTGCTGATATCTCATCAATGACCAACTACCAGTAATCTACTGAATCTATATGATGATATGTCAGGGGCTTGGCCCAACTATATACCACTAGCTCCTCCACTTGTTTGTCCCTCCACCCCAATGGCCTCAACATAGCAATGTGCTCCCACACCCACACCTATAACAATGTCAGGAACCCAATGCTCCTCCCCTGCTAGCCGCCACCTTGGTACACTATCTAGTGGAGATCTCAGTATAGCTCTGCCAACATCAGCGAACCCCACACTGCTGGGCGCCTTGCATCCACTATCTGCATCACCACTGAAATTAGTGCCAGTGTAACCCTTGTACCCCCTATATCTAGGGCAATGTACCTTGACACTAGCCCTAGCACATAAAAATAGATCCTCCTCTCTGCTTCCACCCAATCTAAATGGTCATCTAGCACAAACTGTCCCCGTCGAATCTTGTTCTTGACTCTTGGCCCCATCAGTCTCTGAACAGTCGCATCCGCTATCATCTCTCTTATTGCCATAACTTGCATCCCTCATATCAATAATTTGAATATTCAATACACGTCCTCTAATATCACCATCATCTCCCCTATCGGCAGGTGGAACGTCGCTATCTCACTATGCCATCTCTCGCACAACGCTGTGACCATCGCCATGTAAGTTCGGGTATGGGGCAGCCTTGCCAGGTACCCCAGTCCAATTGCCTCAATCCTCGTCCAGTCTGCCAACATCAGCATCCCTCCCACCCGCAACACTACTACTCGTCGCTTCCGTGATACTAAAGCATCCAGTGACCACTGTACACTGTAAAACTAGTCAGATATCACTCTTTTTGTATCATATTTTCATCCTCTATCCCTACCCTTACCCCGCACAACCTTTTTTAACCGCATTTTGTTTAATTGGTCACGTTCCCACAAACTCGCAATCCCGTGATGTTCATAAACCTGCATTCCCACCAAATTACCTTCTAGCTGGTTCGCAAAATTTCTTTTCCTCATTTTACTATTTAAATCAGCGCTCCCACGGCCGCATTCCTGTAGCAACAAAATCGCATTCTTGTCAATTTATTTTCTCGCGGAATCGTTCCTTTGACTTGCATTCTCGCACATGCTTCCTTGCAACCTCCCATCCAGCGTTCCCCTTGACATATATTCTGGCAAAAATGCGCCTTTTCCATTCCGCACTTTTCTCATCCCTAGTTGGTGAGAATGCATTCCCATGCCTTAACTTGTGTTCCTTTTAGCGGGAATGTGATCCCACCATCTTCCCAGTGTTCCTCTAGAACCTCTACCTTGGGATTGCAATCCTGCTCAAAACCTCTACCACCCATTTTAGCCCTTTGCGCCCACACTACTATCGCGGGATTGCGATCCCACTGATCTCGCTGGACCTGTGCCTGCGGGATCGCATTTTTGCTTTCGCGAGAATGCCACAAAATCTCACCAAAGAAAAAATAAGGAAAAGTTTTCAGCCCTACCAATCGATCTAGTGTCCCTTGTTGATGACGGGCCACACCACCCATACCAACTCATAACCAAAAATGCAATTATATGGAGACAAGAGAGATGACAAAATGCTTCATAAGACTTTCATTAATACTTGAAATTCATTAGAATATTCTCCAAATGGAAAAACTCCAAATTCTTACAATATAAGAGAGATTGCTCACCAAGAGCTTCTACAAGAAATTACATCCGAAGAGCTTCTACTTGAAGAGCTTGTCTTGAAGAGCTTCTATTTCTCCAACTTCCATTAGAAGAGCTTCCATTCTTTCAACTTCTTGAACTTGATTACAAATGATAATAGGCCTTTCTTAAATAGGCACTTCTAACCCAAGACATTACAAACACAAGCAATGTGGGATAAAAGGTAAATACAACTACCTTTAAATAAATATTAAATTCCCACCCAAATACAACTAAGCACCCAACAAATATTAAATACATGATTTAAGGATCTTTCCACAAATTTCTAAATTGCCACCTATACACCTTGATTAATGGAATGACAACTATTTTTATTATTTTTCTTTTTACGCCACCTATGCGCCTCGAAAATAGAAATCTCCTTTTCCTTTCTTTTCTCCTTTTTATTTTTTTATTATTTCTCCTCTAATTTTTGTCACTTTCTCTCTCCTCCAGAAATTTTTTTTTTTTCCTCTTTTTTTTTTCTAATAATTTAATTTTCCCATGTAAGATGCTCCTGCATCAGACTCCCTTGGTAGATAGAAAAGTGTGTCCCACACTTTAACGCCAAAAGAAAGATATACAACCATCTTCATCTTCACCACAAGCTTCCACCTCAACAGGACAAGAAAACCAACATGCAAATCTTCCACATTTTTTTTGCTGATGCATGATGCTCCTGCATCCGACTCCCATGGTAGGAAAAATTTTGTGAGTATGGAGTCACAAAATGAAGTAGCCATTGTTGACATAATTTTTTTTCCTCTTCCTCCAACACATAACTGGAACAAGTATCCGATGCCGATATATTTCCTTCTTTCTTCTTTTCCAACACCTAGCTGGAACAACTATTTGCTGCTGAAAATACTCCTTTGCAATGAACTTTATCCAAGTATAACTCTCATCCTCATTCAATCTTGTTGAATTAATTACACTTGTAATAAATCCAGCAACACCATACCAATCTTTCTTTGCATACCACACATCATGAACAAGATCCTCATGCAAACCATCATTAATATCTTTTAAACTCATATCAAAGACAACATCCCATGATTCATAAGAATTTACCTGTTTGACATCTTCATTTTCGCTTGCCTCTTTTATGTCGTCAACAATGCACGTAACTACTCCACCTGCTTGATCTCCAACAAAGGCACTATATTCTTCCTCCATTGTTGCAATCTTCAAATCATCTTGCTCTATTTCAGGTTCATAAATATTGTCATCTTCATGCTCTTCCTCTTGTCTTTCATCTTCTTCAACTTTAGGTTCGCAAATGATTTTCTCTTCATCCACTTGCTCTTCCACTGGATCATCTTTCTTTTCCACATCCAAAGAATTATCAACATCTCTTTTCTGGTGACATGCTCTTCTCTTCTGCAACTCAGCTTCTAATTCATTCACTTGCTTCTGCAAATCAACTAGCAATAATTGTTGATTTCTTGCTCTAAATTTCTCAAGTCGACGAATCCTCAGAATCCATCCAATCACAAAAGTCATCTTCTTCTTTCTCTTCTCCATAATCAAGTCTTCAGAAGAAAAATCTCGTCCAAAACAAGAACCTCGTGCAAACTGCCTCACAGTCGGCGCTCTGTCTACACAATCAAGAACTTCTTCACAAACTTCACCCAACTCAAGGTCCTGGTGCAAACTGCCTCACATTCGGCGATCTGTCCGCACGCTCAGGAACTCCCGCTCTGATACCACTGATGACGGGCCACACCACCCATACCAACTCATAACCAAAAATGCAATTATATGGAGACAAGAGAGATGACAAAATGCTTCATAAGACTTTCATTAATACTTGAAATTCATTAGAATATTCTCCAAATGGAAAAACTCCAAATTCTTACAATATAAGAGAGATTGCTCACCAAGAGCTTCTACAAGAAATTACATCCGAAGAGCTTCTACTTGAAGAGCTTCTATTTCTCCAACTTCCATTAGAAGAGCTTCCATTCTTTCAACTTCTTGAACTTGATTACAAATGATAATAGGCCTTTCTTAAATAGGCACTTCTAACCCAAGACATTACAAACACAAGCAATGTGGGATAAAAGGTAAATACAACTACCTTTAAATAAATATTAAATTCCCACCCAAATACAACTAAGCACCCAACAAATATTAAATACATGATTTAAGGATCTTTCCACAAATTTCTAAATTGCCACCTATACACCTTGATTAATGGAATGACAACTATTTTTATTATTTTTCTTTTTACGCCACCTATGCGCCTCGAAAATAAAAATCTCCTTTTCCTTTCTTTTCTCCTTTTTATTTTTTTATTATTTCTCCTCTAATTTTTGTCACTTTCTCTCTCCTCCAGAAATTTTTTTTTTTTCCTCTTTTTTTTTTCTAATAATTTAATTTTCCCATGTAAGATGCTCCTGCATCAGAGCATCATGCATCACTTGTACTCGTACCTATCGCACAATGTCCACTCGGTGCTCCAGTTGCCCACTACCCACCATCGTAATCTCCAATCTAGAGCTCCTCACAACAATATCTCCTCGTCCATTTGAGTGCAAATGACCCCTTCTAGCCCCCTCATCACCCTTTATAGCCCACCTCGATGCCCTGCTTGCCCCTCTTGGTCCTCCCACTCATTCCCACACCTTTGTACACTTTTCCACCCTCTTGATTAACCTATCCTGCTGCCTCCTTTAGCTCGATCTCCTATCCCCATAGTGTTATCCCTCAGCTTTAGTACTCTCCGATGGATCCTTGTTGGATATAGCTTTCCTCCTATTTGATCTTGTTCCATTACTACCTCAGCCTCCACATCTCATTGGCCAACCATCCTCTTTTCAATTTTCACTTATCTTGATTTAGAATCTACCCTTTTGGGTCTTGACATCTCTTTTTCATTCAATCTCCTTGTTCCCTCCTCCCGGTTGCCACGATCTTCCATATCATGGTATGCTGCGACTAGGGCACTTTGAGCACAAGATATTCATCCCATCTTTTGTTTGTTATTCTTTTGTTTATTTGTGGGTTCCCTAGTATTGCTTCCACACTACTTCCTCTAAGATTCATGTGCGCTCCTGGGGCAATCTTTGTGTATTTGTTTAGCATCTTTTCGTCTGTCCTCTAGACCATTGGTACAAAGGCCTTACTGTTCTTGGTAACCTCTGAAATTACCCAACATTCCTATATTAAATCTAATGCTCAAAACTATGCAGTCTTTGAAGTATACCCCCACTCAACTCGCTTCAATGATTCCCTGCCTCTCTATTATCCCATTATCCCTCTCCCTCGCCTGGCTTCCTTTTTATAGTGCTCCACTCCTTTGTCCTCCCCCCAATCCTAGATCACCTTACACTTGCCTTCCTCTTGTGCCTTTGATTCTCCTTTATCATTCTCCTATAGTGAGAGTTTGAGCTAACTAAACCTCTTCTCTTAAGCCAATCTGAGTCTCCTTACTTATCCCGAATTCTTGTACTTTTCAAGAAGCCGTCGAGCCTCATTTTCTCTCCTCGCCGCCTTCTTGAGGGGGCATCTCTAACTCTAGTCTCTCCTCTTCTTACCTGAGATTGGGGCAACCTTGTTGCTAAAACATCTTCCTTGTGTCGTCTTCATTCGAACTTCTTTGAAATAGTGTTGTCTCAACACTATGTCAAAGAGGGGAAAAATGTAGACACTTAAATCTGATTACACTACTATTTAGCTATCTCTAACAAGCATCATTAATTAAATTCCTATTTAATTAATCCATTAATCATCATTATTTATCAATTAATCCTATTCTCCTATCTAATTCCAAAACCCCCATTTATTAAATAAATCTATTTGATAAATAAAATCCTCAAATCTAATAACCCCTAACTTATCCCTAATCCTCCATTTGGCTTAATCCACCCCATCCACCCATACTAACCTAGCTTAGCCACTAACCCACCCACCCTCATGAATGCCATCCACTTGCACATCTCTAACATCCTTAATCGAATCCTAACCCAAGCCTAATCCTCCCCTTAACCTTGTCACATTCCCTAAGTGAGCTTAAGACTTTCCTAAACCAAATCAAAGTCTCCTCCCTCAAGATATCCCAACCATAAAACTTTATCCTAACCATAAGCCTTAAATGCTCTTACATGCCCTTAAAAGCTCTTACAAGCCATTATGAGGGCCATTTAAGGACTTGAGACACCTTTGCTGACTCATCCCTACCCTTTCCTCTACCCAATGACCTTGTGACATGTGTCACTCCTTGATTGGTGCTAAAAAAGCAAAATCCATGTGCTCCCCTTTAAGTGCATCTTAGCCTTCCATAAGCTTTCATCTCTCTTTACATCTTAGCCATCCATCGCTCAAGCCCTTAGCCTATAAATTGAATCCCCTCCCTTCACAATATCATCCATCTTCCATTGCAAAGTTATAATGCTATTTTGAGAGCACAAACACTATCCAAATACCATTATAATGGAAAAATCACTTCATGACTCCATTGTTGAAACCTTTTTTCACTCACTCCACCTATCCATTTGAATTTTGAAGCATAACTTGTGAGCATACATTCCTACAATCAAGGATAAATCCATTGCATCATTGTGTTATGCCCTTTAAGAGCCTACCATTCTTGGTTTGCTTCTTTTTTTGTGGTGATAACCCTAGGTCCTATCTTAAGTGTTAGCTTGCTTAGTATTGTTGATGCTTCTATTTAATTAGTTAGTATTCAATTTACACTACTAATCTAGGTGATACATCTAGGTGATACTAATCCAAAACCTAAACCTTCGACATGGTGTTAATATGAGCCTTATCAACAACTCTAGTGTTACTCATTTTGATTAGGTCCTTCCTTTTCGACACACACTTACACATTTGTAGATTTAGTTTCTCATCTAGGAATTGCACTATCCCATCTAAGCATTTCAAGTCAGTCCATCTCCTCTCATCTTAGGCTGTTGGAGAAAAATCCTCTACTTGCATTGTTAAAATCATAGTGTCATCTCCTCACTCATTTAGAAGCATTTTTATCACATCTCTCATCATCTTGAGCATCCTCAAAACACAACAATTTGTTAGGAAAAGGTTGCTTTTGGTGTCCCACATCACCTTGAGCCAAAGGTTACGGCCACACCTTTTGCATCACCATCACATTTCCCTTATTCATATTTCAAGAACACACAAGCTTCTTGCACTTAGCATCATATCATTTGGACACCCTTAGTGTCATCCCTTGGTACATTTAGGAGAAGCATCCTTTCATGCCACTCACCACACATTTTGGTAGGCACACACAAAAAAAGACATGGATCTTGATCACAGTGGTAACACATCTCAAGCTCAACTGTACTCTGTGGTATCCATGATGCCATTAGATCCACCACCACAAATCCCAGAGGAACCAAGATCATCCATAGATATTGAGGCTTTTATGAACCAACCTGGTCATGCTACTATCATCAATGCCATTATAGATCACAACAAGGAAACCATCATGGAAAATTTCTTACAAGACAATGTTGGTGTCTTTGAGTCTGGACGTCCACCACCTATCAACATAACAGATCCTACTCACCCATTGTTTGGATGGCAACCATCTCAGGTAGAACCAGCAGACCCAAATATCCCCTCGACCCAGATACTGATTCCCATTCCATAGAACACTCATCCCATCCCCACACAACCATTGGTGCATACTACATCCCAACCAACCTCAAGTATACCATTTGCATCTACTTCCACCACTCATTTTTCTATTCCACCAACTCCTCTATTTGCATCTAGCAACACTACCTTTTCATTTCCACCCCATATCACATCGAGTCCATTTGTTCCTCAAATACCACCATCAGGGTCCAATACCTCATCCTCCATCCCACCAAACATTACTATCAACCCCTTTGTAACTAGCCAGAGCTCTTCAGCCACTTTTCCTTTGGGACCTTGGAATTTTACTGTGACACAAGCACCTATCATTAGTCTTCCCCCTAGCACTACAGTCACATTCACGCCTTCTACACTATAATCCACTACTTCACATAGCTATTTTCTCCCACCCCTCACCAACTATTTCTCCATGCCACCTTTAGGCAATAGCCCAAATCCACTGCCACTATAGTTCTCTATAGTAAAGCCTTTTCCACATGTCAATTACCTTGCGCCTACTCCAAATAAGTCCTACTCCCAAGCAGGTGTGCATCCCACATATATTGGACATCATATATATTCCCAGAGCATGGCACAAGCATCATCTGCATTACCACCATTCCATCCATAGCCTTCACACCAGCAATAAGCCCAAGCACCCACACAGAACTACCTCATAGCATAGCAACCTCATAGTTACCTGCCACACCCACCTCCGCAGATGCAACAATATGAACAACCCACATTCCAGCAACCCATGGCATCCACTCCACTAGGGGCACCTGGATCGAGGGTACCTGCTCCTCCACCTATAAAATCTGAATGGGAAGAAATGAAGAATGCCCTCAAATATGGGACAGATGCTAAGACTTTCAAATTTGAAAATGATTGCCCATACCCTTTTGATAAGACTATCATGTTGACTCCATTTCCTAAACATTTTGAGATCCCCAAGTTTGATAAATTTAGGGGGAAAGGTGATCTAGTCACACATCTTAAGGAATTCTATATGCATTCTCAGGAGGTAGCCTATAGTGATGTGTTCCTCATGCGGCTCTTTCCCAAAAGCCTAGTAGGACTAGCCTTGGAGTCATTCTGTCGTATCCCTCAAGGTACTATTAAAACTTTTGCAAAAATTTCTAAGGTGTTTGTTGCTCAATATACCCATCTCGTTGAAACTGAATTATCTAACATAAAGGAGGAGAAAGTCTTATAGAGTACCTACAACATTGGTAGATGCTCACAACAAGGATCTCTTGCACCATCCCTGAGCGCCATCTTGTCAAGATGTTCATAAACAACGCACACCCTAGCCTCGCTCATCACATGGTTATGAACTATTTGCAAACATATAAGGACATCAAAGAAAAAGGAATGGGCCTCAAGCAAGGTCTCATTAATGATGATGTCATCAGAGCTCAGTGAAATAGAAAAGAATTTCACCGTTGATTTTAGGCACATGCAAAATGAAGAGCTTAAGTCATCTACCATGTGGGTTGGGCCCTTTTGACATGTATGACATGTCACCATTGAATTTTTTCTCATCAAGGCCCATTTGACAACTCAATAGGTCCCACCCAGCATGCTCTTCTATAAAATTGCTTTATAGTTACTTGTAAGCCAAAGCAACAAAGGCACGTAAACAAAATTAAACTTTATTCTGCTCTTATGAGTCCCTCTTACATGTAGAACCATAAAACCACTTTATATCTTCATTAGCCATCCTAAGCCTTTATGCTCTTATGGTATTTAATCAAAATGTGACTGCATATTTCAAACCACAATATTGTTCTGCCCATCCCCTCAACATTTTTACTGATATTCCTGCAAAGCCATTTGATATAGCTCCTTTCAAGCCTTTTATGATCACATGCTTAATAGAAAAATAGATGACTAGAAACACCTTATCAAACCCCTTTCATTCACCCACTCAACTTATCATCGTAGAGCTATAAGACCATTTCCAAAGCATTAAAACCCTTTACACCTCTCCACTTGAGGATCAAGCATATGATTGGAGGAACCCAAAATGAACCGCTCTGCTGTTATAGAAAGCATAATTGTATCCCTGTGAGACATGAAACCCTTTATGCCTTTATGCCTCTTAGTCAAGGATGACCATAGAAACATGAGCAAGAAAGCATGTCATTCTTATGGGAAACCCAAACACCATAAGACTGTAAAGAGAGGAACTTAGGCATTTTTACAAACCCTTTTGAAAATTTGAAAAATGACCTAGGGTTTTTAATTATTGTGTTGATGACAAACCTTAAGAATTTAATAGAATTCAAGAAACATAGAAACTAGGGCATGACCAAGGTAACACAAGATTTGAAGAAATTAATTGAAAAAAAAACCCTAATCTGTAGGTTACAAGGATTAACTGATTTTTTCACCAAACTTTTAGAACTTCTCTACACTGTGAAAAATCAGACCAACAAAATGGATGATTATAATTTTGATTTCAGCAAATCTCCGAAATATGCAATAATAAGAACAAGTTAATCCTATAGTTGATTAGTGCCTTATCTACTAGGTAGTTCCACAAATAACACACATACATCTATGATACTAGTGACATATTCTATACATAAAAGATATCATATCTATCTTATAACTTTTTGAATCAAACATTAGTGTTCATGAGACCTCATTCTCACAAAATATCCTTCTCAAATAAACAACAACCTTATCAAATACATCAAGCATTTACTTGGCCCTTTGTTCCAATAGCAAAACATATCAAACATACAACCTTATAGGGATACAAATGAGTCTAATTTATTTGTTCCTAAACCTCAAAACATTGTAGATTATAGGGATAGGAGATGAGAATCAGAATGAAACTAAGAATATTCTTGCTCATTTGTATTCATTTCTTTGAAACTAAATTCAAAATGCATGTAAATAATTCATAAAACCACTAAATAGATCAGAACTATCTATAGTATCTTAAGTATCGATGTTCATACAAGAGAAATATGCTAAGGAATGGTATCACGGTTATGAAAACATATCAAAAATTGGAACCCTAGTCTCACAATACTAAGAAAACTCAAGATTGGAACCCCTACAATGAATCATAAAAAGAGAGATATAGGAAAGGAATGAAATCCCAAATCTGATCTGAAAGTGACATGTGTTCACTTAAATCTTCATTCTTTACTGTTGTAAAGCATCTCTCATCTTTCTATAACTAAAATTTGATATGATTCTTATCATTGTTATGTAACAAACTTGAAATATGTCTTCTTTAATGATGAAAACCCTTGTACATTCCCAAAATATCTCAAATGCATCTAAAATGCTTATAATCCATCCATTGAACTAACTTGGAGGTGACAAAATTTTCCCTTAACTAAATTCATACTACCTCTCATGTACATTCAGTTCACTATTTCATTGGAATTCAAATCTAAATTGTGCTAACTGAATGAAACTGAAAAGTGGGTATCTAAGACAAAACCTTGAATAACTTCAACTAGTGGCTTCCTATGCAAAAGAAAACTCCAAAAATAGAAACTTTTTTCACTCCTAGTTCTGACAATATATAATAGTCCTATATTGGCATATTGAAAATGTGGAGAATCTAATTTTGAATTATGAAAAAAAATTTAAAAGTTCTAAAGTCAAAACTTTAAACTATATCCTTTATAAGCTTAAAAGAAACTTGCAAGTTTTATTTTCTAGAGGAAAATAATAAGAAATTGATTTTGTAAATTTTTTATTTTCCCTCCATTTTCAATGCAATTCAAACTAGGTTTGACCAACTAGACACATGTCACCACTAGATTGGTCAAGCTTTTGCAATGTCATCCACCTTTCTACTTGAGCACCATCTGTCACACTTCTATTGGTCTGTACCACCTCATCAACAAATTTTGGATAGGTCCTCCACCTAGGTGCCATGTGTTGCTTCCTAATTATGTTTCTATGTCACATGACACCTCAACACCTTGCCACATCATCATGACATAGAAACATTATGACACGTGAAACCTCTGTCCATGTCATCACCTAGTAGTAGTGCCATATCATTGCACCCCATCATCATTGCCACATCACTGTTTGGCTGGTTGCTACGGGATCTTGGGTATGCCATGTCATTGGTGACATAGTGACCTTGCACCATGTGTCACTCCTTGTTGATGCAATCACCTCAAAATTTGTGCCAAGACTAGAATTCTTCACTACATGCCACTTAGTAAATCACTCATCTATTGCCACTTGTTAGTTTATGATTCATCTGGCTAGGCACCATATGCCATCTTTTTTTTGGTCTAGTGGATCCACATCAGCATCTTGTCATGCATGTGATTAGTCAAAATTTACTCTATGGTCACCTCCAGCTCATTGTGGGCCCCATCCACCAAATTTTGCCTTCAAAAGGCATTGTCTTTAAGACATCTCTCTATTTGTGCCTTATGGTATTTAAACCATTGAAAAAGTATCTACATCCCCAATGTAGGATAAAAGCTTTCAATGTTTTCCCTTTAAAAGATAACTCACCCTCTATAGTAGTTCACTCCTAGCAATAAATCTACCATTTTTAAGTCTTCTATTGTGTGATAAAAACCTTGAGTTTCTTGCCTATTGTTGCTAACCAATCCTAATCATTCCTTGTCATGATCTTCTCTACATTGCCCTTGTTGTGAAGCTCTCTTCATTTGTGGATTGTTCCTTTATCAATTAGGCCATGTTGCAAATTGGAATGGATTTTGGTGGTTCCTTCAGCAAAGCTTGTTCAAGTTTTATTGTAACCCCTTAGTTTGCTCTTGTTTAGGAGATGTGTTATTCTTCCTTTTTTTTCATGGACTACGTCTATATTATCATAACACCACTTTACTAGATGGGCCTCTACAATGCCTCTACACTCAAGCATAAAAAAAAACAACCAAAAAAATGTAGAAAGGCACTTCTTTTTTTACTTAGACCACTTTCCCAAGTATCTATTACTTTCTTCATTTGAGTAATGTTATTGATACTCTATTGGTAACATTTCATTTCTTAATGTGTAAGGAACTGGGGTTTTTATGGGAGCGTTTATCTGGTTAATGTAATCTTCATTGGCAATCTATTATGGGTCATGGGACTCTTGTTTGTAGTTGCCCCCCTTATCCTTGTATCTAAAACTCAACCTTCAATCTTATCACATAATCATTCATTGGCCTACAACTTCTAGGTATTTCTTATCTTATCTCACAATGCTACACAATGTCCTACAAATTTGCATTGGCATTTTAGTGCTATGGTTGGATGAATGAACTTGGAAATGCATAAGTTGTAGTTTGAAATGTGTTTGGTCCAAGAAATAATCAATCCCCAAGCTTTTCATGGTAGAAACAAAATCATGAGTCAAACTAAGCCATCACATGAGCAACCACTGAAAGGTGTGAAAAGGAATAGTAGTAGAAACTCCCTATTTCACAACTTTACTCTACATCCTAACTAGGCATTATCCATTCAACTATTTTGGTTTTTTTACATTTTGAGGTGATTCATATGTCTCATTTAAGTATGTTGTTAAAAAAATAATTCATCTATCCTTTTGTCTCTATAAAAAAACTATTGCAAAGTTTGATAGGTGGTGTACTTTAACTCTCATTAGTCATGAAGAGTGTTGATATGTGATTGAAAAAATCATTTAAGTAGGAGAATGTTGAAAGAAGACTATGTGTTTTCAATTATTGTTTTGTCATTGATGTAAAACCTACTATATGATGGTAAGACAATTTCTTATATGTTTCAAGCACTATCACTTAGTTGATTGATGAAGAGGATTTGATCAAAAAGATGTAATAAAAGTACCTAGAGGAAAGGTTGAGTTATGATTATGTATTGAAGTTCAAGAGTTAGTTAAGACAGTAATAAAATAATGTGCTCATAATCTAATTGTGGTTACAAAATGATTGGCTACACTTAGAAATTTTAGAAGAATAAGGTTGGACAAGTTCATTTACTAAGCTTGACCAAGTTGATAGAAGGTGTCGAGCAAAGTTAGTGCAAGTTGAGAAAAAAGTCAATTGGAGTTGAGTGAAAGAAATTTCTAGTGGGTGCCAAGTAAACTAGTAGGTGTTGAGCAAGATAGTAGATGCCAAGTGATTTTTAGTTGATGCCGAGTGCCAGCAAAATTTAGCTGATGCCAAGTGATTTTACAATAGATGTCAAGTAGAATAGTATGTACCGAGCAACAATACATTGATAATGCCAAGCTATTGGATTATGAAAAGATCGAAGATTCACCAAGGAAAAGTTGACAAGTTTGTTTTCTTGGAAATTTTTAATTAGGAGGAAGAT
This sequence comes from Cupressus sempervirens, assembly GCA_028749045.1. Taxonomy (NCBI): domain Eukaryota; kingdom Viridiplantae; phylum Streptophyta; class Pinopsida; order Cupressales; family Cupressaceae; genus Cupressus; species Cupressus sempervirens. The sequence goes on from CM053787.1 coordinate 1,040,419,467, forward strand.
AAGATTGACAAGCTAGAGACACATAATCTTATGTAAACCATTTTGGAGGCAAATTCAAATGGATTCTAGGAGAAGTTTCTAGAAAAGACAAGATATGAGGTAGATACATTGTATCCTACCTAATCCATCAAAAACCTTAATTTTTTAGATGGGTAATGAGTAAGAAAAAGAGTTCTGATTTCCTATATTTAGGAATGTCTAGTCATGAAGAAATGTTGGATGGAAGTTAGAGAGTTTTGGATGCAAAAATCTAACAAGAAGAAGGAAGAGGGTTTGCTTCATCAAGTGACATAAGGGAAGAAGTCTGCAATGGAAAACTAATCAAGAAGGCTTAATAAGCATGAATGCTTGAAGGGTGAAGAAGTTGTTAGAACTACAAAGATTGGAAGCCAAGTAGAGTTGAGGACTAAATAGTGATTTTTAATCTGCAGGAAAGGTTATAAGTTGTATTAGATCAAAGCTCTACTGTTACTTTCTAACAATTGTATCAAATTAGGGTAGATCCTTTGGAGAAAGGTTGACTTAACAATCATTGGAAAATTCTTTAGCAGGGTGGCATTCCAAGTGAATGGCCTAAAGTCCTCTAACAAAGCTCACTTTTAATAAGGTGATTGAAATCCCTTAATGGGTCACATTTAACAATGTGTGTTGTAACCTTTAATAGGTTTGGCCTTTAACAAACCATCACTTCAGTTGGTTTTTTCAAAATTAGTTTTCCACATTGAATCATTGTGTCAAGTGTGATGATGGATTTTTTTTGTTTTAAGCTTTACTTTTCTACATATTGATCTAACAATTACATATTAGTTTTGGTTAATACATAATGAATTCATGCATGGTTAAGAATTTCATATGCGTTCACTAAATTGTGAAAAGTTTTATTTATACATCTAGACCTTGAGTAACTGATTCAAACCCCCCCACCCCCCGCCCACTTTGAGTTATTCTAAAAGAATTTCAACAACTAGTATTAGAGCCTAGTTGCTTAAGAGGATTTTTTTTAAGGTAGTAAAAGCATAAAGATCAAGATGTCAAAAAGAGAGGTATCCAAGCTAAATAGAGATAACTTTCCTCCATGGCAAAGTTTGATTAAGCTGCACCTTGGAGGACTTGGAGATTGTTGGTGTTTGAAAACATTATTGGTTTTCAATTATCCCCATGAGAATATGAAACATCTAGGGGCAACTAACTCCCATTATTAAACATATTATTTCATGTACAGGGCCAACTATAAGGCATGACCCTTCTTCTTCTTCAGGCTCTGCAAAACCTAGGTGAGTAGACCTATAGACCTATAGACTCCCATTTGATTTGATTTTGTTTCATCATTATCTACAACTGATTTGCAAAATTTCTCTGCTTAATGATGAAAGCTTTTTGAATTACCAAAATATCTGATTGCCCCATGAAAATGCCAGAGAAGATGAGTTTTTTACTGAGTAAATCTGAAAAAATTTGACCCTAACTGCATTTCCATTGCCTTCTACTGATATTCAGGTCATTATCTTGACAAAAATCAAAACTGAACTTCTTGGTCTGAATATGGTTGCAATTCAGGTACCTAATAGAAAACTTTGTGTAGCTCAAACTGATTGATACCTATGCAAAAATTGATTCCAGAATTGGAAAGTTCGTCTTCTCTCGATTCTGATGATATATAACATCACCTATCTGGCCTCTTGGAAACCTCCTGAAAGTCATTTTGAAAATGACTCCTCAGCTAGAAACTCATGCCTGTACATTTGATTTTTTATAAAATTTGAAAAATTCTAAAGTATAAACTCTAGAAAATGTCCCATTTGATTTTAAAACTTGACGTGGGCATTTTCAATAGAAATAATAATAAAATATTATTATTTTTAACTCTTCAATATTTAACTAACCCTTTTAATCCATGGTCAACCTTGGTTTGACTGGTGCCACGTTTCGCTTGCTGATTGGCTTGCCTGATTTGCATCATCTACCACATGTCATCTTCTCGCTAACTCGCTATGTTAATTTTCGTGCATCTTCTACTTGGAAAGTAAGCGAGGACCACTGGATGCACCACGTGTCACAATTCCCTCTCATCTAGAGCATCTCATCATTCGCCTAATTTTTGAAAATTTTCGGTGACTCGCTAAGTCGCTAGCCAAAATTTCTTAGATTTCTCAGCTAGCGACATAGCGGCTAGCTGGATTTTTGGCTTTTTTGAGGCCTATCCCTTGCTGATGTCATCAATTTGATATGCAATTTCATTTTAAAATTGCTCCTTGCTTCCAACCAAGTCGGGTGAATGGGACCCATCATGCACAAGGATAGCCTTTCCAAAAGGCTCTTCATTTAATTCATATCTAATAGTGCATAGGATGCTATTTAAAGATTAAAATTACTCTTCCCCCGTTGAATGTGGGATATTGGTTTGTATTTGGGCTGCCTGTGCTCCCTTTTGAACATGGAGATTGCTTTTTTTATGCTTCTACAGCTTCCTTCATTGTTCAAGCCATGAGCATGGATTCCTGCCTTGAGGTTTTACATGAGGTTTTTATTAATCATGGAGACTCCACTCTTTACCATGCCTTCCTGAAGGTGCTCTGATTTTAATGGAGCCTTCTTCTATTAAAACTGTGGGTCTCCAACTGGTTGCAACTTATGATTTTGACTCATGTGGGACATGTTCCTACCTTCTACAGATGTGAGCTTCCTTTTCTTTCATTGGCGTAGGACTTCTTTCTAGCGTGAGGGTCTTCTTTATAAATTGTGTGGCTCCTCTTTAGTTTTCTGCAAGCTGTATGATGTTGAAGCACTTGCCTCCATCTCTTCCACCTTGACCTTCGACTCATCCACTGTGGCCCCCATAATCCCATCTTCCCCCACATTCCCTTTTATAACCAGATCGAGCAACCACATCCCTCAGTTCTAGAGGAACTCTTTGGCCAGCAACTTAAAGAATCTTGACAAGATCTTGTGCATATTTGGCATCATGGTCTGAAAAGAATCTATATGCTAAGCCTGTAGCACCAGATCGGCTAGTCCTACCTATTCTATGAACATAATCTTCAATTCCAGCCGGGAAATCGAAGTTTATCACAATTCTAATGTCTTTAATATCAAGCCACCTTTGCTGCCACATCTGTTACAATTAAGATAGGTGATCTCCCTATTCTAAACTATGTTAAGACCCAATCTCTCTCACTTTTAGATTTATCCCCGTGAATTGTAGCTGCTCCAAATTGTCGACTAAGAATGCGATTAAGTTAATCACACATTTTTTGGTTGAACAGAAGACTAAAATTTTAGACCTAGGTTCCTGACTACGAAGAATTTGCTCCAGCCTTCTATGTTTTTCAGAGGATGCAACAAATTCAACACACTGTGTAATAGATTTGTTTACAAAAAGTTCATCAATATTTCCAATATTGACCTGAACAGGATTAACAAGTAAATCACTGGCAATCTTTCGCAACTCCTTTGGCCTGTTGCAGTATACATCAGAGTCTATCTTCGAGAAGGAATTTCATTTACTATTTTACGTATCTATAGCTCTTCAAATGCAGAGTTTTCTTCCCTGTGCAAGCCTTCTTCTTAGTGCCCAAACTTACGACACTGCCCCAATACGTGAGCTTCATTTAAGAGGCATGTTCATATTTCAGCGTGGATGGTGCCTTTGACTGTATGTTGTCTTCTTCATTTGATGCCAGCTTCTCTTTCTAAACTCACTGACTGCCTACTTTGACTGTGGTTAATCTATGATGCAACTTCCTTTGTTCCTCATGCGTGGGCATCCTCCAACAAGGCGTGAGAGTCTTCCTCTAAAAATGTGGGTGGCCTCTTTTGTTTGAAATAATTTTCCTCTTAACGCCTTAGCTTTTTTTTAAAAACATTTCATCCAGTAACCTGAATGCAAAGCATTACATGTTTCAACTTGTGATACAAGTCCATATCTTTTCATTCTAGCAAGTATTTTCAAAGCCTCATCTATTTCATCTACCTCTGAGTGTACACCAAGACCCTCAAGCACTAGAATCAATATGTATCATGACAAGTTCCATTACCAAAGCTAATTGTAGCAAAGATTTAACCTCCTTTTGAAAATGTGTGCCTATAAAGTGTCAAGTCTAGCTCGTCCGTACACATAGACCACTCCATAAGTCCTACAAGGGATGAACAATCTCTTGGCAATCCGATGCAAATAAGTCGGACCCCAGGTGGGTCCGGCTAAAAAAAATTTCATTTTTGAGCAACTAAATATCTTAGATTGATCTACCAACCTTCTTAGAATGATTAGAAGCAAGTTTGACCACTGATTAGTCAAATAAAAACTCACTTTGTCACTTTCTATCAAGCTATCAAATTTGCATCAGGAGGTAGATTGATTGCCCTTAAAAACTGTCCCATACGACTAACTAGGCTCTGAAATCTGCTATACTGAATCTTTGTTCCACACACTTTCAGCTTGTCAAATCCTGTCTCATGAAAAAATTGGAGTCAAAAGATATTGACCCTCAAATTTGCCTTCTCAGATTTATCTGCAAACAAACATGTCAGAAAATAACAAATTGGCTCTAGAATTGGCTTGGAAAACTAGACAAATGAGCACATGAGGAAATCAAAACTAGGACACTCATTCTCTATCATGAGGACATTATGAAAATGCAATTTGGGCTCATGATGAATAGCTGGGTGCAAATAGTGGATGTTCAAAGTATGCTACTTAGATTTTGTAGATTAAAAGCATTGACAAAAAACATTTTTTGCAAATGGAAATGACCCTGAAAAGTGCGCAAATGGATTCGTCAAGATTTATAAAATGGCACATTTAAAATATTTTTAGAGGAGAATACATGGGAACAAACCATTCAACCTCACCTATCACGGATTAGGAGATATGATGTCATGAACAGGGGTTCCAATCAATCTGCAAATGCTGACACCAATATAACTTTAGAAATTGCGTTTTGGAATCGTGTTTGAAAATTGATCAAACGGATTCGTCATAAGCTAAAACTTGAAACATAGCAAGTCTTTGATGTCTAAAATGCAACAAAAAAGGAATTTTAACATTTTGGTCAACTAGTCAAAAGTTATAACTCGTCAAATAGGGCTTCCCAAAATTATGTGCAAATTGCAAAAGCATGAAAACAGTAAACTACCAACTTTGAGGGATTCAAAACCTAGACAAATGGACTCAAAATGACTCAAAATCTGAAACATAGGTTCTCATGTATGGATACTAAACACTCTCAAAGTAGAAAGTCACAAAACCTTTCTGGGTGCGAGATATTCAGATGCAAACACAGCCTCTTGTTGCTATTTGACACTAAGGTGAAAATTGCAGATTTGGCACTTGCTTAAAACAAGACTTCGCCAAACAGCTCAAAATGATGTTTTAACTTCATGGACTAGGTAGACAGGCTGAATGGAAGGTGCTAGAAGCATTAAACACCATTTATGCATTAACTCAACGATGAAGTACATAGGCTTCACAAAGCATTTATAAGCTGAATTTTTCAATAGTGCTCAAAATTGATCATGCAATTTTGAGCGCCAACAGAGATTATGCACAAACTTGAATTACAGTAGAACATGTTGATCTAGTAGGATCCTTAACTACTGATGATTTGAAGAAAAAAAAAGAATATAATCAAGCTATGTTCGAGATTTCCTCTACCCTAAGCTATGCTGAATTTGATGATATCAAAGACCTTAAGAATGAAAATCTAATGTGGGATGCCCTAAACACCATCTATGGAGGAGACAAAAATTTTTAAAGAGCCAAGTTAGAGAGCTTTAGAGGTAAGTTTGATGATATGAGAATGGAAGAAGGTGAAAACATTGCTCAATACATTGCCAGAATAAAAGAAGTTGTTAGTGCAATAAAAGAAGCTAGTAGTAAGATAGATGATGATACTATGCTAAGTAAAGTCTTGAGAACATTGTTGTCTATGTATGCCATTAGAGTGTCTATAATCCAAGAGTTAAGATATATGTTAGGAAATGATCTAACCCTTAAAGTTTTGGTAGGAAAACTCATTGCTTTTGAGCTATCTAACTTTGATAATTACAAACCTAAGGCACTTGAATAAGCTTTCAAAGCAAAATTGCTACTAAAGGATTATAAGGAGGAAAAGCCAAAGAAGAAGAAAAGAAAGATAAATTATGCATCCAGTGACAATAATATAGATGAAGAAGACATTGAACAATTGGAAGCATTGATGGCAAGAAGATTCCACAGAGGAAAAGATAAATTCAAAAGTAAGTTGCCTATCATTTGTTTCAATTGTAATGAATTTGGCTGTATTGTAGCAAGATGTACACAGAAGAAGAACTTTAGAGAAGGGAACAAGTACAAAAATAGAAGAGAAGATGATGGAAGAGACTATAGAGATAAAGGCAAGACATCATGCTACATTGCTAATGAAAATAAATCTAATGAAAATGATGATGAAGTTGTATATGTTACAATGAAGGATGAATCAGATGAAGATAAAGCTACTACACTTATGACTTGTGTGAACAAGAATGATAAATGGATCATTGATAGTGAATGCTCACATCACATGACTGGAGACAAAAGTAAGTTCATTACCCTAACCTATTATGATGGAAATAGTGTAAGATTTGGTAATGATGCAACATATTTCATAAAAATAAAAGGGTCTATCAATCTCATAGAGAATATTTCATGTGATAATGCCTATTATGTTGAAGGATTGAATTATACCTTGTTAAGTGTGTCACAATTGAATAATTTGGGGTGCAAAGTTGAGTTTGAAAATAAATCAGCCAAGATATATGATACAAATGGAAACTTGATTGGAAAAGGTGATCAAACTAGGAGTAATCTATTCTATTTGGATATAGAAGATGCTACTTGTCTTATTGCAAAATTTGATGATGTATGGCTTTGGTACAAGAGATTATGTCATGTTAACTTTGATAATTTGATTAGTATCAACAACATGAAAAGAGTTAGAGGTTTGCCTAAGTTGAAGAAACCAAAAAACATAATGTTCAAACAATGCTAGCTAGGCAAGATAACAAAGTCAAGCTTTAAAAGTAAAGTTTATACCTCTAAGGAAATACTTGAAATTGTTCATACTAACTTGTGTGGGCTCATTGAAGTGCAAAGCTACAAAGGAGATAGGTATATAATGTTGCTTGTTGATGATTGCTCTAGAATGATGACAGTCATGTTTCTAAAAAAAAAATTAGATGCTTTTTAAATGTTTAAATGTTTCTTTCCAAGAGCTAAGAAAGAAATAGGTAAGAGCTTAAAATGCTTGAGATTAGACAAAGGAGGTAAATTCACTTCACATGAGTTTGAGATGTTCTACAGTGATAGATGCATCAAGAGATAGACATTAGCGCCTAAGACCCCTCCACAAATTGGAATTGTTGAAAGAAATAATAGATCTATAATGGACTATGCAAGAACACTTATGATGGAGAAAAATGTTGTTCTATAATACTAGAGAGAAGCTATAAGCACTGTTGTATACACCTTGAACCATGTGCAAGTAAAGAAAGATACTCACTCAATACCTTGTGAACTATGGTATGGTGATCTACCTAATGTGAAATATTTTAAGGTATTTGGAAGCAAATGTTATATTCTTAAAGATGTTAGGAGTGGAAATTTTGATGCAAAAATTGAAGAAGGTATATTCTTTGGTTACTCCACAAGAAGTCAAGCTTATGAGTGTTTAATTACTAACACTAACAAAATTGTGGAAAGTGAAAATGTGAATCTTGATGAGTTAACAAAAGCACATGAGGCTAAACCTACAAAATAACTAGAGGATTACAAGACATGTGTATATTATTATGAAGGAATGCCTACTGAAGAAGATGCTACAAATCATGCAACAATCCAACAACAAGTTTCAACTATTGTTGAGTCACATACTATGAGAAAATCACAAACTCAATAATCATGTGTTGGCACCCACTAGTGTACCATGAAAGCCAAACTAATCAAAAGAAGAAAACAAAAGGTTAAAAACCCCTTCTTTCATTTGTAGCTCCCATGTCCTTCTTTCTTCTCCAAATAATGTAGCTCCAACTTGCCTATAGTGCACACAAATTTTAAACAAAAGTCTATTATGTTGATAGTGCCATGAGAATACTAGAAGTGTGATTTTAGTGTAAGAGGAAGAATAAAAAATGAAAAGAAGATAGGGACTCAAAGAATCAATAATTAGCACCCAAAGACTCAAGAGTTAGGACATAAGGACTCAAGAGTTAGGACCTAAGGACCAAAAATGAGAGAAAGAATGCTCATTTTATAATGGGCATGGAGCATGAGAGCATTGGATTTGTCACCCTTAGATATGCAATGTGGCAAGAGATTCATTTGAGAATCCATGATGCATATGACAAAAGATGCCAAATCTAGGATTCTATGACGCATGGAAGTCAGACTTGACTAAATATGGAAGATAATCTATGATGCATCATAAGACATTTCAACCCACTCAAAACCAAGAATCTATGAGAAATAAGACAAATATGGACATGGGTAAGAGAATAAGAATATTTGATTATGAAAAATCTCAGCCAAGTGTTTAAGGAGAATCCACGAGTTGTCATTTCCAAGTGTCATGATGATGCAATATTTGAATTAAAAATCCTTTTATTCCACAAAATAAGAATTAGTAGAAATGGAATTAATAATGGAAAATGTGACTTAGGAAATTGTGAATTTCCATGGTTTGTGGATAGTGAATCAATTAATTAATTGAGGATGATAATTAGGAAGAATAATTAGTAAGAAGAATAGGATTAAATTATGGGTTATTTAATCCTATAGAGAAAATTAGTAAATCATTGGCTAGATTGATTAAATAAGTGTGATAGTATCCTTTGATGAGAATGTGATGATGATATGGATTGAATATGATGATGATAGATAGAGAAAATCTATGGTCAAATTTATTGATTGAAATTGATAACATGCCAAGGACACATGACATGAATTGATTGATATGTAACATTTAATTGACATTGTAAATGCTATAGGATTGAAATTGATTGAAAAGGTTTGATCATAATAACGTTGATCGACACTGTGAATATTATTAAATTGGTTGATGATGCCATGATCTAACATTGAAAGCCTCAACAATGTCAAAGATTGAATGACATGAATGATAGTTTTACCTAACACTGAGAGCCACGATATTACTAAGTTCAGATTGATAAGATTGATAGGTTGATAGGTTTCCAAGGCACTGAAAGCAACAACAACACCTAGGATCGAATAAATAATTATTGATTTGGGATGTTTGATATGTTTTGGGTTGATTCAGACTAGTTCCAAGTTATTTTGAGTTGATTTGGGGTGATTTTGAGTTGATATGAAATGGTTTTGAGTTGATATGAAATTGATGTGAAAAAGGATACAAATGATGAAATATGATCAATTTGGCCTAAAGATCAAAGTTAGTAGAATGATAAAATGGGAAAAATTAGTATGAAGAAGTGATGAAACCATAGATGCAAACCATTTTTGAGCATATACATTTTCCCCCTCTTTGATACAATGTGATTTAGAGAGTTGTGTCAAAGAATAACTGGTGAGAAAGCCAGAACATTGCCCAGTAGGGATGATATATATGGTCAATTCGGAGTCCAAGAGTAATTACATGGTTTAACACCCAAGAAAGACATAAAATAATGAAAATGATAGCTTATTTTTTTGACAACAAAGATATGAATCCAACACAACTGATGGATTGCAAATCCAAGTTAAAATACAAAAGTAATGGGCTCTGAAGTGCAACATAGGGGCTTTGAGAGCAATTTTGGGTACCTTAGGTCCCCAAGTGCACCCAAAACTCATCCAAGTGCATCTTGGATGCACTTGGTAAGCCCAAGTGCATCATGATAGTACCAAGTGCATCCTAGATGCACTTGGGAAGACCAACTACACTTTAAAAGTGTAGAATATGCCCTAAAAGCCTCTGGGGGCCAAAAATAGCCTGTTTGGACTTGGAATGCCCTGAAACTTTGTGTGCATGCCCAAAATGATGGAAAGATGTCATAACATGAGTGAAATAATCAAAAATGGTCAAATTTGGTCAAATATGGTGAGACAAATTTTAGACAGAGGTTGAACTAGGTGGAAATCCATAGAAAGTTGATTGACAATGTTAGATGATGTAGAAATGCATGAATGCAAGATGAAGATGATTTGGTGAATCAAAAGACATGATCATGGTGATAGAGAATGAGATGAAGAAGAAATAGGAGATGAGGATATGTTAGTATGATAGAAAAACTTTTACTTTTGTAAAGTGCACTATATGTCAGATGGAGCTTTATTTTGATATGGCACATAGAATGCAACACATTATGGCATAAAGGGCTAGAGTGCAAATGAAAGCCTTTTGCGTAAACAAGCATGATACAGATAGAGAATGACCTTGTCCTTCATAAGGCATATGCACATGCCCCAAACTCTCAAAGCTACATTTTAATAGATAGAAATAGAAAAAGATGACCATGAACCATCCCAACCACTCTCACAAATTAGTTTATATCATTGAGTGGCATAGGAACATGATCAAAGAAAAAAAAAGCCAAAAACAAATCATTCACTAAACAACGCGAGCCAATAGCTATTCTTGTCCATTATTATATGGTTTTTTAGTTTTTGAGGTATTCAAATAGTGTTTGACATGTTGATAGTGTGATAGTTCTGGTTGTTGATTGGATTGAATATCAGTTCACATTCCTCAGATAGTGTGATTGTCTTGAAAGTGTAGTGCTTTGAGTTTTGGTTTGTAAAGTGCAAGTGTGTACACAAAAGGGGTGGTTATCCACAGTGAATATGTACAAGGTTTATTGCAAATTTTTTATGGGTTTTATGATTTTTAGGGTTTTTGAGGATATTTGATTTTCTTGGTGTGACTAGTTTTTTCAAGACATTTTATGATTTTTAGGGATTTTTTCAAGACATTTTATGATTTTTAGTGCTTTTTTTCAAGAGATTATATGATTTTTTAAGGATTTTTTCAAGATTGTATTTGAATATTTAAGATTTTTTCAAGATATTATGCAATTTTTTTAGGATCATAAAAGCATATACAAGTGTTACCTCCAATCTATTATGTGATAGGTCCAATGGATAAAAAGTCCTTAGGGATATGCCCCCAGTTCTAGTTCAAATTCATGCGCCATGTATGTAATATGCCCCTAGACAAGACAGAAACTATGTACAAAGACCGATGACAAAGTGTGTGTAGACTGGTGATGTATTAAGTAGGATAATGATGGATATTAACAAGTTCATGAGCCATGGTCAAAGAGCCAAGGATGTATTGCAATAGGAAGGATATGATCAAGGAATGATAGATGGAGGAGCAACAACTAATTACACATGGTGCCTATTTGCCAGGATTTCACCATGGTACTTTCCCAAAGTGCCTGTTTGCCAGGTCTTCACTTGTGGACAAGATTTTTCTCTTGAATAAAATTTTTAGGCCAAGGTGCCTATTTGCCAAGTTTTCATCAAGCCGTCCTTTTTTTCATGACTTTTTTCACTTTTTTTCTTTTCTTTTTTCATGACTTTTTGCAATTTTTTTTTGATATTTTTGTAGGACTTTTAGATGGAATCAAGAATGTTGTTGAAAACTATTCATAAGAAATCTATTGTTGCTACAAATAGTTGATAATCTGGGGGTCCATGACTAAACATAACTAAGTGGGATTTGTTTTGAGTTTGTAGCTAAAATCAAACCACTAGAAAGGTCTCAAGATATACCATCGTGTAAGATAATGTCTGCCTCTTGTGAATTAAGGCATCTGAGGAGAAATGGGTCAAAGGATTTTTTGTATGGAATATCTTTGATGATGAAATATGCAAAGGCTTGTTGGATAAAGATTTGATCTTGGGTGTTGGGAAAATTAGGCTAAACAATGGGATATAAGGGAGGGTTGGGAGGGTTGAGACCAATGACCTTCCACATGAATGCTGATTGAGAGACCTCCAAAAGACTGTGTGGCATGTTGAACACTCAAAAATTGATATTCATGGCATCATCTTTTTCATTTTGTACTCTTGGGAGCTACTTAGCTTTTGATTTTTCACAGTGTAATGGTGCCTTTTGGTTTTCACCAAGAGACCTATGCTTGCTATCTTTCTCTCTTTTTTTATTTTTAACTAGAAGGTAGAGTTGGCTCCCCAAAATATTCCAATGTGTTCTCTTTAGGAGAAATTTCTTCTTTATGATCTTCAATCATAATGATTTCATAGATTTTAAAGTCTATTGTAAGAGTGTCCTCATTGTCAAATCAATCAAAAATTGGTTGTCCACATTGGTCCCAATCCAACAATTTAGGATAACTTGAGGGGATGTCATCATTAGTGCTAAATGGGATTTGGTGAAAGGTACATATATTAGATTCTATTTTTTCATTGAGGTTATGCTCAGAAGCTAGAGGATTATTAGTTATAGCTGGGATATCCTTAGATGCCTTTTCATCGTTCAAAAAATCCATAGTCTTACACATAGGTACCATGGTACTAGGAGGCCCCATTCGTAATGGTTTAAATCCAAGCCCCAAACTAGGAGGTTGTCCTTTCATAGTGATAGGTTCAATTATTCCTTGGTTTTGATATCCAAGATTGCTATAGCCATCATAGCCTTATTTCTACATGATAGTAAACCCAAGTCCATACTTGCTAGGAGATATCAAAGTGGGTTCTCATTTTGCTTTTTATTTCTCAATACATATAGATGTATTCTCATTGATAAAAGTGGTATTTTGTGTACTAATCTCAAAGTGTTGGTCTTGAAATAGTTGTGATGTACCATAAGATTGGGGAGGAACTAGTGACTCCCTAATGTGGGATACATGAGACATAAGGTACTCTCCACAACCATTATCTTCAATCTTCATATTTTCCTTGGCCTTATTGAGGAGTATATCAGCATCCATATACTTAGAGGATTCTATGAGTTGTACTTCATTGTTTGTTGGGATTTGGTATGCAATAGCATCTCTCAGATTAGCACAAAATTAGAAAGGATCTAGATCACCAGGGATAGTAATCTCCGTGTTGTTATAGGAAAACATCAGACATTGATGATATGTAGAGGGTACTGCTTTCATAGCATGAAGCCAAGGGCATCCTAGTATCATGTTGCAATTCATTTCTATATCTAGGACATGGAATAATGTATCTTCAATAGCCAGATAGACTCTAACGGGTGATATGATGATGCCCTTGGAGAAGCGTTCACCATCATCATAATCTTTTATTGTAATTCTTCGAGAGGGATCCACATCATCTTTAGAATAACCCATACTTTTGACAACCTTAAGAGTACATATGTATATAGTCCTACTCCTCCATCTATTAAGACATGTTTGACTTTGGCATTATGGACGAAGACTTCAAGATGAAGGGGATCATTATGGTTGGGTTTGTCTTTAGGAATATCCTGAGGGGAAAAGGTAATATGTTGTGAGGCAGATAGGTTCCCAACCATGGCTTGGAACTGGGTAACATCAATGTTATCTGGGATGACTAACTCTTTAAGGGCCTACTCCAAGATCTTCTAATACTAGGGAGATGCATGCAGTAGGTCTAAGATGGATATTTGCATAGGGGTCTTGCTGAGTTGTTCAGAAAGGCTATAATAAGATGAAGTAGAAGCATTATGTCTACTATGGGGTGTAGGTCTAGTAGAAGTAGTAGGTCTAGATGGAGCTCTAGGTAGGGTGATCTTGGTATGACATGTAGTGATAGTGCAATGAGGTTCTTCAACCTTTAAAGTGAATGTAGATATGTGATAATAAAACTCATTAAAACAATTGATGATGTAGTCATATCTGGTGCGTGTGTAATTCACATTACCTTTTGAGTTTGAGTTTGAACTTTAGGGTTTCTCTTTGTCATGATTACCCAAAGGATCTTTGAAGATAGTGTGATCAGAGTTGGATGCTAATAGTGATGGATCAATCTTGATTACACCATCATCAATAAGGTCCTGTATTGCATGTTTGAATTGGAAGCATGATGAAGTCTTATGTCCTTTGGTGTGATGGTACTCACAGTACTTTTTGTCATCCCACCAATTAGCTTTAGTCAAGGGTTCATATTTGATTGGGGGTAATTGCAGGAAGTTATTTCTCAATAACTGTTGTAGTGTAGTCTTAAGTGGTATCCCCAATGGTGTGAATTTCCTATCCTTGGTTCTAGGATGTCTTCAAGGTTTGTCTTGCATGGAAGTCTTAGTCTTCTATTGTTGAGGTGTTGTTTGATTAGGAGTTTGTGAATTTGTGGGGTTTGTAGCTTTCAAAGTCAATTGAGGTTGTGTTATGCTAATCATGTGGGCATCCACAATGCCATCATTAATCACATTCTTGTTTTTGGAGAAAAATGTTAGCTTGTCATTAGACTAGTTGGTGCTTGTGTTTTCTTTGTTTATCTTCAAGATTCCCTTATGGATAAGAGAATCTTCAATACTAGCCCCTTTTTTCATTAGTTTAGAAATAGTGCTTGGACTCTTGATTTTGAGTTCATACATTAAGTTCGGAACTAGGTTTTCAATGCACAAGTTAACTTTTTGTTCCTAAGGAAAGTCTAGTGGGAATTGACTAACTAAGCTTCTCCAACGAAATAAGAATGTGATGAATGGCTCTCCTACCTTTTGTTTAGTTGAGTACAAGTTAGAAAGTGTCACCTCATTTGTAATGTTAAAGGCAAAGTGGGAGATGCAATTGGTAAAATAGGGTTGCAATTGGTAAAAGAGGTCAAAAGTTGATAACTAAGATGTGGGATTTTGAGTGCAAGATGTGTTTTTGGGTCAAGTGCAGAATGGGGAGGTACAGAGGCTCCTAGATGTAGTTTTGGGGTCCTGAAGTGTAGTTTGGGGGCTCAAAATGGTCATGCAGGTGCACAAGTGTGCCCTAATAGTTCCAAGTGTGATCAAATAGTACCAACTATGTCATTGATGCACTTGGAGCTAGTTTGGGCATAGTTGGTAAGCTAGGAAGAATGTTTGTTGATCCTGAAAGGTATGGTTAACAAAATGATATGCTAGGAAGCTAAGATGTTTGGGTTGCTATTATTATGGATTGGGAGATGAAAAATAGAGGTTATAACCTATGGAATCATTTTCTAAGTGAAGGAAATGAAGACTAGGTGATGTAGAATGTAGATCTAGGCAAGCTAATGCAAGGGGGGCTAACCAAGTATCTAAAGACATAGTTGAAGCCCCAAAATGTTATCTGGAATCCAAAAATAGGTTTGAAGACCACCAAGTGCACCCAAATAGTATAGACTATTTCAATTATGTATTTGGTAATTTTAGGATGTAATTGGTAGTTTCAGGATGCAATTGGTAAACTAGGTTGAAACTAAGGCAATTTTGGGAGCTATGTTTTATAGATTGATGCTATAAAGAGGTAAACAGTAGGGGACAATGTTAAGACCAGCATGAATGCTCAAAATGATTCTTAGGATACTTGGAATGAGGGTTAAAGTGTGCAAGATGATGTCTAGGTATGCAAAGATGCAAGGTGGTGGATGCAAAGTGCAGATTTTTAGATTGGAATGCAAAATCTAAGGGAGGTAAACTAAACAAAAATGGGTACAATATGAAAGGTAATGGATACTAAATGAGGACTAAAAGGTGCAATATGAAGTATATATGATGCAAGAATGAGGCCTAGACTAGGTTGAATTCAAGTGGATTCTATGCAAAGATGAGATCTACATTTTTCCAAGTACATTTAGGAGCACAAGTCACCATGTTTTCCAAGGTTTGAATGTGTTGAACCAAGGTTTGCAAAGTTTGGACAAGAGTTGAAATTATTTGACAATGTGTAATGTTTGGAGAAGGTTCAAGGTGTAAATTTGAATGTTTTCTATTATCTTGATTAATGTTTCACACACACGCAAGACACATTAAGACAAGAATAGATGTTAAAAGTGAACAAACACACCACAACCTAGGCTTTTAGGACTATATCCACTGAATTCTTACTTGAACTGAAGTTTAGCCATGCTTATCTAGAGTAGACAACCTTGGATCTTGGTACCATAGGCTCCTCCTTATAGTGCGCTCACTTCTTGGGGCTACCAAGATCTTCTTCCTAAGGGGCATGACTTCCCAAGGGATTGTTGCCTCTACTAAGGACCACAAGAATGTAGGATGTCTTCACAGGCATGGGTGACCCCTTGAGCTAGTGGATAGAAAGGATTTTGGCCACTAAAACATGGTTTTTAGTAAGGGCATTCTATTTGGAAAGTGAATGATAAACTTATGCAGAAGGTCTCCTAGCCTCGAGAACCAAGGTTTGACGTGCCACAAGGGTAATAGAGGAGAGCTATCACATAGAAATACCCCCGACATAGCTTTTACCGTAATCAAATTTTATATAGCCAATACAATGTTGACCTGGCTTTGGCTCATTACCACTCTGAGGTCATCCCCTCGCATACCCAATATTGAGTATCTTGGTCTAAGGCAAGCTTCCTATAGAAGTTACATGAATTTCTCTTACACCCAAGATCCATGAATGGTGAGGGGAGAGGATACATCCAATGTAACCCCTAGGGATTTAAACAATATAGAAACACTACATAGAAAAGGAAAATTTCATTTTAAGCACCAAATGAAGTGTTATCTAAGCTATAAAATCCACACACATGGTTTTGACAAACACACAATGGTTTTCAGCAACGTCCTACAAAGCAAACATCGGTATTTTTTCATGATCATGTCTTAATCCAAAAATCACCACATGCTACAAATAGACCATCAGTAACACAAGATCATCTAACCTATGTCCTAGAGAGTGATAGAAACCTTAGATGTAGATTTTGTGTTATGTGTGTGTTCCCTGTGAACTATGTGTGCTCTGACAGAGTAGGTTGCACCCCAAAAGCCCAAAATGGCTCAGAATGCCCCCAAGTGTGCCTAAATAGTGTAGAATATGTCAATGATGTATTTGGGGCCCAATTGGGTGTATTTGGTAGTTATTAAGACACAATTGGGAGGTCAAGTGCAAACTATGGGGAAATGGCATCTGAATAAGACCTAAAACTGCAAATTTTCAAAGCTATACTCCCAAGTGTGCCCAAATAGTGCAAACTATGTCAATGATGTAGTTGGAAATTTTTGGAAATAGTTGGTAAGTTAGAAATAGCAAACAGAAGTTTTGGTGACTCCTAAAACTTCTCCTAAGGGTCCCAAGTGTGCCTTGATAGAGCAGAGTGCACCCTAGGACATCAAGCTAACTAACTGCATAGAATGAAAGGATACAACCATATTACTAGACCCCCTAATTAATCTAGATGTGAAAAGGAAGAGTATATAGTCATTATACCCTCCCAAGTGAGCTCATTCCTTGCACCTACAAGCACAAAAAAAGAAAACCCAAGTTAGATATGCATGTTCACGTTGGGTTCACCAAATGTAGTACCTAGAAAATGGGTTAAATGCATAACATAATATGACCAAATCAAAAATTTGATAATCATATGTTAGTACCCACTAGTCTACCATGAAAGAAAAACTAATCAAAAGAAGCAAACACAAGGTTAGAAACCCCTTGTTTCGTTTGTAGCTCCCATGTCCTTCTTTCTTCTCCAAATAATGCAGCTCCAACTTGCCTATAGTGCACACAAATTTGAAGCAAAATTCTATTATGTGGATAATGCCATGAGAATACTAGAAGTGTGATTTTAGTGTAAGAGGAAGAATACAAAATGCAAAGAAGCTAGGGACTCAAAGACTCAAGAATTAACACCCAAAGACTCAAGAGTTAGGACATAAGGACTCAAGAGTTAGGACCTAAGGAGCTAAGGACCAGAAATGAGAGTAGGAATGCTCATTTCATAATGGGCATGGAGGATGAGAGCATTGGATTTTTCACCCTTTGATATGTGATGTGGCAAGAGATTCCTTTGAGAATCCATGATGCATATGACAAAAGATGCCAAATCTAGGATTCTATGATGCATGGAAGTCAAACTTGACTAAATGTGGAAGAGAATCTATGACGCCTCATAAGACACCTCAACCCACTTAAAGCGAAGAATCTATGACAAATAAGCCAAATATGGACATGACTAAGAGAATAAGAATATTTGATTATGACAAATCTTAGCCAAGTGTCAAAGGAGAATCCACAAGGTGTCATATCCAAGTATCATCATGATGCAATATCTTATGGAATATTTGAATTAAAAATCCTTTTATTCCACAAAATAAGAATTAGTAGAAATAGAATTAATAATGGAAAATGTGACTTAGGAAAATTTTGAATTTCTATGGTTTGCGGATAATGAATCAAATAATTAATAAAATCAATTAATTGAGGACAATAATTAGGAAAAATAATTAGTAAGAAGAATAGGATTAAATTATGGGTTATTTAATCCTATAGAGAAAATTAGTAAATGATTGGCCAGATTGATTAAATAAGTGTGACAGTATCCTTTGATGAGAATGTGATGATGGTATGGATTGAATATGATGATGATAGATAGAGAAAAGCTATGGTCAAATTGATTGATTGAAATTGATAACATGCCAAGGACACACGACATGAATTGATTGATATGTAACATTAAACTGACATTGTAAATGCTACAAGGTTGAAATTGATTGAAAAGGTTTGATCATAATTACATTGACAGACACTGTCAGTATTATTAAAATGGTTGATGATGCCATTATTTGACATTGAATGCTTCAACAATGTCAAAGATTAAATGACATGAATGATAGTTTGACCTAGCACTGAGAACCATGATAGTACTAAGGTTAGATTGATAAGATTGATAGGTTGATAGGTTTCCAAGGCACTAAAAGCCATAACAATAACTAGGATAAGATAAATGATGATTGATTTGGGATGTTTGATATGTTCCAAGTTTATTAGGATTGATTATGATTGATTCCAAGTTGATTTAGGGTGATTTTGAGTTGATATGAAATTGATGTGAAAAAGGATACAAATGATGAAATATGATCAATTTGGCAAAAAGATCAAAGTTAGTAGAATGAGAAAATGGGACAAATTAGTATGAATAAGTGATGAAACCATAGATGCAAACCATTTTTGAGCATCTACAATAGTGATACTGAAGTTGAGAGACAAAATGCAACCACAAGAATTGAGCCTAGACTATCCAAATATGTCAAAGGACACCATCTAGAAGATCAAATCACTGGAGACAAAGATGCAAGGCCAATGAAAAGAAATAGGTTGAGAAGTGAATATGTTTTCTAAGCATGAAGGAACCTAAGACAATGAGAGATGTTTTGGAATATGATGATTGGTACAAGGCTATGGAAGAGGAAATTCAATAGGTAGAAAAAAACAAGACTTGGAGCATAGTTCTTAGATAAGAAAACAAGAATGTGATTGGAAAAAAATGGGTATTTAGAAACAAGCTAGATGAGAATGGTGAACTGACAAGGAACAAAGCAAGACTAGTTTGCAAAAGGTATGCACAAGAAGAAGGAATTGATTATGGTGAAACATTTTCCCCTGTTGGAAGAATGGAAGGAGTAAGAATAATTCTACTTGCTTATGCTACTTACAAAGGTTTTAAAGTTTATCACATGGATGTCAAATCTATATTTCTAAATGGTATATTAGAAGAATAGGTCTACATAGAATAACCAAAAGGATTTTTGGATAAGGAAAATAAGAAAATGGTATGTAGACTGCACAAAGCCCTGTATGGATTGAAAGAAGCACCAAGAGCACTTTATGAGAGACTTCACACTTATCTTGTTAAGATTGGATTTGAAAGGACAAATGATAACAACAATTTGTACATAAGGAAAAATAAGGAAAAAGTTATACTATTATTTGAAATATTTGTTGATGATATCATATTGGAGGACAAGATGTTTTTTGTAAAGATTTTGCAAAATAGATGAAGCAAGGATTTGAAATGTCAATGTTTGGTGAGATCAAATTCTTTGTAGGATTTTAAGTCTATCAAATGAAGAATGGTGTATACATCACTCAGTCAAAATATGTCAAGGAGATATTGAAGACATATGGACTTGAAGATTCAAAACTAGTAAGTACACCTATGTTAACAACACTCAAGCTATCAAAGAATGGTGATTCAACTGAGGTCAATCAAACATTATATAGATCCTTGATTGAAAAATTGCAATATGTAGTACACAATAGACCTAATAATGCATTAGCTATGTAGATGTTTGCTATATTCTATGCGAACCCTAGAGAGAACCACTTGATGATAGTAAAAAGGATAATGAAATACTTGAAAGGAACAGAAGAGTGTGGTTTATACTAAAAGAAGAATGAAAAGTTTGAATTGAAAGCCTACACTAATGATGATTGGGATGGAAATATTGATGATAGAAATAGCACTAGTAGAGGAGCATTCTTCTTAGGTAGAAGACTTGTTACATGGACTACCAAAAAGTAGAGTTGTACTTCACAATCTACAGCTAAAGCAAAGTATGTTGCTACTGCTATTAATTGCACAAACATTGTATGGATCAAAATAGTTACTAAAGGGAATGAAGGAAGAAATTATTGAACTAGTGACAATTTATTGTGATAATAAAAGTGTTATAAATATATCAAAGAGTTCTATAATGCATATAAAGACAAAACACATTGAAATAAAGTATTATTATGTAAGGGAGTTGGTTCAAGACAAAGAGGTGAAGATGGAATATATCTACACGAAGGAGCAAATTGTTGATATCTTCACCAAAGCATTACCTAAGGATCCTTATGATTATCTAAGAGGTAAATTAGGGGTGATACCCCTATCAAAGGCTATGTAAAAGATAGAGGGAGTACCTTACATCAAACAAGCTAACATTCATTTCATACAAATTGATGCAGTGGATCTTGCTTTAGGAGCTACCAAAAGTAATTGCAGAACTCAAATTTCAAAATAGTCACAAGCAAGGTGATAGAGGGTGGAAATTAAAGAGCTTGCAAAAAAAAAAAAGCCTATGTCTACATATATCAAGATGCCAAGTATTGAGTATGTCTTTGGCATTGTTTTCAAAGAGGGATAAAGTATAGTACACTGATCAAGTGCATACTAATCAAGAGGGAGATGATCCAAGAAATAATCAAGCAAGAAAGTACATTATCAAAAGAGGAACAATGAAGTGAGAGTACATCATTAGAATATCAAGAGATTGAAAGAAAGAAAGAGGGAGAAAGAAGAAAAAAAAGAGGGAGATATTTTGATATTCTACTAATCCATGGAAGAAGAAAATATTATATTTTGTAACCTAAGAGGAAGTTGCTAATAGAGGGAGACGGCCTTACTATGTTGACCTAGTTAGTTTTATAGAACAAGATGTTCATCATTTGTTTGACTAGTTGATTAGTTTGGTTTCCCATCAATGCCAAAGAGGAAGATTCTTGATATATGATCGAAAAGATCATTTAAGTAGGAGAATGTTGAAAGAAGACTATGTGTTTTCAATCATTGTTTTGTCACTAATGTCAAACCTACTATATGATGGTAAGATAATTCTTATATGTTTCAAGCACTATCACTTAGTCAATTGATGAAGAGGATTTGATCAACAAGATGTAACAAAAGTACCTAGAGGAAAGGTTGAGTTATGATTATGTATTGAAGTGTGAGAATCAATTAAGACAATGATAACATAATGTATTGATAATCTACTTGTGGTTACAAAATTATTTGCTACACTTAGAAAGTTTAGAAGAATAAGGTTGGACAAAGTTCATTTGCTAAGCTTGACCAAGTTGATAGAAGGTGCTAAGAAAAGTTTTAGATTATGGTAAAAACAAGTTTTGAAGGGACCCCAAAATCCTTTCACATCCTCAAAAAGGAAAAAGAAATACAATCATTAGGAAAATAGTCCTTAAACCTATTGGAATTAGCACCAAAATCAAGTTTTATAAGGACCTGAAACCACAAACATAGTCCAAATAAAGTACCCATTTTTTACAAGGACCTAGAACCTCCAATATAGTTTAAAACTAAAAACCAAAAAACATGACCAAACACAGGAACCATATGTAACAACCAGCAAAAAGGACTTGAAAAGAAACCCAACTAGAAAAGCAAACCCAAAGAAACTATTGCAGTTCCATGATTATCTTAATTGCCTCCTTACTAATCTTAACTATGTCCTAGATGGAGTTAGTAGTCAAAGAAGCAACAACAATCAAAGCTTTCTTCCTCGAACTCTATTTTTTCCTCTTGCTAGGGCCCTCCAAAGATATGGTTCCTTCATTTTCTCTTTTTCCTAGGCTCACCACTGTAGCATAGATGCTTGAAGTTACCTACTCCATTTTTGTTCCACTTTCCTTGATAAGAATTCTAAAATTCTACTCATAATCCTTAAATTTTTTTGGGATGCCTCCCATTTGCTCCTCCAAGTGATTGATAATAGCTCAGTCAGCCTCCTGGTGCTAAGAAAAGTTAGTGCAACCTAAGCAAAAGGTTATTTGGAGCTCAGTGAAAGCAATTTCTAGTGGATGCTAAGTAAATTAGTATGTGCTGAGAAAGATAGTAGATGCCAAGTGATTTTTAGTTGATGCCGAGTGCTAGTAAATTCCAGTTGATGCTAAGTGATTTTAAAATAGATGCCAAGTAACACAGTATGTGCTAAGCATCAGTAAATTAATAATTTCGAGCTATTGCATTATGAAAAAGATCAAAGATTCACCAAATAAAAGCCAAAAAGTTTGTTTTCTTGGAACTTTTAAATTAGAAGGAAGATAAGATTGATGAGCTGGAGACACAAAATCTTATGTAAACCATTTTGGAGGCAAATTCAAATGGATTCTAGGAGAAGTTTCTAGAAAAGACAAGATATGAGGTAGATACATTGTATCCTACCTAATCCATCAAAAACCCTAATTTTTGAGATGAATAATGAGTAGGAAAAAGAGTTCTAATTTCCTATATGTGGGAATGTCTGGTCATGGAAGCAATGCTGGATGGAAGTTAGAGAGTTTTGGATGCAAAAATATAACAAGAAGAAGGAAGAGGGTTTGCTTCATCAAGTGACCTAAGGGAAGAAGTCTACAATGGTGAACTAAGCAAGGAGGTTTAATGAGGATGAATGCTTGAAGGGTAATCATCTTGTCAAAACATGAAAGATTGGAAGCCAGGTAGAGTTGAGAACTAAATAGTGATCTATAATCTACAAGTAAGGTATAAAGTTGTATCAAATCAAAGCTCTATTGTTACTTTCTAACAATTGTAATAGATTAGGGTAAATCCTTTGGAGAAAGGTTAACTTAAAAATCATTGGAAAATCCTTTTAGAAGGTGGCATTCCAAGTGAATGGCCTAAAGTCCTCTAATGAGGCTCACTTTTAACAAGGTGATTGAAATCTCTTAATTAGGTAATAGTGTGTATTATGACCTTTAACAAGGTTTGCCTTTAATAGGGAATCACTTTAGAAGAGTGAAAAAGGAGTAGCATGTTACTGATGGTTTTTCTCAAATTGGGTTTCCATGTTAAAACATTATGTTAAGTGTGACGATGGATTTGTTGTGTTTCATGCTTTAAATTTCTACATATTGATTTAACAGTTACATATTAGTTTTAGTTAACACACAATGAATGCATGCATTGTTAAGAATGTTATATGGGTTCACTAAATTATGAAAAAATTTATTTATACATTTGGACATTGAGTAACTAATTCACTTCCCCCCCCCTCCCATCTCAATTATTCTAAATGAATTCCAATGAAGAGGGCGTGCACAATTGTTTACTAAACTTCCATTCCATTTCTAATGATGATATGTGCATGTTGGGAACCAATTGATTATGTAATATTGCATTGAATACTCTAAGAACCCCTTTCAATATCTCACTCTTCAAAAAATATTTTATTCCCTTAGCATCTTATTATTCTGATGCAATTAGTTGAGCCCCAAAGTTGGTCTAGCTAAAAAGGTTTTCATTTTGAAATAGCTGATCTCTCAATTTGGCCTACTGAACATCTGCAATTGATGAAGATCAGATTTGACTACCAAAGAATCAAAACTGAACTCAATTTTCAACCTTTTGCAAACTACCAATTTCATGCCAAAGGGTCCTTTTACTAGCCTTAAAAACTAACCAAAACACCTAACTGGGTTCTAAAATTAGACACATTGATTCTTTGTTCAAGATTCTTGCACCCTACCAAACGTCATGTTGTGATGATCACTTAATCAAAAGATATTGACCATCAAAATTACCTTCTTAGACTTTCCTATAAGAAAACATGTTAGAAAAACCATAAAATGCATTCGGTTTTGGCTTTGAAAATAGGTCAAGCTAACATTGGGGAACACAAAAACTAGGGAATTGGTTCCCTATCATGAGTAGAGTATAAATATATGATTTGGGATCATTAAAAATAACTAGAAAAATTTGGTGAGTAGACAAAGTGGGCTACTTGGATTTACAAGACTGGGAATAGTGGTAGAAAAGCAATGTTTGCAAATGGAATGGACCTAGGAAAGTGTGTAGATAGATGCATCAAGACTTGTAAATTGGCACACTTAAAGAATTTTTAGAGTAGAACACAATGGTTTAATCCATTTGATCTCACCTATCATAGATTCATAACTATGACATCCTAAATAGGGGTATTGACCAATCTACACTTTATGACACTAGTAAAACTTTACAATTTGTAAATGAAATCACATTTGAAAACTAATCAAAAGGATTTTTCATAAGCTCAAAATTGAAAAAAAAAATTCTATAACCTCTAGAATGTAATGAAAAAAGAAATTTCTCATTTTGGTCAATTGGGTCAAACTTATAACAAGTCAAAAGGGCCTCCCAAATTTAGCATGACAACATAAACAAATGACTTTGAGGGATTCAAAATCTAGACAAAACATGTTGAAACAACTTGAGATCTAAAAATTAGGTTCTTTGATAGTCATACTAAACAATCCCAAAGTAGAAAGTCATGAAGCATTACTAAGTGTGAGATATTCAAAATGAAACTTCACATAATGGCTCAGAATGGAAATGTATCTTTATGGGACAAGTGGATATGTTATATGAAAGGTATTATAAACATTAAAAACCTCTTAGGCCTCAAATGGACATCTAGGTAAACATGCATTAAAATATGCTTATAGGGATCAAAATCTTCGAATAGTACACAAATTATGAAAACAATTTTGAGTCCCAGTAAAGAGAGAGAAATTATCCTTCAAAGGTTCCTAATTCAAATTTCTAAAATCTACATAGATCCTTATTTCTCTATTCTTATTCCTAACTAGTACTATATGTGCTACCTAGGTAGAGTGATGAATGGGATAAATGATTCTTGCCTTTAGCATCTTGTCGACTTCCCAAAATATAGTATCTACTACATTCAAATTATAATTCCTGTACTTCTGTCAAAAAGGAGTTGCATTATGTTTTAAGGAAATATGATGCTTCATTTTCCTACATCTTAGCTTTTCAAATCTTCATAACTCCAAGAAAAAAGATATTGATATTCTATGAAAAGTTTTTTGGTAGCTTCCTTCTCCTTAGATCAACAACACTTTCCAATATTGATCATTTTGGGACTTTGCATGTCTGCACTATTCACCCCTTTGAATTCACCATTAGTAGGCCCCTTTCTATCCTCATTTTCTTTATGTAGGTATCATGCCTATTAAACATTTTTTCCAATGATATAAGGTATGGGGGAATGACATTACCTCACAATTGGACGTGATCAGTTTGATCTTCTTTTTGCTTCTAGTTAGGGTCTTCTTGATTTTCTTCATTGGTTTGGTCTTTGCAGGTAGCTTTTTCATTCTATAAAAATAATTTCAGACTCTTCTCATCTTCGAACACTTGCCAAAATTCTATATTGTTAGGAACAGAGGCTCAGTACACAATTTTCACCTAATACTTCTTATCTTGAATTCTAGGTGAAGGAGCAATAAGGAGGCAAAAAATCTAGCAAATCTACTTTAGCATTGATCTCCCTTAGAATTGATTTAATTGTGAATTCATCAAGCCCCTGTATTTCATCCTAGACCCTATTTTGATAATTTTTTTACTTATAGTTCTTCACAAAGTACCATCCCCCCCTTTTTTTTTGCACAATGAGCTTTGCATCACCCCGAGCTTTCAAGATCTTTATTCCCTATTTCTTTGTAGCTATTATGCAAAGTAAAAAAGCTTTATATTCTAACATGTTGTTTGTATTCCCAAATTCTAGCTGGAGAGCTATTGGTTCAGGCTCTCCTTTAGGAGATATCAACACTACACCTGCACTAGACCCTGATGAGGAGCAACTTCCATCAAAATCCAATGTCCATATAGATGATGATTCTTCCTCTTCACTAAGGATCTCTTTTCCTAGGTCTTCAATTTCTTTCTCATTTAGAACATCTTCAATAAACAACATATAGTTGTCAAATTCTAATTCTTTATAGATAATATGGGCTTTGTGATCATCTAACCTAAAAACAGTAAATTTTTCTCTCTTCAGGTTCCAACTTAACCTTCTTTTTTCCAATGGGTATGACTACTTGAGACCAATCTAGTTTTATTTATCCTCCCAGGTCTCTACAAAAACTCCTACTTAAGAGTAGGCCATAGCTTGTTGAAATATCTTCAACTACGATTGTCAAGAATATTTTCTTCTTTGGATGAGAGGCTAGTGCCACCTAAGCATCTTTAATTTCTCCAAGTAATGAGACTTTTTTTGCATCCATAGAACAACATATATCATGGACTTTGGTGAGCGTGAGGCTTAGAGCTTTAGCTATAAAAAAAGGCACCACATTGTTCAAAGCACCTGAATCAATTATACAATTACTCAATTTTCACCCATTGATGTATAATGATATGTAGAATGGGTGAATTCACTCTTCTCAATAAAACACAAGTATTCACTTTTTCTAATTAGTAAAAAAAATTGGGAAACAAACACCATGAAATAGGCACACAAAACTTACTAATAGTTTGATTATAGGAAACTTGTCAAAGAATCACTTCTCAAAGATATTTAAAACCCAATCAAACATTATGTCTTCTTTATTGTGAACTTCTTAGGGCTCTAGAAAAGGGGATAGTGGATTATGCTCTTTGATATTTGGAGGTGATGCCCAAGAGTAAATCAAAAACCTAGACCCCTTTGGAAGATGGTACTCACAAGAGGCAAAGAAGGTAGTGGTTCTTCCAAGTGAATCTTTTGCTAACAAGATTATTCTCTTTTCCCTTTTGGAAAATTAGAAAGCCAAAAGATTTTAGACAAGTTGGGATTGATAAGATAGCTCATGATGAATATGTTTGGTGTGTTTGGTTGAGTTGAAAAGGTAGATTAGTATGCTCTATTCCCTTATCAAAAAATTAGAAACTTGGACCCTTGAGTCCAAACCAAGTTTGAGTCAACCTTTAGTGGGCCTACTGGAGTGATCCAACCTTTAGGAATGAACAAGTGAGAACACACCTTTCACCGATGATTCCAAATCACTATAATAAATAAGCTTTGTATAGTCGAAAGCTCAAAAGCCATGTTAATTTCTTCCTTGTGATTCTTGATATCACATATCATGAGGAGGCTCTATCTACTATGCTAAATGACACCACTCCAAATCTTGTTGGCTAAGTGTGTACACTTTTAGATGTCAATGTGGTTGAGAGACCTTGACCTCACTTGTGGGGCCATTAGGGATTAATGTGAATGAAAGCCTATTAAATACTCATAGTTAGTTTCTACCTGATTCACCTCCAAAAGGGGGCATAATATTTGTGCAAGGAGGAAAAAGAACCTCTCTTATAAATCCTCACCATGGGCATGTATCTATACATTGGAAGGTGGTATATGAAACTAGCCCCTACCTCAAGGGTAACCTTCAAACATATATGTTATTGAGTCCTTGGAATACACCAAAAACATGGGCACCCTCTAGTGGGATGACATGGCCACATGAGGTGAACACATGCACATAAGATGTGAGACAAAGGTTTTTATTCCTATACCATTTTCATTTGTAGGGATAAAACATATCTTTTTCAAGTTAAAAAACTACCCAAACTATTCAAAACAAAAGGTTAAGAATTCATTGTCTCTC
Organism: Cupressus sempervirens; assembly: GCA_028749045.1. Classification (NCBI taxonomy): domain Eukaryota; kingdom Viridiplantae; phylum Streptophyta; class Pinopsida; order Cupressales; family Cupressaceae; genus Cupressus; species Cupressus sempervirens. The sequence continues at coordinate 1,040,447,505 of CM053787.1, forward strand.
TAAGTTTATTTGTCTTCAATTGGATTGTTTACAAATAATTCTTGTGTCCCACTATCTACTTTACAAATGAGTCTAAAAAACCAACTGCTATACTTGCAAATTAGTCAAAACTATGTCAATCTCAGACAATGTCCAAATCTATTTGGAATAAGACATGCTATCTAAAATTTATCTAAAACTTGTCAAAATAGGTAAAAATAACTTCAAAATATAGTCAAATCTAATAAGTTTATCCTTTACTCACCTATTTTTCTATGAAATATTGTGTGAGTTAGGATCTTAGGGTCCTACAATTTTCACTTTCTTACATCATCCTCTGTACTTTCTCACCTAAGAAGCTCTATTTTCTCACATGAGCTTGTTTAGGATGACTATTAAAATTGGTTTAAAACTTGGTTAAATTGGTTAAACTAGTCATTTCCTTACATGATTCTATGTATAACCTCATGTGAGATACGATTTTGAGACTTGTTGTTCCCTTTCCTCATGTTTGTGTGTCTACTTCCTCAAATGGGTCTACATGGATCCTCAGACAAGCTTTTTTCCCTGAAACTATAAATTTTTTTTTAAAATCAGTCTATCAAGTCCACTTTTTCACCTTAGAAAGCATTTACTTGCATGAAATATGTCATAAACTCATTCCAGTAACCATTTCCTTATGTGAGTGTGTCATAAATTGTCAAAATTAGTGACCTATTCTGAATTTTCTTGTCAAAACTCTGTCCAAATCTTGTCTCTATTTAGATACACTAGTATACTTCTTTGCCTACAAAATTCTATAAATTATACAACTTACTCTATTAAACACTTGTGATTAGTGTAGAAACTAGTCTTGCGACTCTATTGTCTCATTGTTCTACTATGTTGTCATATCTTGGTGTTATGATAGTTAAATCTTATGATTATTCTAGCCACTTCTCTAACTACTCATACCTTGGTATACATCACCCTTACTATCACTTACATACTTTGAGACAAATTTCTAAGTGTGTTCCTTGTCTAAATCTTGTCACATTTCATTATCTATGACTGTTGCAACTAGGAGTTGAAACATATTTCATTCTCATCAACCTAGAACAGGTAGAGGTAGAGGTAAGAATCATGGTAGAGATTATTCCTAATTCTATACATAATCTAAGTGTAGTAGAGGATCCTCATGGTCTTCTTCACCTATTACATCGAAGGAAGGATCATATCAATCTCTTCCCCCTATTGGTCCACCTTACATCAAATGAGTCTTTTTCAAAAACTTAAAACAAGTTTGCAATATGTTGTTCCAAAAACATCCAAACATTGAGAGGTTATTTATTAAACATTAGTTTAACACAAAAAAATTACAACTACATCTTGAAACAAAAACATTGAACCTCCATACAACACACCTATATAGTCTAGATAGACTAAAAACTTGCATACTGATAGGATGATAGACCAAGACTAAGAAACTAGTGAAAATAGTAGGAGAGAAAATAGAGATGAACACCAAGGAACTGAAAGGCTCAAGAGTCATTACACCTACACAAATGACTATGTGGATACCAAAGAAATACCCCCAAAAGACATAAAAAACTATCACAAAGACAAAATCTTCCGAAATTTGATGGAAATCTTACTCAACAAAGAGAAAGAGAAGTATTTCCTCAAACTAGCTGAAGAAGGACCTAAGCTACCCCCATAATACAATGTTGAAACTATTATCATCAAAGAAGAGGAATCTAAAACCACTAAACTATGAAAAAAACTCCAAGCCATGCAAGAGAAATTGGCACAAATGATGAAAGAAAAGACAAAACTATTAAACAATACGCACTAGATGTTATTTGTCCACTTCCTTTTGACAAGGATGTTTACACACCTCCTTTTCTTAGACAAGCTAAACTACCTAAATATGATAAGTACATAGGCAAGTATGATCCCCAAGATCACTTGAGAGAATTTAGTACCTTGTCCATGGATTTCATAAATGATGAAACATGCCTCATGTTCTTGTTCCAACATAGTGTGGATGGTCAAGCTATGGACTAGTTCTCACTATTACCTACTAGGATCAAAACTTGTGATGAGATTTTGAAAATGTTTATACAATAGTACTTGCATAACATCCAACATTTGGTTAACATAAGAGATCTTTGTAACCTCAATAGAGAGTTGGAGTACCTTTCTTAACATTTCTTCGAATATGGAATCAACTATACACCAAGTACTCATGTAAGATACCTGCAATTGAGAAACTTGACATATTCATGGATAACCTCTTACCCAATTTTGGATAAAAACTATAGCTTCAAGGGATACATACCTTTGAAGATATGATCACACAAAGTATCTACATAGAGGAATTAATGGGTAAGAAAGGTGATCTAGCCCTCCAAATAGATAATAAACATGGGTCCAACTCTAAAAAAGACAAGTCCAAGTATGTTAACAAAAACTAAGATGTAGTACATGATGAAGTGGTAGAAAATACCACTCCTATGCCTCCTAAGGATGATTTTAATATAATATACAATATACATGCAACCAAAGCCACTAAGAAGGATACTATAGATAATAAAACATCTAGAAACAATGTTAAAAATACATCTTGGGATTCTAGACCCAAACAAGAATACACACCTCTAGGTGAACCTCTTGAAGTGGTCTATAAGAATCTTCTTCAAAATCAAATTCTCACTCCTCTTGAGAATTCTTGTCCATATGATCCACAACCAAGACTCAAATGGTAGAATGAAAGAACATTTTAGGAATACCATAAAAAAGGTCATAAAACCAATAATTAAATTAACTAGAGACATAAGATCTAAGACCTCATTGATGATGGTGATGTAGTTGTGGGAGGACATAACAAAATATTGGGTCATAAAAATTTCAAAGAACCATTTCCTCCATATGAGAAGTGAGAAACTTCTAAATTGAAAACTAACAACAAGGTCAACTAGATGTATACCAATGAGGAAAATGTAATCATGATGCAAGAGCATCCTAGGTTGCATTTCTATCCTAAATATTTTTAGTTTTCCTACTCTACCAAGTTACAATTTCTTGCACTATTTAGTTCTCAGTGGGCATCGAGCATTGGAGGATGTTGAGCTCATAGTTTTTGCTAAGCAATATTTGCTTATCAAGTGAGTTTATTTAGTTGTATTTACAATAGGTCAACTTGTGGTTGTGCATGTATTTAAGAGGTCTTGGTTTGAGTCTTAAGAGAGAGAACTTAGAGTGAGTAAGAAGTAGAATACAAATTTGGATCATCAAAGGTTGTAATTAAATATTATTTGGTCATAACCTAGAAGGCCTTATAGCTGGACATGTATAGATCTTGGAATGTATATATGAATGAAGACATTTTCTTCCTTTATCTCTTGAGTTGGTTATATTTGTTTTTGTTTCTACTGTGGTTACTATACATAGGTAATTTGAATAGCTAGGTGTGCCTTTGGCCCTAGCTATTTCATCCCTTCCTACATCAGGTGGTATCAAAGTAATCAAGGTTCATCCTTGTTGAGATTGGATTATGTAGAACCCTAGGTGAATTTGGTTGTGGGGTGGCAGATCTAAAGATTTGACCTACAACTTATAAAAGGTTACAATCTTACAGGAACTTGATTTACAAAGATGGTTTCAGGTAGAAGAAATATTGATAATGCAATATTAGATACATTGAGAAAAACTATGGCTAGGTTAGAAGCTATGGAGATAGACAAGAGGAGAGGAGAAAATCTTGATTATGTAAGTGACAATGAAGCAATAGCACCAAACCCTAATCCAGAACTTGAAGAAGATCAATATGAAGCAAGGTTGTTAAGAGTATTGTTTAGAGCTAATTCAAAACTTGTTCTAGAAGTTGTTCCTTATGATGGAAAGTTGGATATGAATTCTATGTTGGATTGGATCTTTGAAATGGATAGGTTCTTTGAGTATGAAAACAATCCTAATAATAGGAAGGTGAAAATTGTAGGTATAAGGTTGAAAGGACATGCCTCATTGTGGTGGGAGCATTTGCAAACTGATAGACAATGAAGATGAAAGGAAAAGATCAAGACTTGGCAAAAGATAGTAAACAAAGTGAAGAACAAATTCCATCCTACTAATTACCAAATGAACTTGTTGAGAAAGATACAAAATTTGAGACAAAGAGATGACTATGAAGGAGTATACTGAAGAATTCTATAGGTTGGACATTAGATCTAGACATGTAGATGATGATGTTGAGAAAATTGCAAGGTATATAAATGGACTAAGATCTAGAATTCAAGATGAAATAAGTTTTGTAAAAATTGGTAAGTGTGGAAGAAGCATACCAATATTCCTTAAAGGCTGAGGAGATCTTGAAAAAGAGGAATGAACAAAGAGAAAGAGGTAGAGGTGGTAGATTCTAGAGAGGCAAAGGTAGATCTTATGGAGAAGGTGGAAAATTTGATAATCATGTGCAAGATAAGGAAAATCTAAGTGGAAGAATGATGACAAAGGCAAGACTGAGTGGAAAGGTGGTGATTCTTATTGAGGAAGAGGTAATTCCTATTCTAGAGGTGGATTTCATGGTAATTGTTTTAGATGTGGTAAAGAAGGGCATATATCCTTTGAATGAAGATATTCTAAAAGTGGGCAAGGTAATAGAAGTGTTGTGATTCAAGGAGAAATTGAGGGTTCACCAAGTGGAACTGAGGATGGTGAAAATCTGATGGTGAGAAGAACCTTATGTAATAAGGGAAGTGATGAGGAACCTTTTTTAAGAAGTCTTTTTAAAACAAGATGTAATATGGTTGGAAAATGTTGCAAGGTAATCATTGATAGTGGAAGTTCTACAAATTTGGCATTAGAAGAGTTGGCTACAAAATTACAATTGTAGAGGCTAAAGCATCCTAAACCCTATCATGTTTCATGGATTAAAGATGAGCATGAGATATTGATAAGTGAACAATGTATTGTGAAGTTCAAAATTGGACATTACTTTGATGAAGTTTTGTGTGATATTATGCCTATGGACTATTGTCATATTCTATTGGGTAGACCTTTTCAATATGATAGATATGCTAAACATGATGAAAGATTGAATCAATATAATCTTTTAGTGAATGGGAAGAAGAAAATATTGCTTCCTTTGATTGAAAGTCTATGGATTTGCATGGTTAACAGAAAACAATTTGAAAAGTAAATGAAAAAGAATCAAGTTTGTACTATAATTCCAAGGAGATTAAGTTGTGTCAATATTAACTGAGTGCTAGAAAATAGTGTTAATTGAGTGCCAATTAGTGGTGACTAAGTGATAGCTGATAGTATTGACCAAGTACCAAAATAAATTACATTTTTTTTGAATAAGTATAAAGATATTTTTGTAGAGGATATACTTGATGGTTTAGCTCTAGTAAGGATTATAAGTCATTGTATGGATTTGATTCCTAGAGCTAGTTTTCTGAACAAAGAACCATATAGATTGACACATACAGAGAATTAAGAACTTAACAAAAAATTGCATGAGTTGGTGAAAAAAGGTTTGATTAGGGAAATCTTGAGTCCATGTGTTGTACCTATTATATTACCACCTAAAAGGAATGGAGAGTGCATAATGTGTATTGATTCCAAAGCTATTAACAACAACATAGTGAAATATAGGTTTCCTATGTCAAGGATGGATGACATAATGGATTGTTTGAGTGGAGAAAAGTATTTTACCAAGATTAATTTGAAGAGTGGTTATCATCATATCAAAATTAGAGAAGGTGATGAATGGAAGACTACTTTCAAGACAAAAGATAGTTATTATGAATGGTTGATTATGCCATTTGGTTTGACTATGCACTTAGTACTTTCGTGAGGCTAATGAATGAAGTTTTGAAAAGATTCTCGAGTAATTTTGTGATTGTTTACTTGGATTACATCCTGATATTTAGTAATACTAATGAAGAACATCTTGAGCATATTAGAAAAGTATTACAAAGATTTGGTGAAGTTGATGATTAATTTGAAGAAGTGTTCTTTAATGCAAGAAGAGGTTGTGTATTTGGATTTTTGATTTCAACTGATGGTTTGAAGATGGATCTTGAGAAGGTTAAAGAAATTTTGGAATGGCCTACACCTAAGAATGTGGGTGAAGTAAGATCATTTCATGGATTGGCTAGTTTCTATAGAAAGCTCATAAGAAATGTTAGTTCTATTTGTAATTCTATAACTAACACAATAAGAGGAGGTAAAAATAAATTTAAGTGAACACATGGAGTCGATAAGAGTTTTAAGAATTTGAAACAAAAGGTCATTGAGTTACCTATATTTTCTTTACCTAATTTCAATAAGGTATTTCAAGTTGAATGTGATTCTAGTGGTAGTGGAATAGGACCTATATTTAGTCAAGAAGGTAAACATGTTGCTTTCTTTAGTAAAAAGTTGAATGATGCTAAAAGGAAGTATTGTGTGTATGATCAAGAGTTTTATGCTATTGTCCAAGCCTTGAAGAAGTGGAGAAATTATTTGGTTCCTAAGGAGTTTGTGTCGTATACTAATCATAAAGCTTTACAATTCTTGGGAAGTCAACATAAATTGAATCAGAGACATATGAAGTGGGTTGAGTGCTTGTAGAGTTTCACATTTTTTATCAAGAATAAGAGTAGAATTACTAATAGAGTTGCTAATGCACTGATCAAAGGACATTCTTTGTTTACTAAAATAAAAGTTGAAGTTCTTAGTTTTGATGACATGAAAGAGTTGTATGATACTGACCCTAATTTTTCTGAGGCATGGAGAGAGTGTAGAGCACCAAGTCTAATAGATCACATAACTAAGTATGATAAATATTTCATTGAAGAAGCTATGTTATTTAAAAAGATTTTGTTGTGTATCCATAAAAGTTTTATGAGAGTTAATTTGATCAAGGAAAAGCATAGTGGAGGATTGGCTGGACATTTTGGAATTGATAAGACATTGAGTTTGTTGAAGGATAAGTATTATTAGCCACATATGTATAAGGATGTTCAAAAATTTGTGAAGAGTTGTGGAGTTTTTTTAAGTTTCAAAAGGAGTAAGTCAAAATATTGGTTTGTATGGAGTGACATTAGTATGGATTTTGTTTTTGGATTTCTTAAGATAGTGAAGGGGTATTGTTCTATATTAATTTTTGTGGATAGGTTTTCTAAGATGGCCCATTTCATATGATGTAAGAAGACATTAGATGCTAAGCATGTTGATGAAATTTTCTTTAAAGAGATTGTGAGATTGCATGGATTACCAAGAAGTATTATTTCAGATAGAGATAGTAAGTTTGTTGGTTATTTTTGGAAGACTTTGTGGAAAAAGACGAGTACTAAGTTAAAGTTTAGTTATATTCCATCCATAGATAGATGGATAGATAGAGGTTGTGAATAGAAGCTTGGGTAATTTGATAAGATGTTTAGTAGGAGATAAGCCAAGTAATTGGGAAATAGTGTTGGCACAAGCTGAGTTTGCATATAATAATTTTGTGAATAGAAGTACAGGGAAAAAACCTTTTGAGATTGTTACTAGAATGCAACCTAGAGGTATATCGGATTTTAGAGATATTGCTAGTGAAGAGAAGAGAAGTGCTATAGGGGAAGAATTTTCTGATTTTATGGAGTCTTTGCATAAGGAAGTGAAGTTGAGGTTGGAAAAAAGTAATCAAAATATAAGGAGAATGTTGATAAGTCTAGAAGACATCATGATTTTGAAATTGGTGATGAGGTGATGGTTCATTTAAAGAAAGGAAGATTTCCTATTGGAACCTATAGTAAGATGAAGATGAAGAAGTTTGGACCTTTTAATATCTTGAAGAAGTTTGATAGTGGTAATGCTTATGAAGTTGAATTACTTGATGAGATGGATATATCTTCTATATTCAATATTGTTGATTTATAAAAATATCATGAGTTGGAAGATTAAGTGGAGGTGTTAGATTATTATCCACAGAAGAATATTGAAGAGGTTAAACATATACTAGAGAAAAGAGTCGGTAAGAGCACAAGAGGAAAGGACTACTATGAGTATTTGGTGAAATGGAAAAATAGACCTAGTGAAGATGCTACTTAGATTTCTTAGTTTAAGTTCAATACAACTCAGGTTCTGACACTTGCATGATTTAGGAGAATCATTTCTTTCTTCCATGGTTGTCTAATGTAGGAACATCCTAGGTTGCACTAATATCCTACATGTTTTTAGTTTTCATAGCTCTACTAAGTTAAAATGTCTTTCATTGTTGAGTTCTCATGTGCATCAAGCATTGGAGGATGTTGAGTTCATAGTTTTTGTCGAGTGATCTTTGGTTGTTGAGTCACCTTTGGTTTTTGAGTTCATGTGCCTGTCAAGTGATCTTTGGTTACTAAGTCATCCTTTGGTTACTAAGTGTGTGTGGTTTTTGAGTGGTCTTTGGTTGCTGAGCTCATTTGGATGTCGAGCTCATGTGGATGCTAACTGTCAATATCTCTTGGAGCCTTCCTTTTTCAAGTTGTCTATGTTTGGTTTTCTATTCCATTGCATTTAATTTAGTGTTACATATCTATTGCAAGCCAAATTTTGGCTTTTCTTATAATTTAGTATGAGAGTTCATTTAGTTGTATTTCCAATAGGTTTACTTGTGGATGTACATGTATTTAAGAGGTCTTGGTTTGAGTCTTAAGAGAGAGAACTTAGAGTGAGTAAGAAGCAAAATGCAAAGTTGGATCATTGAAGGTTGTAATTAAATATTATCTGGCCATAACTCAAAAGGCCTTATAGTTGGGCATGTAATAGATCTTGGAATGTATATATGAATGAAGCCATTTTCTTCCTCTATCTCCCAAGTTGGTTATATTTGTTGTTGTTTCTATTGTGTTGACTCTACACAAATAGTTTGAATAGCTAGGTGTGCCTTTGGCCCTAGTTATTTTGTCCCTCCTTGCATCAAATAAATATGGTTGAACCTTTGGATGTTGAATACTATGATGTAATCAAAGTCAAAAGGAAAAGCGATAATGCAAAACCAAAAACTCCATTCATTCTAAGAGGTACTACATCTCTCAAATCTAATCAAGAACAATTGTAGTTTTGTGCTAAAGTTGTCACATAATCTTGTGCTAAGATAGTCCTTAAAGGCCTTGCTCCTTCTATTCCCAAGACTAAATGACACAAAGACAAAACTACTAGTGGTTCAAAAAGAAAGAACACAAAACTTGTAACATCTTCTGCTACTACAAATCATAGTATACCTGAACAATTGCAACATACTAATGCTCAAATGACCATTTTTGAATTCCTTAAAATCTTTCCCGCTCATCAAAAGATTCTTGACAAAGCTCTTGCTAAAGAAAACATACCTAAATATCTTGATCTATTTCAATTTTAATCTATGGTAGGTCACTTGACTACACAAAACTATTTATCTTTCCCTAAATAAGATGATAATTCTTTGAGTCATCCTCACAATCAACCATTGCATATAGAAGTCATGATCCATCATAAATCTGTCTATCATGTGCTTATAGACAATGGTGTTGGTCTTAACATCTATTGTTCTAGTTTTCTTACACGACTGGGTTATGATGAGGAATATATTGATCCTCACAGGAAGATAGTTATTAAATCATATGATGAGGTAGCACAAAAATACAAAGGTCTATTATAAATAATAGTCAACCATGATAAATGGGGAGGGGGGGGGGGGGGGGGGGGGGTGGTGTTGAATCAGTTATCCAACTAAAATATTTATCAACCTTAATTATTCTTGACCATGTAACCAAATTAAACAAAAATCATAAAAAAAATGCACATACATAATTACACCAAATTTTTTAACTAGGGAATCCGTTGATCAAAGGGAAAACCCTATTGGGAATGATTCCCACAAAGATATACTAATATATATATATTCCTTGTTAGAGGATGGACTATTAGGAGTCTATAAACACATTCAATACATAAGAGTCCTTATTAGGAGACTTTGAATCCTTGTTAGTATATTCCAACCCTATTTGTAATTGTGCCAACCTTGTTAGGAATTGTGGATGATAGAAGGGCCCACTATCCAAACACCTTCTAGAGCAAGATGATTAAACTTCACTATCCAACTGATCTCTCAACTATTCCTTGTAGAATAATTGTTTGTACTATGTTTTATCCTCTTTCCTATATCCTATCAACTAGACCAATTATTATCAAACTTTTTAGACTATGTTACAAACCTTTGATCCAAATATCAAACCTCAAATCTCATAATAAAACTTCAACAATGAAGTTTTCTCAAATTTTGCTCTTCTCTACTTATCTTAGCATTTCAACCTGATTACTCAACCTTCATATCTTTTCTCCTCTTTTCACTCTTCTTACTTTCTACCTTTCTACATATGTATTAAAGGGAAATGTCCTTCCTTTATGTTGAGTCCATTAAACAATTCCCTTGAGTCAGCCCTTACACATTCTCAATTAACTATTATACGAACTCATTAAGAACACATTTTACTTAGTGATAACATCAATCTATTGTCTTATAACTTGAATAACTTTTTGTATGTGTAATGTTGTGATGAGAGAGCTTAGCAATGTCATATCTAGCATGTCTTCTACATTCCTTTAACCTTTCTTGTCAAAATAAATTTTTTGCTAAGAGATATAAAAAGTTTACCACAACATGCTTATGTAAACTCTATCTCTAAATAGTCTTCACAAAAACTTGCATAACTTCTTCCAAACTTAATATTTCTTGCACCCAAAGTTAGTTGCATCTACTAGACACTTAGTAGCATCTCCCATTAACCTCACTAGTGAAAATACTAAATGATCTATCCATACCAACTTAATATTTATCATTTTTCTTCTATTGGATACCACAAAAAACTTCTATTTTCACATCAAGGATGAGCATAGTCATGAATGTAACATAGCATCATGATAATGATCTAATCATATTTCTACAATACTCCCCCATAGTAATATCATCAACATTCATGCTTCCAAAAATGTACCTATTTGGCATTGATGGCCACATAGATTAAAGACATCTAGTTCCAAAAATACCACCTATTAAAGACTATTATTCTTTATTTTCAAATCCTCTTCATCAATCATACTAGCTTCTGTGTTTTCTCAACCTTATTACTAACACCAATTATTCACACACTCGTCCCATATATCAAAATGTTTTACATGCTATAATATTTCCCCCATTGACATCAATGAAAAAAGTTTCAAAAATCATCTTTCATTGCATTTTGTCAATCTTTGCAACAATTGTCTCTGTCCTACTCAAGTGTCCAAAGACACTATTCAAAACAAAATCTATCAAGAGTCCTAGATGAATCTATCCATCATAGATACTCCCCCATATAGGAAGCATCAACATCCAGTCCAAACAAATAATAGTGCTTTTTACCACTATATTTGTGCACTCTTGCATCATCTACTCTGATGTAGGTAAGGGCATAATCAATATCATAACTTGAAAATGCTCAAAATTCTCTTTGGGAAGAGGCTTAGTGAAAATATCTACAATCTTCTCTTTGGTGGTCACATACTCCAATCTAAATTTCTTTTCTACAACTTTCTCTCTCAACATGTGATATTTGATAGAAATGTGCTTAGTCTTAGAATGCAACATTAGATTCTTAGACATATTCACTATGCTTGTGTTATCACAATGTATGACAACAGGTTCACTTAATTCTATCCTTATATCCTTCAACATTTGCTTCATCCAAACAACTTGATTACAATTGTTTGCTATTGTAACATATTTTACCTCTACTATACTTTGTGAGATACAGTCTTGCTTTTTACTTAACCAAGAAACCAATATTCCTTGAAGAAAGAATCTTCCACCATTGGTGCTCTTTCTATCATCCATATTGCCTACCCAATCAACATTAGTATAAGCATATAAAGTAAAATAATTAGATCTGTCATACCATAATCTGAACTTTGATGTTCCCTTTAGATATCTAAATATCCTCTTAAGTACTATATCATGTGCTTCTTTGGGGTCATCTTGAAATATTACAACAATTCCAACTACATTTTCTATATTTGGCCTTATGTGAGTTGTATATTATAGTCCTGCAATCATAGATCTATACTTCTACTCAATATTAGGTGTCTCATCCTTTGTAGATAACTTGTATCTAGTTATCATAGGTGATCCAACTAGTTTACATGATTCTAAAACAAGCCTTTTCAATAGATCTTTCAAATACTTAGTTTGAGAAATAAAGATTCCTTCTTTATCCTGCATAATCTACAATCCTAGGAAGTATTTCATTTCCCTTATCATGCTCATTTCAAATTCCTTTTTCATTTCTTCTACAAACTTGTCACTTTCACTATCATTTCCTTCAAATATGATATCATCAAAAAATATTACCAAAATCAACAATCCATCACCTATTTCTTTCAAGTATAGATTACTATTTATCATACATTTTCTGAATCCAAGTTTTGTCAAATTCTTGTCCAACCTTGCATACTAGGTTTGGGGTGCTTGTTTTAAGCCATACAATGCTTTCTTCAATATATAGACCACATCATTGTCATCTATTAAAGGAAAACCTTTAGGTTGTTCTATGTATACCTCTTCTTCAAGTTCTCTATTTAGAAATGCTAACTTGACATCAATCTGATACAGTTTGAATTTCTTATGTGTTGCATAGGCTAAGAATAACCATAATAGTTCAATTCTTGCCATAGGAGCATAGTGATAGGCCAACATTGGGGAAAATAATAATAAAGGAATAAATAATTTACGATGATGTTTGGCTGGTCTATAGATGTCAATCTAAGAGTGTAAGCTTGCAAAAGGCATCCAAGCAATATGCTATCAAGGGATGATAGTTGTGAGATGAGGGTTTATGAATGCATCTACAACACATGAAATTGAATGTATGAAAAACCAAGTAAATCCCAATGATAGGAATTTCAAGAATAGAAATAAATCAACATAGCTAATCTGTGATAAAATGGCTACAACTCACAAAAAAGAAAAGAAGAAGAAGATGAAGAAGATATTATTACACAATCAAGCACAAATATTGAATATATAGACTAATACATTATAATTAAATACATGCTATACAATGCTAAACTAATCAAAATACAAATAAAAACAAACTTAAACACACTCCATAAAATAAAGAATCACTAGGTGACTTCAAAGTGGGCTCACATCCTTAGCTTCCTGGTGATGAAGAGACAAATTGATTTTACAACTTCTTAACCATGCATGTGAATATGGAATTTATGATTTGGAATAATAACAATATATATACAATGTTTTGCATTTGAAAAACTATGTATATATATATCCCTACTTCTATCTCCTGCTACTTACATAGATACAACTTATAATAACTTAGACTAGAATAGAGATAATGAAAACCAAACAATACCAAATGTACAAGCTTATTTATAGATTGTAGGCAATTGCAACAGAGAATAGAAAATGACAATTTTGGTTCCTACCATGTATAAATTCCTCCATCTTGTTTTAATCACCATACAAATAATACTAGAAGTCATATATGTGTAGAGAATAGTCAATGGTTTTTTATCATTCCAACAAGCAGTGTTGTCTTTATCTAATATGATTCTAAAATGAGTTAGAAGAATCTAACTACAGGAGACTATGAAATGTATTCATTTCTTAGTTGCATTATTAATAGAAATAGCAAATGATCTATGTTTGGATGTTAATTTCTATCCTCTCACATATTACTCCACTTGATGTCCTCTTGATGTGTGAAATATTCAGTGGAGATGGCAATGTTTATTTTCTAGCTACATCATAGGTGTCCAACAAACTATATTTGTCTTGAACCATTATTTTAAGCTAGCATTTTAAAATGGTTTGGAAATGCTTCTATTTCATCTCATTAATAGCATAATAAATTAGATACCTATAGCATAGGTTTTATTAGCATCTACATATGTGTGATATAGATCATATACATATCCTACGTAGTGGTTGATATCATTCCAAGCTTTCGAGAGAATATGAAACAAGTATTGTAGTTCATAATAGAAATAAAAATAGGTTGCTAGAAAATACATTCTCCACTAGTCTTCAATGTCCTCTCCACGTGATCTTGTAGAGTGAATGATATCTATAGAAAATATATCTTTATGCCAATAAGTAATAATAGGCAATACATTTCAAAGTGGATGGAACTTTGTATTGGTGAAATAGCTACAGGAAGATGCATAGTAGGTGATAGAAAGAACATGTAAAATAGATGGTAGGAAGATATGCTTCACAACTAATATTCTAAAATAGTAAAGATTAGTAAAAAAAAAACTAATAATGAATTTTCCATATTTTAATCCCAAAAAATATTAAATACTACGTATTTATATTAAACCATATGCAACATAAAAATGGTAATAATGAGATGGGATGGAATGGAAATGGAATAAGAAAGTGAGTAGGAAATTGCATGAAATGGATTAAAATATGGAACTAAGTAGGTTATAATTGGCTCTCATCACATACATTTCTTCATAGTCTATTCCTCCTTGTTGTGAGTAACCCTTACATACCAATATTTCTTTGTTCCTTAAAACTTCACCTTGTTCATTCATCTTGTTCTCGAATATCCATTTTGTTCCTATCACATTGTTGCCTATTGGTATAGGGATCAATTTCCATGTCTCATTCTCCACTATCTAATCCAATAGTTATCTTTGTATGCCTCATCTACATTCTTTGGTTCTACTTGAGATATAAAACTTCGTTCTTCATTAATTCTTCTTCTTGTCATCACACCTTTATCTTTGATGTCGATGATCTACTTTGGTGGATGATTCTTTGTCATATTCTTACTAAAAGTAGGAGTTGTTATCTCAACTCTTGGCTCTATTCTAGGTTTCAAAAAAAATTCCTACCTTATCTCACCTTCAATTTTCAAATAATTATTAGTCTCAAAGAATAATTCATCATTCTTTTTAGTAACAACATTCTCATCATTAGAATTGTAGTCAACTATTCTTTCTTGTATCTTGAATTTTCATCAACTGTTACACTTGCACTTTCAATAATAGTCTTAGTTCTTAGATTATAAAATCTATGAGATCTTCTTTTCAATGAATAATCAAGAAACATACCTTCACCACTTCTAACATCAAATTTACCAACATCATTATCTCTTTTGATATAACATTTACTACTAAAATTTCTAAAATACTTAATATAGGTGATTGACCAAAACATAGTTTGTAAGGGGTCTTGTTTGTGTCTCTCCTAACTTGCACTATATTCACAATGTAAACTATTGTATTCAAAAATTCTCTCCAAAACATCTTGGATACATCATTCTCAGTGAGCATATCTCTTGTTTCTTCTATTACTAACATGTTCCTTCTCTCTAGAATGCCATTTTGTTCAAGGGTTCGAGGAGCTAAAAGTTGTCTTTTGATTCCATTAGCTTTACAAAAGATGTTAAACTCATTTGAATTAAACTCTCCTCCTCTATTTAATCTTTAACATTTAATCTTCATATGTGATTCATTCTCAACTCTATTTTTGAATAGCTTGAACTTGTCAAATGCCTCATGTCTCTCTTTAAGAAATGTAACCCACATTATTCTAGAAAATTCATCAATGATAATCATAAGGTACCTTTCATCTTAGAATCATTTAGTCTTTGTAGGACCACTAAGATCTATATGTACAATCTCCAACTTTTTTTGTAATAGTAAACTTCTTGCTGGGAAAAGAAGTTCAATTATGCTTTTCCAATACCCACTCATTGCAAATTGTATTAGTAGGCTTTACAATCTTAGGAAAATCTCTAACTACAAACATATTATTTATTTTCACAATGCTGTCAAAGTTGATATGACAAAATATATTATGCCATAACCAACTTTCATCTACCTTTGCAACCAAACATGTCATGTCAATGGGATTCAACTAAACTACATTATCTCTAGATCTAGTTCCTATTCCAATTACCTTATCATCTTTGTCTCAAATCATTCATGTCTTCTCCATGAACTAAAACTAATAATCTTTATCCACTAGTTGTCCAACACTCAAAAGATTGTGTTTCAAACCATCAATAATGTATACATCCTTAGTTTTAGTCTTATCATCAAGAGTTATAGATCCAAAACCTTTAACATGGAAAGCTACATTATTTCCAACTCTAACAATGCCTCCATCATAACTTTTGAAATCAAAAAATTTGTTTATATCACCAATCATATGATGTGAACAACCACTTTCAATTATCCAATTAGATTTCTTTTCAACCAATGTTATCAAAGTCATTTTCTCTAGACTTTCTTCTTTAATAGCCACAAATCCTATTTCATCATCACTAGTACTTACTACTTGTTCATCAAATTCATCTTCTTCATTGGCATACAAACAATCTCTATCTCTTCTAGCTTTGAACTTTTCTTTATACTTTTTCTCTCTTTTAAGACACTTAGATGCATAATGACCAAACTCATTACAAGTCCAATATTTAATGATTTTCTTACCATCTTTTTCTCTTCTCACAAGAACGGCCACTCCTTCTATCTTTATATCCTCATCAAATGTGCAACTACTAGCAAAATCTCCTCTGGCATTTGTGCTCCTTGAAAAATTAGGCTTAATGTTTAGGGCACTGAAAGCTATCTTGGTTCTAGACAATTCTCCAGACTTTCTAAGCTCATTCTCAACTACTTCAAGTTTCCCAAATAATATTTTCTTGGTGAAATATTTGGAAAAAGGGATTAACATCTATATCACTTGAGCTACCTAGTTAAATGGTGGTGTTAATCTCATCAATATATTCAATATCACTTCATCATATTCCTTGGTTCCTCCTTTAGATCTGATACCTACAACAATTTCTGATATTCTACCTACATATGTTCTTATAGATTCATCTTACATCATTTTAGCATTTTGAAATGAACAAATCCAATTTTGTAGCCTCATTTTATTAGAATGTACATCACCTTCAAAGCTATTTTCCAAATATTTCCAAATCTTATGAGAAGTATCAAGTGTTTTTACCTTGTTGTACTCTACTTCAAGAAGTGCAAACAATAGTGCTTCTCTAGCTCTCATGTTGCACATGAAAAGTTCTCTTTGTTCCTCAGTACAAGTTTCTAGCACATCTTCTACAAAAATTATCTTTTTTGCCCAATATCCTAGACCCATACATAATAGACGTGTCTCCATCTTTTCCTTCTAGCTCTCATAATTTATTCCATCAAACTTCAAACTATCCTTTCTAAGTATGCTAGCATGGATCTCCCAAAGTTGTCAAACTTTATCTTCTAGGACCTATTCCTCTAATACCAATTGTTAGAAATAATAGTCAACCAAGATAACTGAGAGGGGGGTGAATCAGTTATCCAACTAAAAAATTTATCACCCTTGATAAATCTTAACCATGAAACCAAATTAAACAACCATAACAAGATGCACATACACAATTACACAATAAATTTGTTAACTAGGGAAACCCTTGGTCGGAGGGAAAGCCCAGGTGGGAATGATACCTACAAAGATATGCTAATATTTATATTCCTTGTTAGAGGATGGACCCTATTAGGAGTCTATAAAAACATTCAGAATAAGAGTCCATGTTAAGATATTTTGAATCCTTGTTAGAAGATTCCAACCCTGTTGGGCATTGTGGAGGACAGAAGGACCCACTATCCAAATAACTTCTGGAGAAAGAGCACTAAACTTCACTTTTAAACTAATCTCTTAAATATTCCTTGTAGAATAATTTTTCTTACTATGATTTATCCTCTTTCCTTTTTCCTGTCAATAGGACCAATCATTGTTAGACCTTGTAGGCTAGGTCACGAACCTTGGATCCAAATATCAAACCTTGGATCTCACAATAAAACCTTAGCAATGAAGTTTTCTCCAACTCCACTCTGTTCTTCTTATCTTCACATATCAACCTAATTACTCAGTGTTCATATCTTTTCTCCTATTTTCACTCTTCTTACTTTCTACCTTTCAACATATGTATCAAAGGAAAATGGCCTTCCATTATACTAAGTCCATAAAACAATTCCCTTGAGTTAGCAACTACACCTTCTCAATTAATTATTATAAGACCTCATTAAGAACATGTTTTACTTAGCAATAACATCAATTTTCCATGTTGTAACTTAAATAACTTTCTGTATGTGTAATATTATTATGAGAAAGCTTAGCCACATCATCTCCAACATTTCTTCTACACGCCTTTAACCTTGCTTCTCAAAATAACAACTCTGCTAAGGGATATAATAAGTTTACCACAACATGCTTCTATAAATTCTATCTCTAAATAGTCTTCACCAAAACTTGCATAACTTCTTCCAAACTTAATATTTATTGCACACAATGTTAGCTACATATACTAGACACTTAGTAGTATCTCTCATTAACCTCACTAGTGAAAATACTCAATGATTTATCCATATCAACTTAATCTTTACCATTTTTCTTCTATCAGATACTCTAGAAAACTACTATGTTGACATCAATGACAAACATAGTCATGAATGTAACATATCATCATGATAATCATCTAATCATGTTTCTGCAATACTCCCCCATAGGAATATCATCAAAATTCATGCTTCCAAAAATGTCTTATTATTCTTCCTATTCAAGTAGAATCTATAGAATAAGATGTTGTCTTTCAAGTCTTTGGTATTTGTTTGACATACAACATACTATTAGGAATGCCTTGGATTCATGAAGTGCAAGTAGTACCTTTGACCTATCATGATTGTATAATTTTCCCATTTCAAGGAGGGAAGGTAACCATACCTAACACTAGCTACACATGTAACATGCTTAAGTTTGTTGATAGTTTTGTTCCTACCCATAGCAAGTCTACTGATAATCATGTCAAAAAGCTAAAAGAAATGGGGAAGACTCTTAAACTAAAAGAAAATAGTATGGCAGAATATCAAATTGAACCAATTTTATCTCTAACATCTCTTCCTCAATTTTGTATCATTATGGGAGATCATCTTAAAGGAAGAGACCATCTGTTGCATCACCTAAGACTATCTTCAATGACAACTTTGTACAAGCCACCATACATTTAGAAGACAAAGATGAAAATAAAGCCATTATTGCTTGGCCATACAAAGAAGAGATCTCAGCTGATCTCATAGCCCAATATCATGAAATACCTCCCAAAAAATATGGACAAGGTCTCAAACTGATGAAAAAAAATTGGCTACAAAGGTAATGGTTCTATAGGATGAAACAATAAAGAACAAATACATCTAATTAAAGCTACATCTAGACAACCTCGTGACACTATAGGTCTAGACTTCAAGAAAGTTCCCTTTCATCTAGGAATCAAAAAATGTGTACCAAACTTTGATAGTCCATCTGAGCATGAATATCGAACTAAGTTGAACAACTAGGAGAAAAATTATGACAATGAGGATGCCTTTCCTAATACTATTATGTTGGTTCTTGCTACACTTTTTGCAAAAATGATGAATTTGCACCGCATATTAGTACTGCTAAAACTAGTAGCAACTCTACAAAGAATACTATTAATACTTTCCTAACTCAAATAAAATAGGGTGGGTCTATTCATTCTCTTACCATTGAAATAATTGGTCAAAAATCAAGATGATACTAAAAGTGGATAATTGTCATCAATGATTGTTGGGGAATACTTCAATTTAACTCCATGTCACATTGATTCTTGAGAGTATAAATTTGATTCCCTTTCAGATGCAACTCTTAATAAGGATCTTGATAGAGTTCACACATATCAAAAGAAACTCAAAATAGGAGAGTAGTCTAGGGCTTAGTCTAATGAGTTTGACCCTACTAATGTTGACTTGTCTTTGGTTGATGTTGTTAGGACTTTGAGGAATTCAAACATACCTCTAGATGAAATTGCTCTAGGTCTTAACTTACTTTTCAATGCATTTGATGACTACTCTCAATTAAATTAAACCTACCACTTCTCTTTCACTCGATTATTCTAAGCTAAGAGAGTAGAACTCAAACACAAGATCTAGAAAAATCCTCACATTCCAGAATGACTATACTCTTACTCAATATTTACACACTATTGAATCAGTAATGTCTTCCACCAGTGAAAAAAATGTCAACATGAATGAAGTTGACATCAAATATCTTAGTCATACAATCAAAAGAAAAAAGAATAGGCACTCCAATGATAAAAATCAAACTATGGTAGTATCAGAGATGGAGATGTAAGTAAAAAGAAAAAACTTGTTTGAAGGTAAAAACCTCTCTAAGGTGCCTAAGGATTGGATATTTGATGCACTTTTGAGTCACTTTTAGGAATGACCATCAATGCTAATAGAACCAATGAAACTAGTAAATCTAGGTACTAAAGAATGTCCATATATCATACATCTTACACAATCATTATCTATTGAGGAAAAATAATAATTCTTTTCTTTCTTCTGTGAAAAGAAGATTAAATTTTTCATGGGCATACACAAATATGTCAAATATAGATCTTGATCTTATTATGTATCATTTTTCCATTGTGCTAGGGGTGAAACCTATTAAACAAAAACTTTGAAAGATGCCCCCTCCTGTAGCACTTCTTGTCAAAGCTATGATGGCATGATTTTTCACTTGCCAAAATTTTTGTAATTTTTTTTGAGAATATTTAGAAGAACTATGTTAACAATATCTAGGATTTGTGAAAATTGTGTAACCCTTAAGGAAAAGCCTAGGTTAAGGTCTTGTTCACTTATTTGATAGATTAAAGCTCATTCAATATTTTTTTCCTTTTTCTAAAAAATAGCGGTCTTTGAAAATCTCATGAATATTTTATATTCCTAAGTTTTGAGTTAATATTCGATTTCATTTTTTACAACACTTCATACATTTTAAATCATGATGTTTCAAAGTCTCTACAATTGCAAGATCACACTATTTTTTTCACCAACCATTTTTAAGGTTGCAAAGAAGAGAAATGGTTTACTTCAAAGCTAGGCATGGATTCATAGTGGTTACCATCGACATCTATGTTAGAGTTGCAATAGAGTAAAATAAAGTAGAGTTCATCATCGCAAGTCATTTTTGGCTTGAGGCAATTTATGTCATGATGTTACAATGAAGGAAAATGGCTATGTTCAAGTGGTCATTGCAAGGTTGTAGGTCAAACTATTAAGTTACAACTATGTGAATCAAAGAAGATAATCAACACGAAGTGTCAATGCAACATTTCAAGCGATCAAACAAGCTATTAAGGTTAAGCAATGAGGATGCAAAAAGAAAGTATTGAGTTAAGTTCTAACACCAAAGTATCTTCATAGGTGAGTTCAAAAAACCTTGGGTTAGTTGAGTGAGGCTAAAAAATCTTTTAATTGAACCTTTATAGGGTTACTTATAGAGGTAAAGTTTTAAGTTGCAAAATAATGAAAGGAACAAAATAATCAAGCTAAAGGGTTATTGCATAATCGCATGGTTAATTTAGGAAATAGAGTTCCAAGTTGTGAAACTATGAAGGATATTAAGCAATCAAAAGAAATTCTATTCATTGGTTCACAAGGGTTTGTGTAAAATTTAAGATCAAGGGTGTGAGGTTGTGAACATGAGATAACAGTCAAATAAAATATCGATCACACCTTCATAGGTCAAGAGCTAAAGTAAAGAAATTATGTTGAAAACATGGAAAAAGGGAATTTTCACAATTAAGATCATATGTCACATCATCACATGGTTTCAATTGATATTAACTTCTAAACATGTGAAGTGGTGATTAACTATTGACTGCACATTCACAAGATTTCATAAACAGTCAAAGTAATGAGTTGTAATGTTGCAAGATAAAGGAAATGTTGAAAAAATGTTAAGTGCAACATTGCATGGTTAGATTGAACATCTTTTCTCACAATTATGAAGGATTTATAAGGTATAAATATGAAGTATCACAACATTGCAGGCAAGAAATCTATTAAGGGGTAAACCAAGGTGAAGATGTGAGATGTTAGATAAAATCTCATTTCCAAATTGCAATGGTTAGCGAAATAAAAAAAAGGGAAGTTTTGAAGTGGAAACTAAGTATGAAACAAGGTGTTCATAGTTTTACAAGTCAACATATTATATAATGAAAAGAAGCTATGAAGGAGTGAATAAAGGTAATTGCAAAATTGCAAGCCAAACTTATTAAAAAGAAAAGGTGTGAGGTTGCAAAGACATTAAAGGTATCCCTATTCGTAGGATTGTAAAATATATTTTAAATACATAACACAAACTTTAAAATGGCCATTTCTAAGATGGATAACGAAATATGAGCTAGATGTACAAATGGTAAAAAAGTGAAGATTTTTGTCAAATTTTTGAAGAATGATAGGTTATGGAGTGTGTTGACTTAAATGCCATAAAAGTCACACTTTTGTTGTAGAGATAGATAAATTCTTAACAACACAAATAATTTCATTATAAGTTTCATAATTTCCTAACCTTTTAGAGAAAATTTTTGATTGTAGAGTGATTTTTAGCATTCATTAATACAAAGTTGATAGAAATGTTTGAAGAAATGGATTAGAAAGAAGGAGAGTTGATAAAATAGACAATAATTAAAGATCCTACTACACAACCAAAAATCCCTAGCACATTCATAGAGGAGTGGATACATATTTTATCTAGCTCTTCTAATGATCATGCTTTTAGAGATCCATATATGCGGTGTAGATATACAAAAATGCCTGATAGAGATGGATATAAATTTTTCTAGAGTAGAGAAGGTTCTAGTATGCAAGCCTTGGCTCAGAAATCTAGGCAAGTTGATAAAGCTAGAGGTGTTCATGGATGTGGACTTGGTGAAAGCACTAATCAAGTTTTAGAGTCTAGTGAGCAAGTCATTCCATAGGAAAGACAAAAGAATTTTCTTGTCTTTGGACAAAGAAGCATTTATAGAAACATTCAATTTGGAAGGTCCTATGCCATTGCCTATAGATATTGAAGATTTGACTAAGAATTTCAAGAAGCACAAGAGTTCTTATATGGGAAGGGAAATGAATAGACATATCCCTATGTCAAATAAAGACAAGGGAGATATTCCAAAGAAGGAGGTTGAGTCAATCATGCCCCTTGATTTCTTCCAAAGATACTTTTAGAATACTATCTTTGGTTTGAATAAAGAGCTTGGTTCAAATGGAACCACGAATGTGTTGGGAGCATTCTATATCATGGAAATCAACATCCAAGACTTGAATCATTATGTTGGATATGATTTTATGGCTTACATCATTGATAGGTTCCATGAAGAAATCACTATTGCACATCAAGGATAATTGCAAAATTTCAAATTTCATCATTAGTCTTTGATCATGCATTTGATCATGTTCAAGAATGTTGATATATTTTATCAGATTTTCTTTGTATCTACATAAGAATGGGGAGAAAGGCTAACAATACAAAAATAGACAAGGGTATGGAAATTTTTTAACCTCTGTTCAAATGTTATTGCTTTGTATAATGATTTTGTGAGTCCTATTTTAAAAATGAAAAGGTTAGAATACGAAAGAATCCCTAGGAGTGTTAGAAAGGTTGTTAAACCTAAATTATGCTATGATGTTAGAAAACAATACCACACTATTGGGGTAGTATCTTTCTATTTGAAGATTATACTGTTATTAGAGTTTTTTGGGTGCCCTCGACCCCCACATATCCTACCGAAATATGTCCCTAAAAGACTAGGGTTTATAGAAGTGTTTTGGAAATTAATTTTATTGAATAGAGAGTACCTAGGAAAGCCTATTAATAAATGAACATTTATCTATAGATGTACTAGGCTAGGTGATTTTGAGATTGGCAAAAATGACATTGATGAGACTAATGATTTTTTGAGGAAATTAAAATTGCCAACTAGGCTACCTAGAACCTATGACCCATGTAGTGTAGTTAGAAATACCCTAAAAAATATGAGGGGATATAATTTCTATCCCCCAAAACCTGTATGGGAAGAATTTTTCATTGTTGATAGGTTTAAGGAGGATGAATGTAGGGAGAGGATGATAGATTATAGAGCTGTTGTAAGTTTTGAGTTTGGAATGAGAAAGGTAGATCCATCCTTCAAGGGATTTTATCGTAGAGAAGACTACTAGTCAAAGTTGGACAAGTGTGTAGAGAACTTTGATGAGATATTAGCATAGGTCCCTGAGGAGATAAAAAAGAAAGTAGACCTTGAATATTTTGATGAAGACATACCATTGAGGTTTTTGATGATGAGCAAGATCAACCTAAAAGTTCAGAGTGGGTAGAACAAAGAGCTAAGAAACATAAAATGGTAGCAATACAAGAAAAGGTTCAGCAAAAGGCCTTGCAAATTATGCCAAGAGGGACTTAGTACTTTGATGATGTTAAGAGAATATATCTAGCATCTTAGGCATCTAAAGATGAACAAGGAGAAAAGAAGATAGAATTACATGCTCAAATGCTAGATGATAGAATTATTGAAGCAAATGATTTCATAAGTGATAACAACTTTATTAGAACTAAAGAATTTAAAATTTTCTTATTCAAGATAAAGAAGAATGAGTTAGCTCTACAAATGAAACCATGTGATTGCAATGAAGTAATTGCTAGGCTAATACAAAAGTTATAAGAATATGATCCTACTAGTGAGACCCTCACTATGGAAGAAGCAAGAGACTTAATTTCAAGAAGTGGCATGATTGTCTTCCTTGGGTGGCACATCAATTCATCTTTTCTACAATATTAGATAAGGAGACAAGAAAAGTCCATCTCAGTTGAAGATGAAAATATGTTTGGAGAAGTAGAAGGCTCTAGATAAAAAATTGATGCCCAAACAATGGCAATATGGAATTTAGCTCAAAAGGACTAGAATCAAACTTTGATGGCGATCAAGGAATCCTCAAGGGGAAATTTACTTTTCTGGAATGTTCATTCCATTTTTAGTAATGAGATTTATGGGTTTCATACGTCAATGGCACTGATAAGTAAAAACAAAATGGATACCCTACAAGCTTAGTTGGAAGGACAATATGAGAGGTTTATCAAAACTAGAAGGAGTTATGAAGAAGGAATGAAGAGGACATATATCTTAGAATAGAGAACCCTCAAACTAGAAAATAAAATAGCAACACTTAAAGACACTATCAGATTAGCTACGAAGGCCAAGGAAGAGAGCATTTGAATAGAGGGCCAAGTGCCTGAAATATGGGAAGCATCAAGCCATACAATGGATGTAGATGAAGAGGAAGATGTCGAGTTTAAAAAGGGGATAGAAATAAGGGCAATTAGGAAATTATTGATCCACAAAATAAATGCACTAAAAGAAGTATCATAGAATGTGTATAGCAACTATCTCATGTTGTAAGGAGTAGTGTCTACATGCTTGGATGTAGTTGCATTTTTGTCTCTAGTCTTTACTTCATGGGGCCCTTACCTTCAATTACCCTTGTTGGCTTAGAAGAAATATTTGGCTAAGGTAAAAATTATAAGTACTTTAAAGATAATCCATAAAGTAAGGGATCTAAGTGGTTTCCTCAATGGAAAGTTATAGCAAATTTAGAGCAAAATGAATGCAATTACTACAAAAACACTAAATCTTGTGCCTTTAATTTTGAAGGAGGATGGAGGAGTAAAGTAATGGGTAGAATGGTCATTGTCATTTGACAACCTAGTGAACCATCCCAAATTTCTTGCTTATAGTGGTAATATTAGATTGTGGTGACTGATTAGGAAAGTATTGTGCATACTTGTATAAAAAAGCTTAGGGTTAGGGATTGTTTCATACTTGTAATGTAAAAATTGGTTCTTATGGTAGTATTGATCTGTAAGGGATTACCAATTGTAATTAGGTTGTAATCACTAGATCATAATAATATTGGACTTTCTATTTGGTAGATGTAGCCCAAGGATTGGGTGAACCATGTTCAATCTTGGTGCCTTGTGTTCTTTTCTATGTGATCTATTATTATTTTTTATTGGTTATATTTGCATGTAATTGTTATTTCTATCTGTGGTTTAATCCTAACAAGTGGTATTAGAGCGAGGTTGTTTTTTTTTTAGTTATCCTCTATAGGAAAGTCTCACAATTGAGTGGGAATGATGGCAGATGAGGGTAAGCTAAGGGTTGATAGGTTTAATGGGCAGAAATTTTAGTTATGGAAGATGTAAATGGAAGACAATCTTTATTAGAAGGATTTATGGTAGCCGTTGGAAGGCAAAGCCAAGAATCAGGGATATATGTCAAATGATGAATGGGATCTTTTAGATAGAAAGGAACTTGGAAGCATTCAATTATGCTTGGCACCATTAGTTGCATTTAATATTAAAAATGTGAAGATAACCGAAGAATTGATGCAAACCCTAGCGAAACTATACAAAAAGCCCTCCACTTCAAACAAGGTATTTTTCATGAAGTATTTATTTAATATGAAAATGGAAAAAGGTGGATCTGTTGCAGATCATTTAAATGAGTTTAATGCTATTATTAGTTAGTTATCTTCTATTGGTATCAATTTTGAGGAGGAAATTAGGGCTCTCTTGATTTTGTGTTCTTTTCCTAAAAGATGGAATGGGTTGGTAATGGTTGTGAGTAATTCTATTCCTAGACCTAGTACCCTAAAATATGATGATGTGATCAGCATTATTTTGAGTGAGAAAACTCATAGGAAATCCTCAAGTGGATCTACATTAGGAAATGCTTTGAATGCATGAAGTAGGGGTAGAATGATTGAGAGAGGAAGTAATTCTAGAAATCATGGGAAATCAAGAGGAAAGTCAAAGGGAAGGAGGTCTTAATTGAGAGGACTGAAAGACTACTGGTACTATGGGAAACAAAGGTATAAAAAGAAAGATTGATAGATTGAAAGAAAAATGAAGGAGATAAATCAGATGGAGACAAGGGGGGAAATTTGGTAAGTAACAAATCTGAAGAGGATGCTTTGCTTGTGTCTTTAGAAAGTCGTGATGATTCATGGGTTTTAGATTCTGGTACTTCATTTCATGCCATACTTCATAGAGTTTATTTCATTGATTATGTCCAAGGGGATTTTGGGCTTGTTTATTTGGGGGATAATGAACCCTGTCAAATTTTTGGAAAGGGAAAAATCAAGATTAAGTTGTAGAATGGGAATCATTGGCTACTTCATGAGGTAAGACACGTCCTAAGGCTAAGTAGGAATTTAATTTCAATAGGGCAATTCGGTGATGAAGGGTTGTGTAGTTACTTTTAATTATAAAAATTGGAAGGTTTCAAAAGGTTCTCTTGTAGTAGAAAAGGGTGTGAAAGTAGGCATCTTATATCTTTGCACAGGTCATATCGTACCTTCTACTTTAATTTTTCAAAGAAAAATGAATGTTCACGAACAGTTGTTGTAGTTGAGTAGAGAGAACAAATAGCCGCTATAGATTCTGATATAGTGTTGTGGCACAATAGACTTGGGCACATGAGTGAAAAGGTATGAAAGAATTTTTTTCAAAGAAATTTTTACTAGGATTGAAATGTGTTAATATACATTTCTATGAAAGTTGTGTGTATGGAAAACAAAAGAGATTGAGTTTTGCAAAGATAGGTAAGGAAAATAAAAAGTAGAAATTAGAGCTTGTGCATATAGATGTATGGGGACTGGCTCAAGTATCTTCCCTTGGTGGCTGTCATTATTATGTTACATTTATTAATAAAAAAACTAGAAAGGTATGGATTTATTTCCTTAGATATAAATATGATGTATTCCAAACTTTTAAGAAATGGAAATGCTTGATTGAAAATGAGATTGATAAGAAATTAACATGTCTCAGATCTAATAATGGTGGTGAGTATTGCAGTAGTGAATTTGAAGACTATTGCTCAACTAATGGTATTCATAGACAAAATACTATTCCAAGGACTCCATAGGAAAATGGAGTGGTTGAACACATGAATAGGACTATAGTGGAGTGTGCAAGGAGCATGAGGTTGCATGTTGGGTTGCCTTTATACATGTGGCTAGAGGCTATCAATACTACTATATATTTGATTAATCGAGGTCCCTCTACTCCTTTGAGCTGTGATATTCTAGAGGAAGCATGGACTAGTAAGAAGGTGAGTTATTCTTTTCTCAAAACATTTAGTTGTGAAGCATTTGCTCATATAGATTTCGAAAATAGAACCAAGCTAGAAGCTAAGTCAAAGAAATGTGTATTTGTTGGATATGGCATTAATGAATTTGGTTATAGGCTTTGAGATTTTGAAAATCATAAAATTTTAAGAAGCAAGGATGTCATATTCAATGATAAAATGTTTTACAAGGATCTATTGTAGCAACATGAGAAGAAAGAAGATGATTATTTAGTGCTAGATGATACTCCAAAATTTGATGTTCCAGCCATTTCTCATGATGTGCAACAACTACAACAACAAATACCACACACACTAGTGAATGTTAGATGGTCAAAAAGGCAAATTAGACCTCTATAAAGATTTTCTCCCTTTTTTAGTTCTATTTTACTTAGTAATGCTAGTGAACCTAAATGTTATGATGAAGTTGTGCAGGTGGATAGTAAGATTCAGTGGGAGTCTACAATGAAAGATGTAATGGACTCTTTGCTGAAAAATAAGACTTGAGATTTATGCAAATTGCCTACAAGTAAAAAGGCTTTACAGAATAAGTGGGTTTATAGGTTAAAAGAAGAGGATGGAGGTAAGAAAAGATTTAAAGATAGGTTAGTTGTGAAAGGATTTACATAGAAAGAGGGCATTGATTTTGATGAGATATTTTCTCCTATTGTTAAGATGACTTCTATCCACTATTTTAAGTCTTGTGGCTACTAAGGATTTGCATTTAGAGTAGCTTGATGTTAAAACAACCTTCCTTCATGGTGATTTGGATGAAGAGATATATATGGCTTAGCCACAGGGATTTACAGTCAAAGTTAAGGAGAATTTAGAGTGCAAATTGAAGAAAAGTTTAAATGGCTTGAAGCAAGCACCTCGATAATGGTATCTAAAATTTGACAGTTCTATGCATGAGAATGGATACAATAAGTTTCATTTAGATCATTGTGTTTATTTTAAGAGGTTGGAGAATACTAGCTACATTACTTTATGTTTATATGTTGATGATATGCTTGTAGCTGGGTCTAACATGGATCATATTAAGGGGGTAAAATGCCAATTAGCACATGCATTTTCTATGAAGGATTTGGGGGCAGAAAAAAAATCCTTGGTATGAAGATTTGTAGAGATAGAAATAATAGAACACTAATACTATCTTAGGCTAATTATGTAGAGTAGGTGTTGCAACATTTCTCCATGGAGAATGCTAAAGCTGTTAGCACACCTTTACTTGGTCATTTGAAGTTGACTATGGAGATGTGTCCCAAGACACAAGAAGAGGAGGATAATATGTCCAAGGTACCTTATGCTTTAGCTATAGGAAGCTTGATGTATGTTATGGTATGTACGAGGCTAGATATTGAACATGCAATGGGAGAAGTTAGCATGTATATGAGTCATCCTGGAATTGAGCATTGGAATATTGTCAAATAGATTCTTAGATATTTGAGAGGAACATCTACTAAGTGTTTGCACTTTGGGGACTCTACTACTAACTTATGAGGCTATGTTGACTAAGATTTGGTAGCAGATATTGATACCAGAAAGAGTACTACAAGTTATGTCTTTATTGTTGGTGGGGTAGCCGTGAGCTATGTTTCTAGGTTACAAAAGGTGAATGATTTATACACTATAGAGGTAGAGTATGTAGCTACTATAGTGGTAGCCAAGGAGATGATATGGCTTTATTTCTTCTTGGAAAAATTGGGACAACCTTAAAAGGATAATTATTTGTTTATAGATAGTTAAAGTGTCATTCATCTTGCAAAGAATTCAGCTCTACATTCAAAGACCAAACACATACAATTGTGGTACCATTTCATTCAGTTAGTTTTGGAGGATGGACAATTAAAGCTGGAGAAGATACATATAAATGACAATCCAAAAGATATGTTGACAAAGGTAGTAACAAGGGAGAAGCTAAACTCTTCTTCAACTTTAGTTGGTCTTCTCAACTGAACATGAATAAAAGAATAGCATAGTCTAGGATGGTTTGATCTAGTGGGAGCCTCATGGAGTAGTGGAATAGCTACAAGATTAGTCTCCAAGTGGGAGATTGTTGTTTAGTGGAGCTTGATCAGTTCGCAAGTGGAAGATTGTTAGATTGTGGTGATTGATCAAGAAAGTACTATACATACTTCATAAATTCTTTGGGGCTCAGGGCATCACCCCAAAAAAAATTCTTTTGGGCCCTATTTTATCAAGATTTTGGGCTAATATGTAATTATTAATCATAACCCTAAAGTAGTAAAAATACTTGTATAAAAAAACTTAGGGTTAGGGATTGTTTCATAGTTGTGATGCAATAATTGGTTCTTGTGGTGGTATTGAGCTGTAAGGGATTATGGATTGTAATCAAGTTGTAATCACTAGATCATAATAATATCAAACTTTTTGTTTAGTGGATGTGGCCTAGGGATTGGGTGAACCACGTTAAATCTTAGTGCCTTGTGTTCTTTTCTATGTGATCTATTATTTTTTGTTATTGGTTATATTTGCATGTAATTGTTATTTCTGTCTGTGATTTAATCCTAATAGGTAATGAGGTAGGTGTGACAATGGTTTATGTTTTGACTAACATGATCTATAAGCTAGAATAAGAGATGTCAAAAGTAATTTCTAAGGTTGCAGTAATAAATGATGCTAAATGGAACAAATAACTTGATGAGTTGAATGCAGTTAGAAATGCCACCTAGTCTGATATAGACACTAATGTTGCCATTTGGGAAGTCATGGATGGTAGAAAAGCAATACCATCTATAGATAGGAACTAGGAATATTAGTTATGTAGTAATAGGTAGAAAGGATAAAAGACAAGGAAAAGGAAAAGACAATGATAGGATGTTGAAGAAAAAATATATTATGCTAAAGGCACCTACTGAAAGTGTCACCTACCAGTTTTGTAACTACATCCCAGATTTTTGACCAAGTAGAAAGAATGTCTATAATTGTAAGGAGATAACATATCTATGTATTTTTTCTCGAATAGTCTTTTAACAAGTGTCCTTCCAGTTGAAGCTTTTTTCAATCCTTCCTCTAAAAGGATTTTCAAGATGTGGAGATGAGGTTTGAATTTAATGTAATTTTTAGTGTTATGCTATTTGCATTTGGTCTAGTTAGTCTTTGTGTAAAATTTTGTGATGCATTCATCTACAAATCTGAGAATAAAAGTGAACATTGAATGATAAGTTATCATAACTTGAAGTATTTTTGAGTTAATATCACTATTGTATGGTTTTCAAAGGAGAATTAATAAAAAAATAATGTTCTTCCATATCTATTTTCTCTAAATTCTATCTCCATTACTATGTGTTGGTTATCTTGGAATTGAATAAATAATATTCATAAAATTTAATAGAACTATGATAAGTTGTATATCAAATTTTTGTTACTTTTAATTCAAGGAATTAAGTAAGTGCTTCAACAAATTGATAGGATTTATAGTCATATAAGAGGATATTTTGTAAGAATGGGGTTTACGGTTAATTGCTAATAGAATTAATTCTAAGGTAATTAATTGGGTCAAAGTTTTACTGGGTAGGCTCTAAATACCAAAGGATAGGGAATTGGTCATATATTTAGTTGTATATTGAAGAAATCATGGAGTTACATGGAACATAAAAATATAAATCAAATCAATCTTTACTTTCATGTATGAAGAGTTAAATTTGTGGGTCATAACTTATTTGCGATAATTCCTTGTATGTCATTGTTAGCTATTATTATCAAGGATTATTTGCAAAGTTTTAGAAGAATTGTTAATATTATCTATTGTAAGGGATAGAAGTGAAAGAGGAAGATATGTTAATAAGCATATGTTGAAGTCAAGAACCATAAACCAACCATATATCCACATATCCCTAAGGTGCACCCACCTTGGTTTTGCAAAACCTAAAGAGTAGAGAATCCCTATAATTTTGTTAAAGTTGGATCTAGATTTCAATTTTTCTTAGTTGAGTATAGGAGGCAACTAACCCTTAGACTGAGAATTATTCTTAGAATCCTAGTATCAGGTACTTTGTTGCTTGGTAGTTTTGAAAATCCAACAAGTTGAATTGGTAAAATTATTAAAATCTAGTTTCATTTGAGCCATTGATTATGTTGAATGGATGTCAAACATAGTTCTTGTCTCAAAACATGAAAAATCTATTAGGGTCTACACTAATTTTTGGGATTTCAACAAAGCATACCCAAAGGGTGATTTTTCACTACTTGAAATTGATATGATAGTGGACATGATAGTTGGATATGAAATGTACTCACCAATAGATTGATTCTCTAGCTACAACCTAAATAAAAAGAAAATGGAAACCCTAAATCTCAACCCTAATTTTCAAAAGGAATGATCCAAATTTATTAACCATCAGAGAGTGTTCAATGCAAAAATGGATCAAGTGATGTAAAATAGGGAGAAAGGGGAGTTATATGATCTTCCTATTGTGAGGGAGTATGTGCTTAAATTATGAAATAGATAAAAGAAAAATACTAACCTTGAATATGGAAAAGTTGTTTCCTAATGTCTATATGTATTTTTTAGAAAATTTACTTTCTATTTCAAACTAGAAATATCAAGATGGAGAAAACCTAGAAATGATTTTTTTCATTTTGAAGGGAGGTCGACCTTGACCCTGTTGGTGGGGCACAGTGATACCCCAGGGAACAATTATACCTTAAAAGTTGACCTTGAACTACACTACTTTGATGAAATTTTTGTTCATAGATCTCACAATTTTGATGAAAATGGTGTTTGAATATGCTCTTCAATTCATTGTTCCACACCTATATCTACAAGAAAAATAGTTTTTTTTTTTGGATGGGGGGTTTTCCTTAGTCAAACCCCAATTTGGAATCAACCTTGAAATATAATTCAAATTATAAAATGCATGAACAAAGTAAATTGGACTATTCACCTTTCTTATGAAGAAATCCTTGTGGAGGATTCAAATCCTTGTATCCAAATGTATGTAGAAATGGATGTGTGATGTCTTAAATCAATGTCATTAGATCTTTAACACCAATCTTGAATGTATCTTTACATAGAAGAAGACTTGGATGAATGTAGATGAAATCTTCAACAAGAGGGCTCCATAGAGATTAAATCCTTCAATGGTGAACAATGGATCTCCTTGATGAATCTTTAATGCTTAAACACTTCAATGCTTGAATGATTGATAGATTGTAGAAACTCACTTCACTTTATTGGTTGTAGGTAGATTGTAGATAGTGGATGTGTTCATGAAATTATGGATGGTAAAATGTGGGAACAAGGCTTCCCTATATAGAGATCTAGGGCACTAACTCCTAGAGAAGGCTAACATAGGAGTATTAAATCCCATTTAACCTTAACCCCTAGGAATAGACATAAATTAAATGTAATTTGAGAGTCTACAATTTTAAAACCCTAAACAACCAACCTGGAAGTAGATAAAGAAACTTTTTGAAGCACGATATCCAAAAAAATTTTGAAATTGAAAATAGGACCTAGGGTAAGGGATGAGGTTGACCTTGCCCTAGGTCAGGGTCAATGTTGTCCTTGACCTAGGTTAGAGTCAAGGTTGACCTTAAACTAGAAGGTCATCCTTGACCTAGAGGCCAAAGTCCTCAATTTCACAAACCAATTTATCAAAAATAGGTTGGAAATAGAGAGAGGGAGAGAGAGAAGAAGAATAGGGTAAAGTAACCAAATCTATGCAAATACCCATTCAAGGTTCTTGACATGATCCTAGACCTCTTAATCTGAGGACTAAATACTTGTTGGTCTGACTTTTTGTGTGATTGAAGTCTTTTGTCCAATTGTAGAAATGTCAGACTTTTATTTCTAAGTGAAACATAGGGTTTTTGGATAATCCATCCGTTTGCTAGCCTTTGAAAAAACCTTATGAAAACCCTACGTTCTTTCTATTCGTAAATTGTCAGGTGCAAAATTTTTGAATTTTCAAATAAGACAAATATTCTATCACCTTTTATCTTCTATGCCCCTGAGATACCTTCCTCTCAAATTTCCC